>JAODKC010000095.1:26641533-26668648 GCA_026777985.1 Mormyrops attenuatus | reverse complement strand
CCCCCCCCCCCCCCCCCCCCCCCCCCCCCCCCCCCCCCCCCCCCCCCCCCCCCCCCCCCCCCCCCCCCCCGGCCGGCGGTACTGAATCACAATGAGACTGACAAGGCCTAGACGAGAGAGAGCAAGTAGCTGGCTTCTGCTATCTCATTAAAATTTAGTAGGATAGCCTGTTATACTCCTGCTGCTTGGGTGACAGTATGATAATTTATACAAGTCAACTAAATTTTAACTAAAAAAACATACATGAGATATTACATATATTTATGCAAGTATATGTGCATTAGTCAGAGGGTAATGTTTATAAGATGTTGAAAGAAGAAGGATAAATATTTTATGCATGAGCATGCTATGTGAAACATGCTCTCTCCAGGTGGAGGCTAGACACGTCACATCGCTTCAGGACGTCGTGAGAGGCAGATGCAGGGCGTGTAAGATGCCTCATTTATGATAAAATGACACACGGCAGCATAGGCCGTCTCTGTCTTACTGTGATGACTTGTTATAAGTCACTGAGAATAGCTTTGGAAAAAATAAGCTTTATTTAAAAGAGAAGGAAAGGTGTTGTAAATATATCTCTGTCGTTTATATTCACCTAGATGCTGAATGTATCTAAATATAGCAATGTATCAAGAAAGCAAAATAGTTTGATGCCCTTTGATTGCTGGAATGTTCCTGGAATAAACTAAATGTCATAAAATGTGCGGTTGTGTTTGTGTGAGGTGTGCTAATGTTAATTACTGTCTCACTTTGGATTTAATAGAACAGCACAGCTATATGTCACGTGGTGCTACCACAACAAAACAATGTAGGGAAGTTTCATTGTGTGATGATAACCTCAGCTTTTGTAAGCGAGATTTTATAAATCGGTAGTTTTTTTCTTTTAATGATTATTATTTAATGATTATCATTTAATGTATCTATTCAGTTAAAATACCTTAAAACTGCAATTTTTATGCTAAGTAATATATAGAATATGACTTAAAGCTCATTAAATGACTGTGTGTTACAGGATATTATGTGCCGGCTAGAATTTAATTCCATTTTATTTATATTTGTTGATCTAGTTAAAATCACATTATTGTTAATGACTAACTTGTTTGTTGTTTTTGTTTTAGGTTTGCTAAGTGTCTGTGATATGTTTTGTTATCAAATTTATTTGCATTCTGTCTACAGCTGATTGCACTTGTGTGAATATTTATCGGATTGGGTGAAAGTACAGCTGCTTTTTTGCTTTTTGCAGTTTGCAAACATTATGCACTCAGGGGTCAATCCATCCATTTTCTATAACCACTTGTCTGGAGCTTACACCCGGGGGCTACCAGCACTAGGCAGGGAACAACCCAGGATGGGGTGCTAAACCATCGCAGGGCACACTCACACACCATCCATGCACACATGCACAACTACTGAAAATATGGAATCCTCAGTTAACATCATCATGTTTTTGGATTGTTGGGGGAAACCAGAGAGAACGCAGGGGAAACCCCACAATGACACAGGGAGACCATGCAAACTCTACACACACACAGCTCACAGCCGCATTCTTCTGTGAAGACAGAATAGACCCAATTCAATACTATTATTCCGTATAATAATTGGGTCTATTCTGAGGTTGCATGGATTTGGGTTTATTTGTTATAGAACTGTCTCCTTGAATGAGTGTTAATTCTAGCATAAGAGTATAATGTGGGGGTTTCCATTGAATCCAAATTCACCAAAGTACTTTCTGTAAGTGTATCCTAGGAAAGGAGTTTAGTATCTTTGGTACTTCTATGTCAATGTGGTAAAAGAATAACAACAACAATTGCAACAAAAAATCATTAATACTAATTTTATTAATAATGATAATAATAATGATAATAACAACAACAACAATAATAATAATAATAATAATAATAATAATAATAATAATACAACCAGGAATTAAGTAGGTTAAGAGTTGCATTGGGTGTACATGTGTGCTGGAGTTGTATTTTTGTAAATAATAGCTGATAGGTCTGAAATCTTTTTATCCAGGAGCTATAGTTCTCAGTGTTAGCTGAAACTTCCAACCTAGAGCTTCCAGAGTTATCTTCTGTTTTTCATAACTCTAGCTGAGCTTCTCACCAAAGAATCGCCTAAATGTCCTGATGTTGTGTTAAACACCTTTAACATACTGTGTAATAGAATACAGACTGGCGTGAGGATTGATAAAGAGCCATGAAGAGTGAATAAAAACACAGACACATTTTATAATCTCATCAACCTGTTAAAAGCTTTACCAAACTTGAAAAAGCATTTCTAATAGGTGTTCAAAGTGTAGCCAGTAGGGGGTAACAGTGTTTAAAGAATCTTCTTAAGTGAAGTAAAATTTTGGTTATTTGGTTTGCTGTATTAAACAGTAGCACTATTAATAAAATATTTGTTGATTAATTATATTGTGTGTGAATTACGTATTTCATCAATGAATGCTGTGGAAATCACAAACTTATAAAAAACAAACATTGACTAATAAGTTTTAAAAATAGACAAATGTTGCACTAGTTGTTTTCATATTATATTTTTCATATCTGGTCATATCAGGTCAAGTGAGATGAATATTTACCAGTCTAGCTTCCGACAAAGTTTTTCTGTATTTAATTGCTTTTTATAATTGAAAGCCTTTAGGTACCATAGAACTTTGTAAGAGGTTTTTCCTTTCAATCTACAATTTAAATAGTAATAAAGTAGCTTTGTTCACATATTGCTGGAAGTTCATGTGGACGCTTGATATCCAGTCATTCTACTATGTATTGCATATGGTAATATCCTAAAATTTTTAGATGGGACAAAGGAATTGTAAAGAAAAATATATCAGGCATGTTGTCATAATAATTATTCATATTTTAAAGCTAATATGCATTTTAATATATTTATTAGATAAACTGTAGAAACTGAAATAATAAAGGAAGAGAAAAGAATAAAGAAATGGTGTAATGATCACTCCTAAAATTATAAAATTATTTCTAATGTTTATTGTGTTTATTGTAATGCTTTAATATACTGGAAAACTGGAAAGCTTTAAAAGCATATCAAAAACGTTTTTCATTTTCTTGGTTTATAGAAGTAATTCTGGCCACGTCATGTTTATAAGTTAACAATTCAGAGAAATCCAGACGGATATAGCCAAGCACAGGTAGATTGGTGATGCCCTCAGGCCAATATTGATTTGGCAGATGGACAAGGATTTAAATCCCCAAAGTGAATAAAGATTCAAGGAATATGAGAGAGAGTGCAGACAGACTTGTGGTAGGCTGGAACCCCGAATTCCTCAACAGTGGCTGTTACTTCACAGCTATTGTTCAGATCCTGACAGACATGTTTCTCAGTCTGACCAGAAATTATGGTTGAAAGAGTATGCTTTTTGTTGTCTAAAAACATTTCCAGAATCAACTGAAAAGTGACATCCTCTAGTACATAAAGGGTAAAAGTTATGGCTTGTTATCTCCTCTGACCATCAGGAAGAGTTTAGTAGTTTTACACACAGGAGAAACACCAACAATAATGAATTATATGTTTTCCTGGTGCTTGTTGACTAAAAAAACACGCTTTTTGTTGGAAAGCATTTTTTGCCATAAAGCACTGGGCTTTTAACGGTTTCTAAAATTGGACAGCGAGCAGGCTTGGAGCTCAGCCTGAGTTTTGTGCCAGATGGTTGGGTAGCCATTTCTTCAACCCGCACGCTGCCTTTGCCATGACCTGTTACACTCGTGTCATTTATACAAATGAAAGACAGAATGTTTTCAAAAAGTAAGGATGCTTTGGATAGGGGTTTAGGTACATTTACACATCCACCTTCTAAACTGGTCACCGCTGTGGGGGGGCACTGGGCACTAGGAATGGATGGGATGCCAAACTATCTCTGGGTAATGCATGTACACACACACACACACTATGAGGAATAAAACCCCTGGATGTCTGAAGCAGCAACAGCGCTACCCGTCTGTTGAATTCATTTATTTATTAGCCGTTAGCTAATAGCTGAGGTGGCTTAATATTTTATGGGTTGATACAAGTGAAAACCAAGTGAACCACTTGCAGGTGAGTGCCTAGCTTGAGGGTATACCAATATGGCCTCAGTAAAAAAGAAGCTCAAAATATTAAACATGGACCAAAAACCCCACACACTTCACAAACAAGAACCAAAAATTAATTCCTTGGGGAGACCATTAAACAAAAACGGCCTTGTCGAAATCGAGAGGACAGAAACCTGACAAGAAAAGTAGAGTGTGGGATTATTCTCTCCTACCGAAATGGATCAGCTGACACAGGGGAGCAGAATAATTCTTGGTAGAATTTCTTACCAAATATTCTCATCAAACCATCCTTAATGAATACCTTAAAGCAATATTAACATAGGTAATGTATGTACTAAATACTGTTCACCTTTTAGAAAACGAAAGAGAGTGTATACAATATTCAGTCGTATCATTCTCAGTCCTTCTGTAAGTATATGCACTTGGAGTCATGAGATACATAAAATGTAAACCTAAATAAAGTAGCTTTAGAAAATAAAATAAAAATAGATAATGAATTTGTTTGGATGAAATATGTATAATACTTATTTGAAGCTTTCCTGACATATGAACAGTAGTAAAATAACCACAAAATGTTCTCTCTACAGTAAAGTGTGTACTTCCTTTCAGATGGAATTTTCCATTTTTCTGTCAACAAGAAAATGCAAATCATACACCAGAATTAATTTGTTTAATTGCTTATTCCTGTGGACATACAACCATCACTCCAGTTATTTATTAAGGCAAAACTCACATTATTTTTTACCATTGATTTTTTTGATTCCTTGCCTCGGTTATTTGTAAACACTTAATAAATGCTATACGATACCTACGTCTTTCTGAATTCATAAAAAACACACAGAAGTCACTGCAACTGCAGTTCAATTGTAATTTTAATTATGCAATTTTTCTTTTATGTTTGCATGGTTGACCCCCAATAAATGCATACATTTTCTCCTTAAGGCTTGCCTTATTTTCAAAAACATTACAACAAAAGACTCCCAGAGGCTCCTATCAGCATTCCAGCTAGCTATATTTAACCTGCCGCTGAACTGCGATCCATCCACCCTCAGCCCAGGAGAGCTCTCACCAGCGCGAATCTCTGCTCTTACTGGGAAACAGTCAGGCATCTCAGTAACTCCTGTGAGCTGCCTGTCACCCAGCCTGTCAGACTGCTCACTTTAAATGCCATAAGCCAGCTTAGCCTCGTCCTCACTCCGAATGGGAGGGGTCCCCACTTAGACTGCTCTCTGGGCTCTCTTACAACGAAACATGTCTCTCCTTAAAGCCACGGAAATGATTTTATTCTTCTTTTTCACCATCTGAAAGACAAGACTGTTTTCTGGACTGATCTTCACTTGAATAAATAGAATCCACTTGAGACTGCCCCATAATACATCAAGACGTCCACAGCACCTTCCCAGTAATCTCTCCTCCATATTCATAGCTCTGACAGAAAACGCCATGTGGCGACTATAGATACTCATACTGATACATGTGCGACTTGTTGATCTGTTTGTTTTTCTACTATCATAACGTACATATGTTGATATAATTTATTCGGCTCATCAGGTTCTGGTCTCAAGTTCTCCCTAAACAGAGCTTCTACTTCTTTGTTCTAGTCCATCAAATGTGAGAAGACCAACATGCCATGACCAGTACCAGGTATTGTTGAAAGCTTATTGTGAAAAAAAAAAAAAAAATATATATATATATATATACAGTATATGGATGTTAGCAATAAGGGGGGACATGATCCAGGTATATAAGATTCTAACAGGTCTGGATGCTGTTCAGCCAAATGGCTACTTCGATATTAGTTTAGAACTTGTGGCCATAGGTGGAAATTAGCAGGAGAGCGTTTTAAAATGGATTTGAGAAAACACTTCTTTACACAGTGTGTAGGTAGAGTATGGAATAGTCTTCCTGTTAGTGTAGTGCAAGTTAAAACCCCGGGTTCCTTTAAATCAGAGATAGATAAGATTTTAACAGTTCTGAGCTATTAGTTGAGTTGGATGGATGGATATTTGGATAAATTTTGAATCTTCTTTAAAGTTAGTTACTAATGTTATGCAGTTTATGTTTGAATAACATTTGAATGTTATCTAAGACATCAAAACCTCAAAATGGGGGCAGTGTGTGGCTCAGTGGGCTAAGCCTGTGTACCTGTGATCGCAAGGGTGCTGGTTCCAATCCAGCCACAGCATGTCTGTGGGTCCTTGAGCAAAGCCCTTAACCCCCAGCTCCTTGAGTGCTGCTGCAGGTGGCTGCCCTTTGAGGACAACTTACTCTGCAAAGAATGAGTTGAGGGAGGCATAAAGACAACTTCCCCATGGGGATTAATAAAGTATCAATTGTTATTAAATATATTACTGTATTGAATTGATCAGACTAACACAGTAATGTTTTAGAAAAAGCTTGATACTATATGGATGATACTCTGTGATTAAATATTTCAGATTTGCTGTTACTATTTGATGATTTCTAGGTAGGTAAAGGTTTATTGCTTAGAATTCATTTGATATGGACAACCTGGAGGCATTTTTATGCATGACTATCTTTGAGGTGTGAAGCAGAAAAGCAGTGTCACCTGATTTCTGTTTCCATCAGCTGATTGGACTGGAATGTTTCAGTGACAGAAAGAGCCCTTTTGGCTATTTTTCAATACAAGATAACATGGTACTCTTGTCTGATGAAACAGTACAGTTCCAACCAACATGATAAATCATATCAGTTTCATTTCTAGTAATTCTCCCTACACAACATGAAGTAGCACATGAGAATTTTTTCAAAGATCAGATCATATCATACTCATTATTATCGTGTTCATGAACATCAATCATGATGCATTGCTGAGTCAGCAACACACTGATCACAGATACACACTATCTTCACTAAGTCACACACCAGCAACACAGACAAATGGAATACTTCTAGTGCTTTCTAAGTAGTACCAATACTGAAAGCAGCAGCTCAACCTAAAGGAAAAAGCCCACTGGTATGGAATTGCTGTTTAACGTTTTTATAAATGCCCCAGAGCTGCTGTGCTTGCCTGATTGCATCTCATTCAGAGTCACAGTGGTCTGAAGCCAAGCTGCCAATTTTTTCATTTAGAGGGTTCAGTTCTGCAAAAAGCTTGTTTTTTTCCCAGATCAAGAGGGCTGCCAAGGTGCTTCAGGATATATTTAAAGTTTCAAACAATAAAAGTTATTAATGTGATTATTTACTTTGAAGCATAGGGACATGGGGGAAATGTGCTCATTCTTACTTAAATGAAGAAAAAACTGAAAAACTTACTAGGCATCATACTTTTGTATTGGTGGTGGAAAAATAACTTTTTATAGTTCATAGTGTTGTACCTCATTCCTGTCTGTGTGTGCTGGGCCTCATTCCTGCCCATGTGCATTGGACCTCATTCCTGTTTGTGTGTGCTGGACCTCATTCCTGTATGTGTGTGCTGGGCCTGATTCCTGTCTGTGTGTGTTTGGCCTCATTCCTGCCCATGTGCATTGGACTTCATTTCTGTCTGTGTGTGTTTGGCCTCATTCCTGTCTTTGCGTGTTTGGCCTCATTTCTGTCTGTGTGCATTTAGCCTCATTCCTGCCCATGTGCGTTGGACCTCATTCCTGTCTGTATGTGTTGGGCCTCATTCCTGTCTGTGTGTGTTTGACCTCATTTCTGTCTGTGTGCATTTAGCCTCATTCCTGTCTGTGTGTGTTTGGCCTCATTTCTGTCTGTGCGTGTTTGGCCTCATTTCTGTCTGTGCATGTTTGGCCTCATTTCTGTTTGTGCGTGTTTGGCCTCATTCCTGTCTGTGCGTGTTTGGCCTCATTTCTGTATGTGCGTGTTTGGCCTCATTTCTGTCTGTGTGCTTTTAGCCTCATTCCTGCCCATGTGCATTGGACCTCATTCCTGTCTGTATGTGTTGGGCCTCATTCCTGTCTGTGTGCATTTAACCTCATTCCTGCCCATGTGCGTTGGACTTCATTCCTGTCTGTGTGTGTTTGGCCTCTGTCCTGTCTGTGCATGTTTGGCCTCATTCCTGTCTGTGTGTATTTAGCCTCATTCCTGTCCATGTACATTGGACCTCATTCCTGTCTGTGTGTGTTGGGCCTCATTCCTTCCCATATGTCTTGGGCCTCATTCATTTCTGTGTGTACTGGGCATCATTTGTGTCCATGTACATTGAGCCTCATTTCTGCCCTTGTGTGTTGGGCATCATACCTGCCTATGTGAGTTGCTTACCTTCCCTTTGAAGCCTGAGCTCCACATTCGCTCCAAACGCTCTGCCTCATGAAAACCTCGAGCTCCATACAGCAGTGATTCACTGCACATTCTCCTGCATTCGGCCTCTTTCTAGTCAGGGTGGGCACTGAGCTTTCTCCTCTAAATGCCATGTAGTAACCATCATCCTTCTGTCTTGCACGTGATAAGAGCCATCGTCAGCCACCAGATGTCTTGCTGTCCCTGGCAAGGTTTGGCATTAAAGGCATTGACTTCATTTATAGCTCCCTGCCGGTTCCTTCGAGGTGAGCTGGTACACAAACAGCCAGTCTGGAGACTGTATAGTTTTGTGCTGGGTTGCTTTCACAAATTACTACCTAATATGCTCTAAAAATGTTTCAAAACTCATTTAATCTGCATCTCATATTGTGCACACAGGAGCTCAACAGGATAGGTGACAGGTCCTCCCTTGTATGCTACAGTTGTCGGCTTGGTTATCCCCTCTCAAGACCTGGCATATCACATGACACTAAGCTTTACTGTTCTTTACTTTAGGCCTACAGACCTTCTTTCATCTCTCTGTCTAAATTAGGAAACCCACAATTTACAGCTAAGAATTTTGGTTTCTTCCAGTATTGTATAGCAGCCTGGTGAAACATGTGCAGTTAGCAGAACTGTTATAGACAGGAGTGTATTGCAAGGTCTCCTTATCAAGATTTAAATGAAGAATTGTGACTGAGCCAATAAAGGATGTTAAATTTCTCATTTCAGAGGCTTCTAAGGGATGTTAAATGTGTTATTTATTAAGCCTTTCTGTATTGCTTTCTAACTGAAGTCTTTATAAACACTTTTATCAATCACACAGTTGAAGTTTTCTGATGTATCGATACCTCCTGCAGTATTTCATTCAGCTCACAAGAAACAGCTTAGGTATAAAGTCAAAAGATGAACGAGAGTGCACTTGGAACGGAAGTGTGAACAACATCTTGGAAGAAAGGCTTACTGACGTGAGTCTGGGATTTATACAGCAGCAGAGCCGCAGCGGATGCCTGTCCCAGCCTCAGTGCAAAATTATGTAAGACATATCGAAGAAAGAAAAAAAAAAAGATTTATGTTATGGAATATATTATTGAAAACGTGAACTTTGTTGGAGCTTGAAATACAATAAATTCTAAGGAACAATACTGAAAGATCATGAACAATCGATAATTAGCAATTACTTGATTCATTTTCATTTAGCAGCTCCTTAAAACCTCCATAATTGTTTAACTCATCGACGCATGTTTGCAAAAGCAAAGCAGATATAATCACCGGTGGCACATAGGGGGTGACTCAGAGGCTCGGCTACTTTGACCTAAAAGAAGGACACAACAGCGTCACGGAGGCAATCCATCCTGTCAACACGCTCACAATGAAGCATGTGGGACGGGGGCAAACCGACCTCATTAAATATTCATAAGCCAATCACGCAAATATAGTCCGTGTCACATCCTTGGCATAAATACTGTCTGGCTAAAGATTTGATGTGCCCCAGGGCCTGGCGTTGATTTCACACTTGCTTCATTTAAGTGCAACCTTCCCATAAAAAAGTCACTGGTCTAGATACGTCGTGAAGCGGGTGTTAAAGGATAGGACGGCATTTCAAAAGAACAGAGCAGAGTATCGCAGAGTGGGGCTAGTGGGGGAATCTGCAGACGAAGTTGCCATAATCATGGCCCGACAATGTGTGAGACAATATCGGTTGTTCACAAAGCTGTGGGACAGAGATTGATATTACTTGTGATCTCACTCTGCCCCGAGCAACTAGGGTTAGAACTATGCAGGCAATATAATGACATGCATACAGTCACTGCTATTATAACAGAATGCTTCGTATGATGAAATATGGTTTCAATAAAAATAATAACAGCAACAACAATAATAATACACTCAATTTCTAATGCACTTTTCATTATCAAGAATGTCAAAATGCTTCACAATTAAAACTAATTTTTTAGAATTCTTGGAACCAATAAACCTGCTTAAACACGCAAGTTTTAAGGTGTTTTTAAAATGACTCTTAAGATGCACCTTTTCAGATGTACATTGGAAAGTTGTTCCATAATCAGGAGCAAAGGAACATGATCACTGTAGTACATCATTTGTTCCTGGGAGCATGTAACAGATTAGACCATGCCGATCTTGGAGGACATGTGAAGGGCAGAGGTGGAAGGGATGTTAGTGATAAGTGGGGCCTTTGCCATTGAGAGACTCTTCCAAGCAGCTCTTTAGGTTCTCAGTGACTGCAGTCATAGGCTTTGGTACTGATCTAAAGTAATCAGTCATCTACTTTGAAAACCAACACTTCAATGATGTATGTAGGTAAGAAACATAATGGGTCCTAACCAGTGGTGGGAAGGGTTCCACTTATCCGCTAATAAGTGGATTAGCATTTCTGCTAACTTTGACACCATTAGACAGACAGACAGACAGACAGACAGATAGATACTTTATTGATCCCAAAGAAAAGTTAGGCATCCAGCAGTTCAAATACAATGACATACACTCAATAGAATTGCACTCAAGATTCTACAGGTAGAGAGTGTCCATGGATGCTGTGGAATTGATTAATACCTTGTGAAGTTTTGAAAAGTATAAGTCAAAGTGATTATCTGTGCAAGAATAAAAGTTGCAAATAATAGTTTACAAAATAAAAAAATAAACAAATAGAAAATATATAAGGTATATACAACATGACACATAGAAGGCTCTAAAGTTCTATCAAAAGTTTGGAGTAAGGTTACACCTGTTATGGGTGGAGCGTGTGTCCCACGGTCAACGTGTGAGACTTGAGGGCCCTGCCTACCACATTCATCCGATCTTGCTCTTCCACTTCCACCTTGTCTGCACCCCGTATGTGTGCATCCATGTAATAACATGCTTGCAGCGGGATCACATACAACCAATGCTATTTTCTGATTGGATGGTAGGTGGCTATTCATTCTGTATAACTTTGGACAGTTATGGCTAACTTGATGGAAAACTTCACTTAGTTGGCATTATCCCTTCCTTCTCAGGGTGACACCTTGTGAGTGTGTGAACTGGTTGAAATGTCTGTGTCTCATGGTCAATGCGTGAGACTTGACAGCCCTGAATATATAATCTTTAAACTATTATATATAATACATAATATAATACCATAACATAAAATGTAAATATATCTGAAATATATGCAAAATATAAATTTGAAATATATATATCTGTGTGTATAATATGCACTCTATAAAATACACATACTGCATAAAGAGTACATATTATTAAAAATAAAAATGGAAGGAGTACTTTGAGGGGATGATGAATAAAGAGGATGAGAGAGAGAAGGTTGGGTAAGTGAGGATGGTAGTGAATCAGGATGTGCAGAGGATTAGCAAGGAGGAAGTAAGGACAGCTGTGGCGAGGATGAAGAACGGAAAGGCTGTTGGGCCAGATGATATACCTCTGGAAACATGGAGGTGTTTAGGTGAGATGGCAGTGGAATTTTTAATCGGATTGCTTAACACAGTCTTGGACAGTGAGAGAGAATGCCTGAGAAGTGTACGGGTACTGATTTCCAAGAATAAGGGTAATGTGCAGAGCAGTAGTAACTACAGAGGGGTGAAGGGGATCAGCCACAGCATGAATGTACGTGAAAGAGTAGTGGAACCTAGGTTAAGAAGAGAGGTGATGATTAGTGAACAGCAGTATGGTTTCATTTAAACCATAAAGATGCAATGTTTGCTCTGAGGGAAGTATTGAGAAGGTCAGAAGGAGTTACATTGTATCTTTGTGGACCTAGAGAAAGCCTGACAGGGTGCCTAGGGAGGAGTTGCGGTATTGTATGAGGAAGTTGGGAGAGGCAGAAAAGTATGTAAAAGTGGTACAGGATATGTATGAGGGCAGTGTGACAGTGGTGAGGTCTGTGGTAGGAGTGACATATGCGTTCAAGGTGGAGGTGGGATTACATCAAAGATCAGCTCTGAGCCCTTTGTTTGCTATGGTGATGGACAGGTTGACAGATGAGATCAGACAGGAGTCCCTGTGGACTATGATGTTTGCAGATGACATTGTGATCTGTAGTGAGAGTAGGGAGCAGGTGGAGGAGACCCTGGAGAGGTGGAGATATGCTCTATAGAGGAGTGTAATGAAGGTCATAGGACTAAGACAGAATACATGTGTGTGAATGAGATGGAGGACAGCGGAAGAGTGAGGATGCAGGGAGTAGAGAGGGCGAAGGTGGAGGAGCGTAAATACTCGGGATAAACAGTTCAGAGTAATGGGGAGTGTGGAAGAGAGGTGAAGAAGAGAGTGCAGACAGAGTGGAGTGGGTGGAGAACAGTGGCAGGAGTGATTTGTGACAGACGGGTATCAGCAAGAGTGAAGGGGAAGGTTTACAAGATAGTAGTGAGACCGGCTATGTTATGTGAGTTGGAGACAGTGGTACTGATGAAAAGACAGGAGGCAGAGCTGGAGGTGGCAGAGTTAAAGATGTTACGATTTGTGCTGGGAGTGATGAGGATGGACGAGATTAGGAAAGAGTATATTAGAGGGACAGCTCAGGTTGGATGGTTTGGAGACAAAGCCAGAGAGGCGAGATTGGGTTGGTTTGGATGTACAGAGGAGAGATACTGGGTCTATTGGGAGAAGGATGCTGAGGATAGAGCTGCCAGGCAAGTGGAAAACAGGAAGACCTAAGAGGAGGTTTATGGATGTGGTGAGAGAGGACATGCAGGTGGTCGGTGTGAAAGAGGAAGGACTAAGAGGAGGTTTATGGATGTGGTGAGAGAGGACATGCAGGCGGTTGGTGTGAAAGAGGAAGTAAGAGGAGGGTTATGGATGTGGTGAGAGAGGAGATGCAGGCGGCTGGTGTGAAAGAGGAAGGCCTAAGAGGAGGTTTATGGATGTGGTGAGAGAGGAGATGTAGACAGCTGGTGTGAAAGATGAAGGTCTAAGAGGAGGTTTATGGATGTGGTGAGAGAGGACATGCAGGCGGCTGGTGTGAAGGAGGAAGGACTAAGAGGAGGTTGATGGATGTGGTGAGAGAGGAGATGCAGACGGCTGGTGTGAAAGAGGAAGGACTAAGAGGAGGTTTATGGATGTGGTGAGAAAGGAGATGCAGGCGGCTGGTGTGAAAGAAGAAGGACTAAGAGGAGGTTTATGGTTGTGATGAGAGAGGAGATGCAGGCGGTTGGTGTGAAAGAGGAAGGACTAAGAGGAGGTTTATGGATGTGGTGAGAAAGGAGATGCAGGCGGCTGGTGTGAAAGAAGAAGGACTAAGAGGAGGTTTATGGATGTGGTGAGAGAGGAGATGCAGGTGGTCGGTGTGAAAGATGAAGATGCAGAGGGCAGGAAGAAATGGAAACAGATGATGATGAATAAATAAATAAATAAATGATAATAATAAAATAGAAGCAGAATTACTATGCAATATATGAAACTACACATTCGTAGTTTACGGGGGGAACATGGTGAGAGCACAGAGCAGCCTCATGCCTAAAAGTCCATGTCATTCGTCTCTGATGTCTGGGGGACAAAAGACATCCGCAGTCCGTCCAATTAGTTTTCACTAACTTTAGTTCCGTTAACTGTAAATCCACTAACTACTTTTTTGCAGGTAAAAAAAAAACTTTAATGGTCAAAAACATTTGTAAATCTTAAAATAACACGTATTTGTTTTGTTCTGTTGTGAGCATGTCTGCAACAGTCAATCCGGCATGTGACTGGTTGATAACTTGCTGTATTTAAGGTAGTCTGGGCTAAATGTAAGTGAATGACGATAAAGTCCATTTAAACTGGGGTACCTTGAAGTAAGCAGAGAACTGGGGCCTGTATCATAAAGCTGGATTACGTGTTTAGTCGTATTACTTGTTGGATGTCAAGTACCCGAGTTTAAATGGATTTAATTTACATTCATCCCGGATTACCTTAAATACGGCTAAGCAAGAAAACCTGCTTTGGGTCCTGGATATTTTATTTTATTTTATTTTATTTTCCAGGTTCTGACTGACAGAGCTATAGATCAATAAAGAGTTGAGACCCTCCTTCCTTGTTCTGGGTAAATGGCGCCATGTTTGTAGTCCCCAAATGGCTTCACTGAGGACAAAATCTCAGCATGGGCCAGTTGCGGAATAGGACTCCTCTGAACAAAACGGTTATATCTCGCAAATGGAATATCATTGAATGAAAATTTATTACAGAGACTCTACAGCATCCAGCAATCCCCAATAAGTTCTAAATATCCTCAGGTAATCACTCCAGCCCTGCCGAGCTAAATTGTTAAGCACGTTAGAATTTCAGCTGTAGGTATGTTTTTAAGGGTTTCAGACCCCAAAAAATCCTGAAACTAAATTTATGTAACAAAACTTGGCAGTTAGCGGTTATCATTAGCTTCTGCAAAATTTTTCAGTGCTTTATCGGTATAGCATTATCAACGCGAACTTCAGAGTTTTGCGGAATAGCGGTTATCAAAGCTAACTTTAGTGTTACTTTAGTGTTACTCAAGACTAAGCCTTGGGCAGGGGCATGTTTGTTGTTTCTGGGGATTCACTCAGAAAGTCACCATGGGGTCTCCTGCCCTCCCTATTGTACTGAATGTTTGTGGTTAACAGGGGCCCCATGCAAATGCATGGCTTGAGTGGTTGTAAGCACAGCCGCTGCCCTTGGGGGACACCACAAGTGACAGGTGACTTATCTGATCTAATATCTACAATAGAAATAAATTGCTGTTTATTATAAATATAAGAACAGAACTATTTCAGAGCTATGCCTGTAGAACAGTATGATTCTTTAATTTTCACAAGATGATGTTATGATCTGTGCAAAACGCTGTTGAGAGATTGAGAAAGATGAGTACTGAAGGAGAACCAGTTAATAGTCATTAGCAAGGATACCTTCTCACCAGAGCAATCTCTGTACTTTGTAAAAGCCTAAAATCTGATTGAATTTTTTAAAGACGTTAGGGAATAGACCGTAAGTTAGGGAAAAGACCGTAACTGATTAGAAAATGCCTTTTCAAGAAACTTAGAAATAAATGGGAGGCTAGAAATGGGACCGTAACTGGAGAATAAGTTATGATCAAGACTTGGTTTCAGCAGTCAGACTGTGACAGCAGCTATTTTAAAGAGAAGTGGGACTTCACCATTCTTGAGAGATTTGTTAATCGAACAGGCAATAAACTGACTGAGAGCGAACAGGCTGACTGTAGATGGCCAAATGGGGCACAGAGAAGATGTGGACAGTTTCATCTTAGAGATTATGGTAGGAGCAATTTTGCTGAAACTTGAAACAGGCAAGTTAGCTGGAGGGAAAGGTGGTAAATCTGCCTTAGAGGTTAAAGAATTTTTTATTGATTGATGGAGAAGTCAAGCAGGATCATTAAGTACTTGTGAATGGACTAAATCAGTCGCCCAGCTGGGTTTAAAATACAATACTAACAGCAAATGATCAATGGCATCATTAATAAGGCAGCAAAACTTCAAACTTGGAATTCATTTTGAAACTTAATCAACCTTATTCTGCTTCTAACTCACTTTCGTTGAAAAAAGTGCATTTCAATCATCTGGAACCCATTATTAAACAATGAACATGCCTTTGTAACATTACTGTCCTCGCAGGAGAGTGCGGCGCCCCAAAAGTGACCCTGGCTCATTTACTTTTAATTCTGTTCTTGTGCTTTTGACATTAGACTTTATATTGACATAAGAATCATGCTTCAGCCCACACTGATGTCAAGCTTCTCTTCCATTCGTTCCAGCTCCGCACAGGACATAATGAGACATTTCTGTGAAGGCTAGTGTAAATTGTCTCATTCCGAAGGTTCCTTTCTTAAATCATGTGGTTATCTGGACCTGAATGAAATGGTAGCTAAAAATTTGACAAATTGATTTTTTAATTTATGGAGCTGTAATAAATCTTCTTAATCCTGGCTCAGTGTAAATTTCTTTATGCTTTTTTTTTAGCATACAAGACTACATCATAGATATTTAATGAAAAGCTTGCAAAAGAGGTAAGAAACAAAACCATAAAAGAGTATAAACTGTTTTTAATGTTGCACTTCTGGTCTGTGTACAGCCTTACTAGGTTCTTATTTTGTATTGTGTAGTTCCTGCTCCAATACTGCTTACACTTGTACCAAGACATTCATTGGAAGCTCAGCATAGCGGAACTTATGCCTAGTTGGCTCCTCGAGAGCGGGTATGTTTGTAATGCGCTATTTGCCTCGTTTCTATGTTGCTTTAGACAAAAGTGTCTGCTAAATAAAAATAAATGTCAATGTAAATTCGAAAGACATCTCAAGATGGGTTTGAGTATGTTCCACAGCTTTAATAATTCTGATCATAACGTTGTATAATCATACTGCATCACTACTCAAAAAAAAAAAAATGTTTCTTCTTTTACAGAGCGCTGGGCAATGACCTAATTACAATTATAGATACATGTTGATATATACTGATATATAAAAAAAATGTGTAAACAAAGAGTTGTCCCATTTTTGCCTTATTATGCGATGTATGTTAACCAGTATGTAATGCTCGCCCTCATCCTTACATTAACAAAACCTGCACACCTGCTTTAGCTCTGGGATAATACAATGTAGTTAAGGCCCAAGCAACCTATAGGCACTGTTTTTATAGATTCACAGATGTTAGTATCTCTTCCACTCAGATACATTTTGGGAAGGTTAGGTCCAAATAGCTTCATTGTACGAAAAATATTCACACAAATGAAAGAGACACAGGAGTCCTTCTATATACCTGCTTCAACCTGACCAAAATATGGTTGGTGAAGATAATGTATCTTCATACCAGCCAGTAGATGCTTGAACGATAGCAGAGTTCATAATAGACTATATAACTTCATAAAAGCCATCTGCTGAATGAGCATGGTGACTTACACCATAATTAAACATTTCTTGCTATTTACTCTGGTTTCGCAGTTTCCTCCCTCTATAGCTGAGTAATCCTGTACTAACACCAAATAATCTGTCTACAAAGTCCTCTCCTGTGATAAATGTCATAATATTTAGACAAGGGTACTTTACATTCTCCCAGTACCAGAATGATCTCAGAAAGGTCTTGCAGGGGGGGGGATCTGGTTTATCTGCGCAATGCTAATAGTCAATAGCAGGCTGGACATCGCATTCAGTTCCCAGCGAGGTGTGAGGATGGTAAAAGATGTTTCTGGGGCAGACCTCTCTGATTCACCTGCACGCCTTATATGCAATGGCTGTGAGCTATAGACAACCCTTCTTTTAAAGTGATAACATTTAGGATGCTATGGCAGGACGACACTGGAGATTTTCCCATGTAGAAACTGCAGAGTATATGCACTGATATGATGGTGTTGAAATCCTGCTGGTAACTGTAGGGTAATAACACCACTTAGCATTTGGAAACGTGATCAAATACTTCAAGGATATTTTGCAGAAAATATTAGACACCAAAGAAATAAAAGTTAACCTCTTTTATAAACTATTATTAATACTCTATGTCTCAGACTTTACTTGCCAATCTGCCTTAATAGAGGAATACTGGGACACAAAGAAATGTCAAATTCTGGCACAATTCCAATGGCTGATTAACATGCTGATTTCATTAAGAAAACGTGTATGAAACAGATATGTAATGTACATGCATCTTTTTTAACAATGGGGTAGTGATCACAGCAGCCTCACTCAGGGGCTTTTCTGATTGCTAATGAAGTGTCAGTATGTAGGAGTGTAGCTCTTCCCTCTTTGTGTTAGCCGCTACAGTGGAAGGACATCCACACCATCCCAAACGGGAAATTTTGGCATAAAGGCACAAATGGGGTTTGAAGGTGCAGTCCTTGATTTATGAGGGTGACAACTTTCCACTTGGCCACCGCTGGTTTGGGAATCAGAGATTATACTACAGGCACCTCTAGAGGCAGGTCGTAAGACCAGCAGAACGTTTCTGGCTTTTATTAGAGCAGATACTAAACGGGCAAAGAGCAACATCACGGTCCCAGTGACGGTGTGGGTTTTAGCAGTGCCGAGATGAGTGCTGCACCTTTAAAAGACCTCACTTGTTATGGATCCGGGCGGGTTTCGAGTGAGGACGAGGCATAGTGCAGGTTGGAACAGAAATGCGGACGACCCACTTGCGACTCACGGGGCAGAAGGGGTTTATTAATGAAAACCGAAAACACTGGGAACACTAAAAAAAAAATAAAGGACCACGAGGGGTCAAAACTAAAAGGGTATAAAATAACTAACAAAACTAAATGATCTACAAAGGGATAAACAAAGACTAAGTACAAATGGGATGGGTAGGCAGGTAACAACAAACAATCACAAACAATGAACCACTGGAGACTAAACTCAGGCAGGAGTTTAAATACAAAAACTGAACGGGGTAATGACAAGCAGGATTCAGATATACAATTAACCAATCGGGGAGGGTGCAGGACAACGAGGAATCAGGAAAACACTCAAGGGCAGGCAACAGGTGAAGCTAATAAATTAAAACATGAAACTCGAACTAGGAAACAGAATCTAACAATGGGGAAAACCGACAGGTAAAAACACAATCAAGGGCACAAAGGCAAAAACCAAAACCGAATACAAATGAAAACACAGGGACTAGAAAACTGACACAACTGAAACACAAGGGAACAAAATCTACCAAAACAGAGGAGGCAGGATTTGAATATAACACAGAGGGGATCATAGGCAGCTGCATGCTCAATGCATTGAGCCATGTGGCCAACAGTAAGCAGGTGAAAACACAAAGACTGACAACAAGAGGGACGGGGTGACCAGCAACGCCTGTTGGCCAAACGGGGAAGGCACTCAGAGTGGAACAACAGGAGCTGACCCTGACATCACTGTTTTGGTGACGTTGTCAAATTTGAGTGTAGTAAGACCAAGTTTTGAGTCCTTCATCATGTGAGGGTCATATGCACAAAAGCTTAGATTATTTTAAAAGCGTTAGGCCTGAGAATAATTGTTAACATTTCAGACCCATGATTAATATATGGTACTTATACTTTGTATAGAAAAAATGCAGGCCAGTCTTGTTACATTCTGATATGGTGCACATATTAGCTGAGAGATAGGAAATTAAATGTAGCTGTATTTTTAGCCCCGTAGAGTTACAATATTAAAATGGTTTTCCCATTTCAAGTCGACCCATAAAGGGAGTGGAGGAGACTCATCTGTAGCATTCTCTTGCCAAGTAACATAAAAAATTGCATTATGGGATTGATTTTGGGTCATAAACAGTAAGCTGTGCCCTCAGACAGAGTTCCTACAGTGGTCATTTCAAGCAGGAAGACGCCCTGTGCAGAGTAATATGCTGAAAGTGGGAATGTGATACCAGAATTACTCGACGATCTGATTCAGCTCTGCCTGACATTTCCTTTTATAATGAAAAATGATTTGTGCTGGAGTGACAAAATTTGAAAATCGACAATTTTGGTAACTGTTGAAAATTACATTTCAGTCATTTCAGATCAAAGGTGGTTATTACCATTGCTTTAAATATTAAGTTGTGGTGCGGCTTTTATAACACACTGTTGGGCAAAAAAGGTTATCTTGGATGCTGGTATTTCTGTTTATTTCTTGCCCCATTTCGGTATTACATGTTAACACAAATGAACTAAGAATGTGGGTGACAGTGGTAAGAACATATGAACATTTTTGGAGGACCTCAGGCAGCTTAAGTGATCTCTGGAGTAGAGTGATGGGTAGGTATTTACCAGAGCCATGTTCGTAATGCCATGAGATAAGATCTGGGGCCTGTTTCACAACGTAAGTAATCGTACTCAAAAAATGAATTGAAAATCCAAAATCATATTTGTATATCTGTAACTGGACCTGTAGGTAAAGATTTTGCAAGTGCACTTCTACTGTGATATTTACGACAACAGTCTCCCACATTCAGTTCGCACTACGTGTGGCGTACTCTGGGTTTACAGATCCTCGTTTTACAAGAGTAGTTTAGACATTTTGTAGCCGCTAAGTACAATCGAATCATAGGCATAGGTAGATAAATTTACATCTAAAGTAATTGTACTTACATGTCATAACGATCTCGTAATTTTATGACAAATCCATATTCATGGTTGCAAAATGTGTACCTGTGCCTGCTGTCTAAATTTCACGAGTGCATTCCTCATTTTACAGTCACAAATCACAATATATGAGTTCATGATGTTCAAGTTGTGATTACAAATCACGGTTTATGCATTTGTAACTTCAGTACTATGTTGATGAATGACTGATTATATGGGGAAAGTTATGTTGCCAAGGGACAGTGTGTTTTAACAAAAAAAATCTCACTGTGATTTCGGATTTCCAGTTAATTTTTTACTTTAGATATACATTGTCTTCCGCTTTCAGGCCAGCCTTACGCTCATCAGAATTTGATGACAGTGAGATTCTTTTGTCAAAACCCATTGGCTAAGCAAGAAATCCTGCTTCATGAAACAGGCCCCCAGTGCTTTCAGCAGAAGTAAGGCTTCTTATAAACTTTAGTGTAAAATGCTAACTAGAAAGAGGATGTTAGCATAAAAATGTTAATACAGCAGTGAGCAAAATAAATACACAATTTCTAAAAGCATGAAGTAATAAATCAATGTGTATAAAATGTTCATCAGATAGGTGTTTGTTAATTACTCCACAGTTAGCCTTTAATGAATGAAAGACAGAAGTTATGCACATATAATAACGTTGCAATATATAATAAAATAGGCCATTTGTCCTATAGAGAGCAAATGTTTTCTTGAATATTTTAAGAACAACATGAAAGGAACAGGGGAGCAAGAGATTCCCATCGCGATAAAATCCTCCTTCAAGCCAGAAGCGTCTGAGTGCAACAACATCTGTTTGTTTACTGTTCAAGGATAGTTTTTGCTGAAATGCATAAGTTGCTGTATGTTCTCCCATGATATTGTTCTTTAAAACTCCTTTAAATTTACAGTTGTTTTTTAAACAGCACAGCCAAGAGGAAAAGAGGAATTAAGAAATTTCAAGATTATTTGCCAATCATCAGTCCGGATTTCATACTTTTTACTCAGTAAAGAGGCATGATGACCCTGGAACCAGTCCCAGGAAGGACCAGGCAAAAGAAGAGGGGAATTCTGGGTGGGACGCCAGTCCGTCACCGGACATACCTCAGACGACCAAATATGAAAGCACAAATGAAATCAATCACTGATCATGTAGAGACATACTTCATAGAAAAAAATTACAACCAGATTTTATTTATTTATTTTTTGTTAAATTGACTGGAATAAGCAAACATCTTCCGCTCAGACTTTAAAGCTTTGTGAGACACCAGTCTGGGATTTCTGATATCATCCATCCATTCATCCATCCATCCATCCATTTTCTGTAACCGCTTATCATATTCAGGGTTGTGGGGGGTCTGGAACCTATCATGGAGGCTACAGGCGCAAGGTAGGGAACAACCCAGGATGGGGCGCCAACCCATCGTAGGGATTTCAGATATCAGATATTCTTTATTTCGCATAACAGTCAATCATCAGGGTTTATTACAAAGTTCATTCCCTTCCACAAAAGGGCAGAGGAGAGTTTAATATTGGGGGGAGCTAACCTAATAATTAAAATGGAAGGTCTATTATTGGGGGGGTGAATGAAACCAAATTAAATAAGGGGGGGTACACATCCCCCATCCTCCCTGGTACTCAAGCCCCTGCTTCCATAGCAGTAAAATTTTGTTGCTTAAAATTTTAGGCGAACAAGTTGGTAAAAGTAAGTTTTGATTAGGAAGACTGCTCAGAATAAAGTTAAAGTAAGGAAATGAAACATAATTTCAAGGGAAATAAAAATAATGGACAAATGATAGTAACATATCATTGTAATTACTTTACGCGACAGTAAAATTACACAGAAGAGAAGTAGCTTTGATTATGCAGATTAACAACCATAAAAGGCAACCTTTGTGTTTGGGAATTAGAGACAGACTGCAGACAGACCAGCCGAAGAAGGATCGCAATGCCATGCGGCATCAGGTGAGGACCGATCACGAACAGTCCTATGCGATACAGCCTTTCTCCGCTAACAATAAACCCTCCCTAATCAATCAGTCAGCCATATTGTAATTACCTTCTTTCCCCAGGCTGCAACGCGGGTCCAGATTTACAGGCCCGTTGGTTTCCTGTCTGTGACTGACGGATCGTCGTGGCGTTTGTTGCTTTGCTGTTCTTCTCCCAATTTTAAAAATTAATTTCAGTCCCAGGCAGAGACTCCAATTCGTGTCAGATAAGAGAAGCTGCTGGCACCGGGGACCCAGGCAGCCTTAGCTCCCGTCGTGAGAGTTAGTCAGGAGGTCTTCGTATTCTCAGCATCTCAAGCTTCTTCCCTTTGTCGGACTTTAGCCACTTTGGTATTTTGGACATTCAGTGGGGTCAGGACCATTCTGGCAGGGATTCTGGTTCAGTGGGACGTGATTAGAGGGCAGGGAGGTCTTCACTTCCCCTTCATTCTGAGAAGCAGAGAGAAACCTTCTTACAAAGCTTTTCATTAAGCAATTTTCAAGCATAACCTTGTGCTCTAAGCTGCCTGAGACAGACTTCAGGGTCCCCCATGACCCTGACAAGGATAAGGGATTAGAAGGTGGATGTATGGATGAATGGCTCTGGTAGAATGTTAAACCTTATTCATAGTTTCAGCATTTGAGCTATATTGTATACATAAATGACCAAATTATAAAATCAAAATGGCACAAAATCACATGTAAATGTATCTTGTACCTTTTTTCCAATCCTGATCATGTGGTTGTGTGAAATATTAGTGGTGTTTTCATTTAGCTTAGAAGCACCCATCTTTTTTTGGCTGACTGTCAAAGACACTCCTTTCTCCCAACATCTAGTAACTATTAAATGCAGCTCAGTAAGATGCCTATCATTCATCGCCTAAATTAAAATCTCTCTATGATGTACTACACATGCAAAAATTAGTAGGATATCCATCGACAGAATTATATCCATCGTCAGAATTAATCAGTTCCAATTTCCATTAACACATACGTGAATTTAAAATGAAAGGCTCGTCAACTTCTGCTTTTATCAGAGAAAGAGCCCACTAGTAAACACCCCACAACAAGATGACCTTTTCTGATATAAAAAATCAGTCTCTGCCAAGCATAATTTGATATTAGTTTATCATAATTTCCCCAGACCTCTCATAAAGAGTCTACAAAATCTATCAAAATTAGGCTCAACACACAACTGAATAAGCCCATTTTCATAAGCATATTTGATATACACCTGGCATATATTTCCAACAGTTGCTTATTTAATTATCTTTTTAGGGGCCCAGCATCAATTCAGAGAAGAGCAGGGAATAAGGGCGGCTTTACTGTGGAGAGAGCATGAGGCCGCTGTACCAGGCTGCACAAATTCACTCATTCGCACGCAATCACACACCAAAGGTAATTCATTCATCACTTTACCCGAACAGGGACTATGGGAGAGCACTGTGCTTCATTATCTTTGCCAGATGAAAAGTGAAAATAAAAGTCAAAATAAAATATAAGAAAGCAGAGGCTGGCAGCACGGGACATATGAACATGAATATTTTGAGGAGAAATCATATGGGCTTCTTCTATTTTTGGCATACTTGCATCCCAAAGAAGTTTAAGATGCAATAATAACATCTGATTAAATATTTATTTGCTCTCGGGCAATTTTACCACTGTGAACTTTTGATCTGAATGAAGGAAGTCTAAGGAGAGGTATGTTGTATGGATCTACAGACCTTACTTTATCATGTTAATTATGTCGGTCTCCAAAAACTCCACAGAGAGTGTAAATGCCTAGAGCAGGGCCCTTCAGTAGCATCGCAGCATTAGGGCCTGCTATGTTGAAGCTAAGCTGGCCCTAACAACGTTTTTCCACTGGCATACAGGAACTAAGTTGTAGCTGACCTGTACCCTGAAGAGACAGTAGTTACAGAGCAGTTCCAGTTAGCTTAAGTATTCCACTGCAGAAAGGTTGGCTCGATTCGTAATGAGTGACAGTGTCGTAAAACTGAAGAGATCCTTTACTGTTCACACGGTGAATATCATGATTTACAATGAGCTAATGTCTGCTAACACACCTGTAGATTATCACCATCTTATGTTAGCGTCAGACACTAGAGGAAATAGCATTAGCTTGCATAAATTTGCATCCAATCCATTCAGCCGTTCTCCGGTACTTTTTTGAGCATGAAGTTGAGTTATCGGGAATGCATCAATACATTGCAATATGCGATACTACTAATAATGAATAATATATAGAATATGCCCTTTTCTCCTTCAGATAATCCATGCACATCGACATCACATGGTATTTCAACGAATCATATGGTGGTGGATAATTTACAATGGAAAACAGTCTCTTCACAATACAGTTCAGGTGCGGCTCAGTATCCAAGGTTTCAATAACCATGGTTTTAGTTATCCAAGGTTTACACCATACTAAACAAAAAATAATTAAATATGTGTATGTGTTTTCATTGTTCCATCGTACTTTGAGGAGTGTGAAATGCATGATTTTTATTGCTCTGTAATCCCTCGATGCATATTTTTTCATTGCTCTATCATCTCATAAGAATTAGACTAAATGGCAGAATCTCGTTCATTCGAGAGAGTACAGTTGTTAAATATTGTATAATAAAGTAACATATACTTTATTGTTACTGTATTTAATGTTGATAATCTCTTACTATGCGCAATTTATCAAGTACCATATATAAATACCACACTGTAAATAAATAAATCACTGTAATATAGAGTCAGCAGATGGTTTGCCGTTATCCTCGGTTTCAGCTGTCTGCAGTAGGTTTTGGAATGTGTCACCCGCGAATATGGGGGGCTACTGTACTCAGATGCTACTGAAGGGCCTCATTATCTGCATCAGGTGTGTTAAATTAGAGCTGCACCTATGCTCTGCAGGGTGGTCGATCTCCAGGAGCATGGTTAGGCAGCTCTGGTCTAGAGAACACTACAAATCACAGCATGATATCCACAGACTCTATAGGAAAACGAGCAAATACATAACATGAGATTCAAATCCTAAATCTGGCCTGAAGTTACTTATTTGAACATGCACAATGTGTCACGTCAAGCCCCGCCCTGCTTGTATGATCTCTGCGTTCCCCTGGGGCGTGGCTTTTAATCAGCTTGGCCTGAAGCTTGTCAGCCTTACCTCTTGTTCCTGTTCCTGTTAACTGATCACAGCTGCCTTGCGTTTGCTCCTTTGTTAGTGCTGTTCCTTTGTTAGTCTTGCTATAAAAGCATCTCTTAATCCTGTGCTCCCTGTTCGGTCATTGTTCTCTGTCTGCGTTGCTACCCTGCCAGTTCCCTGCAATAAACACCCCCGTGAGGGTTTATATATGAACAGCCTGCCTTTGGGTCATCCTTCTCCCACTGCTATGTGACACAATCATCCTCCCTGTTCCCGTGGATGCAACTATAATTCAACAAATTTGAACAGCATTTCATTTAATATTATAAGTAAAACTGAACTATAATTTATTATATTTCTTTATTAATGCATATCTAAATAATACCCGTGGTATTTTATAGTTACATTGGTTTATCTTTATGTTTCATGTTCCACGTCTTCCAAAACCCCAGTCCATATTACTTATCATAATAATTTACCTTAGAAAGGTAAACACATTTATTTTTCTAGCAGACACTTTTGTCTACGGCAATATATGAATGAAAAAACAGGAAGAGTCAGTCCCTGAAACGATTAGGGTTTGGAGCCCAAAGGAGAGACCACTCTGCCAACCGAGGGATTACGATCTGGCGACACGGGCACAGAATCCTAACTCAGAGCCAGTCAATCCTACGGGCAACATATGCGATCACCTAGGATCGGGGCTGGACTGGCGTTAAGAATTGGCCCTAGCCCTTGGGGTCCCCCTGACTCGGTGGGGTGCCACGATAAATTTTGTACTCACCAGCCCACCAGGAAAATGCCCGGTATGCCAGATGGCCAGTCCAGGCCTGCCTATGGTGCCAAATGCAGACGGGTGCTAAATCAGCCAACCGATTCCACCATGTCTCATATTCCTGCGTTTTCTTTTCGTCGAAAAAGTGCCGTTTAGACATCACCAAGTTCTGTGGCTGTCCGAAACCAGTAGAGTGCCAGATGAGTTTGGACTGGCCTCATCCTAACCCACCGTGCCACACAGCACCAGTGAAAAAACCTCACACCGCCTGGCAGTCTCCATCTCCTTCCCATTTGTCCTTACCAATAACACATTGGTTGTTTGCTATTTAGTCTTTATGTTCAGGACAAATTAGTGTAGATTTTGGCCACTCCATGCTGTACTGACACATTTTGAGACCGTTAAACTGAGAGGGTGAAAGTGAAACGTTTTGCTAATTTGCTGCTGTCGTTATGATTGTTATTTTAGCATCTATTCTGCAGTGCTGCCAGCTCTCCTGCTTTGACCATCAGACTCCCACAGTTGGATCCAATATCAAGCTTTCACACTAAGCTTGTAATTTCTCCCCAAATCTTACCATTCTACCCAGCTGTAATACTAACTAGAGGGGTGAGGAGAATATCCGGTTGAAACGAGTATCCGGGACAAATAACGTCTTCTTTCAAAAGCTGATTGTCATCCGATCATTATTGACAAATATCTCTTTTTCTTCAGTGTTTCCTCATTGGATTTCAGGGAGACATTGAGCCTCATTGCCTGCTACACATACAGCGCCCTCCACAATTATTGGCACCCCTTGTGAAGATTTTAAAAATGGGTTAGAAAAAATGCACCACTTACTGAACTAGCTTCATCTCACACTGAAAAAATGAGAAAAATCCAACCTTTCATTGAAATAAATTTATTCAAAGAA
>JAODKC010000095.1:26620334-26641433 GCA_026777985.1 Mormyrops attenuatus | reverse complement strand
AATTTCCAGGGGTGCCAATAATTGTGGCACACATATTTTTGTTAAAAATAATTATTTCTTGATGAAGGATTTTTTTTTCTTTGAATAAATTTATTTCCTTGAAAGGTTGGATTTTTCTAATTTTTTCAGTGTGAGATGAAGCTAGTTCAGTAAATGGTGCATTTTTTTTAACCCCTTTTTAAAATCTTCACAAGGGGTGCCAATAATTGTGGAGGGCGCTGCATGGTCTCCCACATAACCATTAATTACGCGACTTTCTCCTTGCTGTTATATGGTATTTTGATTGTGCAGAAACTGTAGTATACCGTAATATTGCTCAAGCCTCCTCTCAACCCATATAGAAAAATGTTATGGTTTATATATGGGTATTACTTAGCTGGCATGACTATGGCACCTTCCATATATGATTCATACTGGTATGATACATGATCTTACAGGATACTGGTGGTGACATTTACGGCCAGGGATGAGCAAAGATACAAAAAAATGCATTTCAAAATAAAATACACTAATGTAAGTGTATCAAAATAAACTACAAAACATAGCAGTGATGGCATGCATCAAAATAAACTACTGCGTTTTTGTATTTTAAAAATACTAAAAATATTTCGCCAGGGGAGCATGAAATCACTCTGCAAACCTTCTATCTATCAGCCTATTTGAGCTATCCCTTCAACAGTACACTGACTCAATTGATTAAGTGGACAATGTTTGAGAACAACAGCTTTTCTCTGTCTAACGAAGCATACTATGAATCTGACATAAGCAGTCAACAGATCACATGAGATCAACAGGTCAAATCAGATCAACAGATCCAATCAGATCAAATGTTCTAACCTGCCTGTTACATCCCAGATCCCCAGATATCCTTATGATCACCCAGATGAAGGTTAAAGTAATCAACAGTTCAATGTTTAACTGACAGCTTGTTAATGACTCATAGTTGTATAATAATTTAGTTAGTTGGTGTTTGGTAATGAAAGGCCTACTTCTCATCAGCATCACTGACTCAATGACTAACGAGTCATTCATAAGCAAACAGCTGATGGCACCTTTATCCATAGCAACTAGTTTCTAAGCAATTAATTATTCAATTCTTAATCATAAATATAATAATAAATTACATGTCAGCTAGTCATTCGTGCAATGTTATGAAAATATACGATCCTACTAAACAGCTACTTCAATTAGGGTGCAATCATTAACTAATCAATTATTTAGTTATCATCCTTTGGACAGCTATACGAAGTTGAAAACAAACATTTTAGGACTTAGTCAATGATTTTTAAATGATGAATATGTTTTGATTTTTAAACGTACCCAGAAAAGTAATCAAAAAGTAGTAAATGAACTCGTCAGGGAATACAAACTCAGTTCTAACCACTGGACCTATTGAGAGCTGCAGAATGGGGGTTTAAAGGACACAAACATATTCAAACTCTAGTAAAAAAAATTATTGGAACTCCAAGAAGGCTAAATACAGAATACTACAAAGCAGGTATTCCGAAGCATTTCAAAAGTTCTACCAGAAAACACACAAACTTACATATATTGGACGTGATTCAGGCACCATTCAGAGGCTACATGAATCATTTTGCATTTTTCAGAGAAAGCATTTTTGCACTAAAAACACAAAACAATGATGTATTTTGATCATTATCAAATCAAACACATTTTGCAAAATCCTATTTTGCATTTATCATAAATGTATCGTATACATGTATCATAAATACTGCCCCTGCCCACATCTGCATTTTCTATGCATATCTTGGTGCAACATACTAAACGTATACGGTCAATATAAAAGAAATGAGTCGTATTCTTTCGACACTCTTTCATATGGGAATATCAGCTCAAGTACACACTTGGCCACGCCCCACTCTGCCTCACTCCACATCTTACATATTTCTGAAGGTTGGCAGCCCTGATGTTGTTAATACCGATGTACACAGCTCCACGTCAGATTAGTTTTTTTTATGAAAACATTGTATTAGCACTGACGCGTCACTATAAGGGTGCCTTCGCAGTATATGTTATATATTTAAAATCTGACTCATGTTGCGTACCTACAGCGTGTTGACATAACCTACATGTCACGCTAGAGGGCGTTGTTCCTTTCATTGAACAGTCTGCAAACAGTACTACAGCAAAAATAGTGAAATCCTAAAATACCGAATTGTTGAACTACAATTAACTTAACTACAATAATTCTCTATAATTGAATATGTAGGCTTATTTGGAATTTTTATTTTATTTTATGGTATAGATCGTATAAATAATGGTATAAATAAATGGATACAATAAATTTACCCTTTGTTATTAGGGGTCTAAGTATGTAGTGCTGGAATCCAGCTGTATTTGCTAGTTTAGTCCATCTTTGCTTCAATATTCAAAACCTTGATTTCAGTTTTAACAAATACTCATCTGTACCCTATCCATCCATCCATCCACCCATCCATCCATCCATCCATCCATTTCCTGAAACCGCTTGTCCTATTCAGGGTCACTGTGTTCCTGAACCTGTGCTGGAGGCTACAGACGCAAGGCAGGGGTAGCATACCAACCCATTGCAGGGTGCACTCACACACCATTCACACATACGGGCAATCTGGCAAGTCCAATAGACCTTGGCATGTTTTGGGATTCTGGAGGGAAACTGGAGTACCCAGTGAAAACACCACGACAACACGGGGAAAATATGCAAACTCCACACACATGGAACCATGGCAGCGACTCAAACCTTGGTCCCAGAGGTGTGAGGCAACAGTGCTAAGCATTGCGCCATATCTTAAACTAAAATCATTGCATATCTGTTTATACTGAGAAATCACAGTGCTATCATATTAAGCATATTAGAGACAAAAAGAAAATCTGTTTTCTTATATCTTATTGAGGATGTTGCTACAGGGATCAAGGAAAGGTCTTGTAGACGGACTTCCCAACACACACAAATAATCTTCCATGCTGTTTTCTAGCTGAAATGATTAATTCATACCCGGTCATGCTGTATGACTCGCTTTTAAAAATCGGTGTGAGTTTATGGCCTTGGACGTGGGTGGGATCCGGGTTAAAAACTAGAACAGAAAGATACCAATTGACCGTGAGGCTTGATGTTGCCACTTCAAGCTGTCTTTTTTATTATTAATTTAGCCAAATCTAATATGACTATTGTAATAATTATGAAATCAAATGCATTACTCTTCCAATCATTTTTCAGACATCTGTAGGCCCATACCTGAATAATAACAGCAGCCTCCAGATGTTCAATCCACTATAGTCTTGCTGCTACTATTTTCCACTGCTTTTGGAATAATATGCCTAATGTGTAAATGGCACATCAGTCCATCCATCTATTTACTGTCCACTAATCCTGGTCAGGTTTGCCAGGGGCGGAGGACTGGAATAAATGCTTACAGAAAAGTAATGCAGCGAAAAAATAAAAGAAAATCAAGAAAAAAAACTTTGAAAGCATCTGATAACGTCTTTATGTGGTTTGATTTACGTCGTTGAAAAAGTTCGCGGACAAGTGAAACGGCATATCGATCGGGTATTTACGTTTAATAGGTTTCATTTGTTCATGAACAGAACATAACAGAACTCGTGATCGTAAGAGGTCGTAAGAAACGAAAATATATAATTTACTCTATTTTTAACCAATTTAGGCTACTAAGCAAAACCGCCAGCGTTCCGCGGCCCGGTGGGATACTGACCATGGACCGGTGTGGGTCCGCGAAGCTGGGGCTGCGAACCCCTGCCAGGGCTGCCAACTTTGGTCAACTGACTGCAGTGAGATTTTCAATTTGAGAGTTGTCTGCAGACACTTGCACACGCAATTACATGAAGCAGTTTTATTATCTTGTAAATAGTCTATAGGCCTAGGGTTTGCGAACTACCCCAATGAAATTTTATAAAAATCTGTGACTGCAATAAAAAAATAAAATAAAAACAGCAAAAGACTTATATTATGTTTGGTTAGGGTGGTAAGGGCTGGGTGGGGGTTGTGATTAGAGTTTCCCCCATAGAAATGAAAGGAGATCCGCACAAAGATATAATTACAAACCTGTGTGTGTATGTGCGTGAGTGAATGAGCGTGTGTGTGAGATCGAGAGAGAGCGAGAGAGAGAGAGAGACGGGGGATGAGATGGAGAGAGAGAAAGAATAAAGCAAGTGAGCGATCGAGCGGGCTGTGACAGAGAGAGATCCCTGAAAGAGTAAGTGTTCATGAAGAAAGAACCACTGCCTTTGATTCCTGGAAGGGTTAACATGAAGTTCAAGGATTATGCTAATATCAGGCATGCTTTGTGAGATCCGTGCAATAGCAAGTTCACTTACAACTGCGATGCTTAGGTGGTATATCTGAGTGAGCTATTCTCTCCTCAGGTATTATCATTTGTTATTTCAGATATTAATGCGCTGAATTCCTCATGCCCATGCCATTTTAATGAGAAACTCCCAGACACTGCCGTCTCATTCTGCTTTACGCTTGACATTGATGAACTTTTTTAAGTGCACACATTTAGACAATGAAGACCACTAGAAAATGCAGGGCGTTGCTGTCCGTCAGTCTGAATTTGGTGGCTCTTTTCTTTTCTACCACGGCTTTCATAACCACTTACTGGTGCGAGGGCACCCAGAAGGTCCTCAAGCCCAAATGCAGCAAAAACAGGCTCCGCAATTGCATCGAATATGGCGTGAACGACACGGACCAGAGCAAAGTTCGTTATAGCTGGGAGACGGGGGACGACCGCTTCCTCTTCAAGTATTTCCATACCGGAATATGGTATTCCTGTGAGGAGGACATCAACGGAGGAGGTAAGAGCCCTGCAGCCCTCTTACTTATTTGGAAGCTGATGCATGCAATAAAGCATCCTGTGGTCGAAATGCAGCTTGCAAAGTTGTGGTTAATTAATAATAAGTGAACTGCGGTTCCCCGTGATCGTTAACAGGTAGAAACATTAAAAGGTTGATTGTATCGAGCTTACGTTACGAACGTTACAAACGTGTTTAGGGAAGATGTTTTGTCATAATTTCAACAGTAAATTCATTCAAATAAACAGCATATGGGAGCGCAGCGTGTATACGAAGTATGAAATTGTTTTAAAAGTTTATTAATTAATTTCAGAGGTACACCCTACTATAGCCTGTATCAAAGTCATACAAATGTAGTGGGAGCTGAAATTCACACCAAATCACACACGGAGAAGCGTCACCTGATCTTTCTGGTTTCTGTGGTATTTACGTAAAAATCTTTTGTTGGACATTTAGTTGCCTAAATGGGGCATGGAATCCCATTTATGAATAGGGTTTGTATCTGAAGGACTGTTCAGCAAAGCACGTTCATGGGCAGTTGAGGGAAAGTGTATACCTCCTGTATCACAGAGGATCCTTAGAAAAAGTATTAATTTCAATGGCAGTTCATTTACTTGTATTTAAATGAAAATTTGTGGCGGGCAAACATGTACATTTACAACGCCCTGGGAATTCAATAAATGGTAGTTGAATAAAACCTGAATCCAGTTATCAGAGAACTTCAATTATGAAATCATAACAACTAACCAAATAGGCATACGAATAAATGAATATTACACAATGAAGGCAGCCCTGTAATCCACTTTGCTTTCAGAACACAGTCAGACACAAGGTTAAGAACTATACATACCATTATCTATCCTTAGATGTAGGAGATATTTTAGATGTTTCTATTATTACATTTTTTAAAAATAGGCCAGTAGTTTTGGGTTTATTAGAAAATTTTATAGGTACGCAAAGCCACTGAACTATATGTTTTATTGATCTGGCGATGGGCTTCTCTTGAAAGGCTCCTGGGCTGCTCCATGAACGCTGGGAAGCCATGAAAGCTGATTTTATCAATGATTATGCAACGCCTCGTGATCCAGCGTGTACATTGACACGCGTCACTAATGATTAAGGGTGCTGTGACACCTTAGAAACCACAGTCATGTAAAGTGACAGAGCCTTTCAGCCTTTCACCGAGTGGGAGCGACAGGATGGGATCCACGCAGCACGTAGTGCGATTTTCTAAAGGAAGAGGTGTCCACAGGACTTCATGTATAACGGGTGGAACCAGCACACGTTCAGCTTTTCACCTTTAACCATGTCCGCCTTTCGCCGCTCAATTATCTGGATTTAAGAGTCACGCTGTGTGCTTTTTGTGCCATCCAGATGGCTACAGATTCCCGTAGAGGATAACTAAGCAACTGCTCCTAGGTGCAGAGCATTTCAGTATTTCTCTTTGCAAGGGAATATGGAGCAAAAAGCAAAATATGAAGACCTGGCGATACAATGAAGTCTCGTGTTTTGAGGAAGACAGTGGAAGACATATACTGTCGGTCTGGGCTCTCCTTTTATCAAGATATTTCTTTTGCGAGAGGCGTACGTAAAGTTCAGATCAGATTTTTGTTTTTTTCTGAGGCAGATAAACACTTAGGGATGCTAAATATGTGTCTTCTGAGATCAAAAGTAGATATCACTGGAACTCACAGTAAATGAGTTAAAACAGTTTAAGAAAAAGAACTTCGGCTGCATTTAGGATTGTTTATGTTGCTTTGGATGTCAACTGTTTGGAAGTCTATTCCGCCCATTGATGCTGTGTTTACTTTTTCCTGCCCACATGCCAAAGATGACATTGTAAGAACCTTAAAAGTATGACCTTCTTCGTGTTTCATGTGTAGTTCCACTTAATTTGAAGTCTAAACTACTTTAACCCAACCGGATTAAAATGTCACTGAATGTAACCTGGATGCTCATGGGATGAGATTTGCTAAAAGTGTCCCTCGCTCACTGTCTCTGTTCTGTCACAGTGTTGTCAGTTTGATGAAGAACTGTGTTTAAGCTAAATGCAATGGCAATAAACAAAATTCAGGAGAGCCCCACTTTTCCTCATTACTAACCGATCAGTCAGTCACTAAACTAAACAACAAATAAACAAATAAAATGTAAAAATATACTGTCAATGTATGAAAACGGCACAGGAGCCAGCCAGAACCCCAGGCATGCTTAAGAATTGAATCATCTATACATTTACATATATTCATTATAGTTTAAGTGCCTACAAACACAAATATATTGTCACACTAAAATTTGATTATAACGAACTGGGAAAAAGATTGATCAGTACAGGTTAGTGCCTGGCTTCAACTGGCAAACTGTAAAAAAGCTGCAGTTGTTACCACAGTGGCTTCTGGGTTTTGTTTTTCAAGACAACAATAATTGTTAGCAGTCATTCAGGGTATAGATTATGTTGCAGCAGCACTTAACGGAAATGCCGTGTGAAAGTAAAACTGAGCTAGCGACTCACCGCTGCTTTGAACTTTCCTAGCAACTCACCACTGCTTTGAACTTTCCTAGCGACTCACCACTGCTTTGAACTTTCCTAGCGACTCACCACTCTTTGAACTTTCCTAGCGACTCACCACTGCTTTGAACTTTCCTAGCGACTCACCACTGCTTTGAACTTTCCCAGCACCTTCACCCATTCATACTTTCCAAAGTTTTTTTATGCAAAAACTTTGTGTTGTATGTCTACAGACTGTATTATGATAGAGGAAAATTACTATTGCTATAAGTAGTTGTCAGTTTTACCAGCATATGTATAGCGATTATTTCAGCCAAGCAAGGCACATCTATTTTTAATGGAATGGTGCATTTAGCTGAATTCCTCAGGGAAGCATCTAATAAGGGTTATTTTCAGCTGTTTATCTTCCCCTTTAGGGCACTTGCAGCTCCTCTGTCACCTGGCACATTATACAGTTACACTTCTGGCAAATGGGATTAGTAACTCCAAAACTGTTTTAAAATGTTGCTGACTGGTCAGCATTTTTAAGGGTAGGTCCTCCACCTGGAAGAGAGAATTTCATTTGGTATGTTGCTGCGTATCCCTCTGAGTTCACCTTGCAAAAAATTACAGCGGGCATAATTTGAATAGAATGAAATACTGGAAGATGTTTTGATCAGTGATCTGTGACATTGAGACATGCAGTGAAGTTGAGACCTTCTGAATAAACTGACGTGTGAAATGTGGATATGAGTTTTTGGGGGCGTACTGGCCATAGCCATAAGCCAGAGTTAACTGCAGGGGGGCAGCATGTGGCTCAGTGGCCCAAGGCTCTGTGCCTGTGATCAGAAGGTTACCGATTCAAGCCTGACCTCAGCACATCTGCAGGTCCTTGAGCAGGGCCCTTAACTCCCAGCTCCCTGGGTACTGCAGTGGGGGGCTGCCCTTCACAGCCAGCTTGCCTCACCTACAGAGATCAAGATGGGGGAGCCGTAAAAAGAATTTCCCCTCAGGGATCAATAGAGTATCAATTATTATTATTATTATTATTATTTACAGAGTGACAGTGGTAGACTTGACGGTAACAAGGCCATGCTTCTAGCAATTTATAAACACATTCATAATGCATTCATAAAGCACTATAAACATAGATATATGCATTTATAAAAAGGTGTATACCTATATTACAGCTATGTTTATTATGCATTATGACTGCCTTATGAAGCTCTCATCTATAATGCACTATAGATACCTTTATAGTGCAGTACAAAACATCCTTAATGCTTATACTGACCGTTATAATACATTACAATAGGAAGGTATCTATAGCGCATTATAGATGAGAGCTTCATAAAGCATTCATTATGCACAATACACGTGGCTATAATGTGTTATTCCTTTTGATAAATAGTTATAGACATGTTTATAATACTTTATGATTGCATTATTATTTGCTATGAATATGTTTAAGGATTACTGAAAACATGGCCTAAAGACAAGTAAAGTGTTACTGACTTGATTGTATAAAAACATATACAATATATGAGCATATTTTGATATACACTGCTGAGAAGGGGAAATATTGTGATAAAAGAGGTGTATATGAATAGTCTGTAAGAAACTAATCATTCTGGACTTACTGTAGCATCTTGTCTCATATTCATCTAGGCCTTGCAAGCTCAATATAAAAAGCTGAATACAAAATCTGGCTTCAAAGACGAGTTCCCGTCGAGCTTTTGTGTATTTACTTTAATTTGTGACCCCTCAGAATCTAATCCCTCGCTTGACTTTTCTCGTTCTTCATTGGAAAATGTTAGCCAAGCTTGTGATTTACATGCTAACATTTCCAGGATGTCACCTTCATACCTCCCTCGTCCCACTGCTTTCATTTGATGTTTTATATTAACAGAATAACTTATTCTAATAATCTTTTATTAAAACAACAAATAGATGGATCCGTCACCTTTGTATTCCATGTAACCAGGAAAATGCACAAATATAAAATTTTAGAATTGCTGCCCCAGTGATGCATACATGCTTGATATAATGCCAATTATTTCGTCTTTCTGAATTTTTAAGCTTGAATATTTTAAGATAGTATTGCCTAATATGGCAAACACTAACTGAAAAAGTTAACCATGCAGGAAGCAATTGTCCTTGTATTGTTATTAATTTTCCATCTGTCTTTCAACCGCTTATCTTGTACAGGGCAACAGGGCCAATTAATTATAATATTATTACATGTCATTCCTAATCCTGCACTGGACAAGAGGTATGGAAGACAGATGGATAGATTATATGCCGTTTTAAATACCATGCATTCTGTCTTCCACAGCAGGCAGTTGATATTGGCAAAACTAGTAGCTGGACTTTGATACAATCATTTTTGCCTATTTTCTTGTTGTCTTGTCATGTTCAGTGAGAGTGACCCTTTTATAAACACAAAGGTGTGAGATTTTAATGCATAAATCAGGATTTCATTCTCAAGTTCTTTCCGGAACACAGGCTTTCCTTATGCTGCTTCCCTAACAGCTGCTCGACTTCTGTATTTTACATGCAGTGCAGATGAGCCTGTGTCTGGTGTCATACTGTGGGTTTCTGTGTGTTTAATTCCTTTGTGAATGTGAGCTTCTGTCAGCTGAACCTCAGAGTGAGTCTAACGGCTTTCAGCCAAGTGTCCCCTTTGAAAAACTTTGCACAGAAATGTTTCCCTCTGTGTTTTCACAGGTGAGAACTGCAGGAGCTTTATTGACCTGGCCCCAGCCTCGGAGAGGGGTGAGTAGCGACTGGCAGGCTATCCGGTGCACCAGTGGACACTGGATAACTAATAACTGGACCAATATCCACTTGGGTGCCCTGACAGAGACAGATGGTACTTGGGACCATCACTGCAAATATTTAATTTACCAGGACAGGGAGACCTGCATAAGGTATGACTGTGTCAAGCAAAGTCAAGGACGACCATAAAGTTTTATAAAATGTGATCAATATGGTATAGACCAGTGAAAAAGAGTTATGTCAGTGAGCACATCTGGGCAAACCCTTTATAAACCCTGACATGACTTAATGCCAAGTTGCTAGATCAATTTAAATTTACATTTAAATTATTTATTTTGTCTGTGTTCATGATTTCTTTCCTCTGTATTTATTTTTAGTATGACTGCTCAGATTTTTGTGTTCAGCCTCTAAGCTATATAATGCATTTGAAATATTTAAATAACATTTTTTTCAGTTGGAAGAATAACTGTGTCAAAATACTAATGAGTCATGAAATACACTTATTATTAAAATGTGAATTTGTCGTGCTTGGGGCTGTTGTGCACTGGGTATGAAAGTTTAATTCTGCAAGCAAGGACCATGGCATATAAAGCACTTATATGACTGGTGTGGCTGCTGTAAACCAGTGATCTTTGACATGTCACAGTGAAGTAAATAGTTACGGGAATGATTAGACTCTGAATCTCAAAAAGAAAACATATCAAAGTAAAATATACCCCTTTATTACAAAAAAGAACAACAACAACATGAGAATAACATACAAGCAGTCCCTGGGTTAAAAATATTCGACTCATGGACAGAGATGGGCAGTATTTCAATGAAATGTATTTAAAATATGTTTTTAGTTACTTACTAAAACTAACTAGTCAGTAGTTTGTCATGTGTATTTTGCTGGACAGAAAAATATCAGACGTAATTTGTAACAAAATACTTGGAGAGATTGTGTTTTATATATTTAAAACATTTAGAATACTAAAATATGTCATTTTATTTGTTTATTTTATGTCATTTTAAGAGCCTTCATCAGCAGGCTTGCAGACTTAAATATATCACAGTCTTTGGCTAGATGCAAGTAAATCATGTGACACATCCTGCTGGGCCCAGTTTGCTCATTGTGAGTTTAGTTTTTCCATTATCCAAGGAAAGAAGCTGCTTTGGTGCTTGGTGCAAATTGCCTTAAGGTAAAGTGTGTAGTAAAATATACTATCAGATATTACTCACTGAATGTCATTATAGGACAGAAAAATAGAGCAACTAGCAAACAGCAGTGCTGTGCTCTAGAACTTGCTAGCCTGCTAGTGGTATTCTAGTTAATGTGAACAGGCATGTTCAGGCAGTGGCATCTTGCGGTTTGTCACATATGGAAGCCTTCATTAGCAATAAATCAGACTAGCTACTTTTATTCCTAAGGACAAAATTAATTTCCATCCTCTAAACGTAGACATTTTTATAGTGACTGAGCCTGTGTTTTAGGGAGAACCGACTGGTGATCATGGCGTTGCATGGTTCCATGTTTTTTTTTTGAGCGTATATCTAAAAAGACGTTTCTTCTTTGAGTTTGCACGTATTCAGCACCCTAGTGAAAGACAAAGTGGGAAATTCACATATGATGATAATTAATTTAACAAAGTGTTGGAGTGCCTCCTTGCACGTGCACAGGCACAATCTGGCCCCCAGTCAGCCACTGCCACTAATTCTGTGGGAAACACTGGGTATTAAGGATGTAATGGTTCTGACTCTGAGACCAAAATCGCGATACAAGATCGTGAACATTTGTATCGCGGTTTCATCTCCTGGATCCCCCAACCCACTGCTGTTGATGTGTTGTTGTTACAAAACTCATATTCATTGCACAATTAACACTATAACACATGTAAATTGCAAAATTATTATTCGATTTCAAGTTAAGGCAAGCTGTATATTTCGTAAATACTACACATTACTAAATACATATAATAAATACATTTCTCACACCAGAATTTTGTATTTTATTTAGTTACATTTGATGAGCAAGTATTTGTAATTTGCAGCAAGCTACTTTTGGGTGTATTTGTGCCCATCTCTGCTTAAGGACAATGAACGGACTGCCATAAAGTCTATTAGAAACTCAGGTTAAATACAATGGTTCTTAGTAATGAATGCATGCACTACTTTGCTACATTTGTGAAAACATTGCATGGCTTTCGATGTACAGTTCAGTTCCATATGTTCTTACTTTTATATTAATATAGAATAATATTAATAAAGAATATTTAATTATTATTATTTTTGTTATTATTATCATTACATACTGTATTATTGTTTTTCTGACTTTACAAATTCCACTAAAGACAGACTTAGGGGATAGAACTCGTTTGTAACCTGGGGACTGCCTGCATGTTTAACACAAATACAGAAACGGAACAGAAAGAACAATTTAATTTCTTCTTAAGGCATGGTTCTTCTCAAGAAGAACTAAGAAATTAGACCTGTAAATTGATTAGAAGACAGACTGGTTGATGCTAGGCTACATTAGCTGAGGCTCTGTCTTCTAAAAATTTCTCACAATTTGATATGAACTGAAGGTCACCGGTAACCTATGACCCAGGTCTCAGGACTCCAAAAAGCATTCAACTTTGTGAGAGCTTTCCCTCAAACCCAATACTATCAGCAGTAGAAAGAAGCTGATCTCACTTTAATTATACCAGGAGGTATTTTGGGCGGGGTGCCTTTTGTTGAATTAACCCCACAGCTTTCACTGGAAGGTGGGGCCGTGAACTGGTTGGCTGACGGTGGCTGTCTGTCACTCTATTCACCAGCATCTATTGGGTGATTTCAATCGATGAGGGCTTGGAGCAATGCCTCGAGGATACAGACTGCAATTTTCAGAACCATGTCACAGTTTTTGGGGATTAAGGTGTCTTCTGTTTCAGAGCCCTTAAAGGATTGGGCCCATAGATGAAAGCGTATGTCTTTTCTGGAATCAGTTGACAGTGTAAGAGCAGACCCATGAAAAAGGCCAAGCATCGAGCTTCTTATCTGGGTCAGGGCTGTGGGGGGGCTGGAGCCTGTCCTGGGAGGCAGAGGGTGCCAGCCAGAGGAATACTGCAGACAGGATCTTAGCCCATCGCTGGGCACATACACTGAATGGAACACTTTAGAAAAGCCAATTAGCCAACCTGCATATCTGCAGACTGCAGGAGGAAGCTCACGTGGCACAGCACCTCCACATGCAGGGGGAGGCAGGGCTCAATCCCACCAACAGTTCTACCCAGTAAGACACCCCCCTCAAGAAAGCACCAACGTGAATTTCAAAATATATACATTTTGCAATTAAAAAACTGTGCAGTAAAAAGTTGGGACCTTCAAGCAAAAAACTATGGAATTATATGTAAACTTCACACAAAACATTAGTAATATTTTTGTGTCCCACCTTAATTAACAATTCATCATTAGTAGGTGGTCGACGTGGTGGAGTATTGGTTAGAGCTGTTCCTTCAGTTCAAGTCTCCGCCAGGGTTCCATGTGTGTGGAGTTTTCATGTTCTCCCCGTGTTGTGGGGTTTCCGCTGGGTACTCCGGTTTCCCCCCCACAGTCCAAAAACATTCTGAGGTGAGTTGGAGTTACTGAATTGTGTGTGTGTGTGTGTATGTGTGTGTGTGCTCATGTATATATTGTGTTGTGGGAACCAAATGTCCCCATAATGTGATAAAACCTGATTGTTTGACATCTGTGAGAGAGAATGGTGTGTGAGTATGCCTTGCAATGGGTTGGCGGCCCATCCTGGTTGTTCTCTGCCTTGTGCCCGTAGCCTCCTGTATAGGCTCCGGAACCCTTGCAACCCTGAATAGGACAAGTGGATTCAGAAAATGAATGGATGGACATTAATATGCTTTTATTATTCATAATTTAGTATTTCTTTAGCGTCAATTTGAAACATTGATTCTGACATTATTGTTAGTCTCAGTAGGTCAACATTTTATTGTGAAAATTGATACAATTGCCCTGCAATGATAACATTTGTATTTGAAACATTTCCTCCACAACAAATTACTGTTATAATTTTTACCTTTTCGCTTCACTGCAAATCTGGGACGATGTGGCAATCACCCAACCCTCGTCAAAATTCTCATTTTCCAGGAACCAGCCTATATCTACATCACTAGCTGTGTGTGTGACAGCACACTGGAGATGATGTATATTGTAGAGCCCTCACTGTGCCCTTCTGGTGATAAATGCACAGACTTATGAGTACAGCATAGAGAGAAAAAAAATAAAAGTACTGCAATATTTACGATGATGGAAATTGTGCTGGGGAGTGTTTCCTGACTGTCTCAGCATTCCAACTGCAATAGCATTTGATGGGACTTGAATTTGGGCTATGCGAACTCCACTGTCATTGGCATGTATCTTCTGGCTTGACAGGGAAATATGTGTAAGATTTAAAGACAAGCTTTCTTGCTTGCATCAGGCGAGAAATTTATCTGGACGGCTGAAAGGAATGTAAGTAGGTGGTCCCGAAGTTTTTGAATGTGTACACACTGGCCCGGTGCCACCTGAAAACAGCTGTCCACTATGCCGAATAATGAAGTATTTTATATTCTGGGCTGAAGGTGAGTGTGTTTGCCTGTCGCTGTGTATTTATGTGGGAATTTAACCCGTGGGACTCCCCGGTGCACGTAAAACTGCCACCCTAATTTCCTGTTTACTCCTGTTTCTTATTTACCCCCTGACTGTCACATCAAAGGTGTTTCATGCCGACGCCAGTACCAGATGTTTCTGTCCTACGTCGGTCCTTCCAGAAAAACACTGACAAGTTCCTGACACTCAAAGTCAAAAACATTTTTACTCTTTGATCAAAACTATTTTCATAGACATCCTCTGCTGTGTTCCTTTAAATAAGTTGCGGGATTGATTCTGCTCTCCTACATGACCTTGTCACTGATCTAAAATATTATTTAATAATACAGCTAGAAGGCATTACAGTAACGTATACGGGGTGAGTTTCCTGAAGCCTTCTCGACGCTACGTCATTCATAAGTTCTATGTTAAAAGATTGAACTTACAAACGACGAGGCGTTAAGGTTTTGGGAAACTCACGCATGATATTTATCTCATGCATGTTAATGGGGATGTCGTATGTAACAGTCCGGAATTCTCAGGGATTGTCTGTCAGTCTTTTCTGTTTTACTCAGATGTTCGGTAGCGTGATGTCATGCTCTATAATCTTTTCAGGTTATAGCTGTGAAGTGTGCCTGTTTAGAGGGGCCTCAAGTTTTTATAATACAGTTTGATTCAATTTAATTGATTCAATTAAACATATAAATCATTTGCATTGTTGATGCCGATTGCCAGTGTTAGCCGGGTGATTACATTTTTGTTGATTTTATATGTAATTTTACATTATAGTATAATGATTGAGATGCTTAATGCCCATCATGAGCACCCTAGCTGCTCATACATGCTAACAAATGGGAGGAATCTGGCTATAGCGCAATGCACAGATTGCTGTGGATTGTTGCTATTACTAATGACCAGCTGTTGCTGGATACACTGCCATCCCTTTATGTCTGCATGTGTGTCCTGTGATCTTGTCTAGTACGTTCCTCTCCCTTGAGCCCTTTGCTACCTGGGGGAGGATCCAGGCTCACTCTGTCCCCATATGGAATAAATGCTTATAGAGGATGTCTGGATGGATGGACAGACGGACTCGTCTGGGGCTTTTTGCTCATCAGCTTCCCAGGCATCCTGCATCCTCATCCAGGATAATGTGTCAACAAAACAGACCCAGTGCAAACATTCTGGGTTTTTCAAAAAGTAATTAAAAAGATTTTCAATCTGATTTGTATTCACAAGCCTGCTCTGAATGCATGAGTAAACAGAAATGTGTGAAATGGCCCAAATAAAATTATGCTTTTGATGGTCAGCTGTATGATGTGCATTTCTCTTTTCTGATATATGTTCTGTAACGTTAAAAAATATAAACGTTAAGAGGTTAACTCCAACAACCAGATTTTTATGTGTCCTGCTTACATGAGCAGCTGCACACTACTGATACGTCACATTTAAATTTGTTCTGTTGTTTCTGTTGATTCATTTCAGAACAGTGTATTCCCAAAAATGTAAGCAGCTTTTTCTGTACTCCTCCGCCGTGCAGCACGTGAACATTATTACATTTCACAGGTATCTTGATCAATTCGGGAAGTGCACAGTGCTGTCGATCAACGCATTAACTGGCATTGAAATTCCAGCCGCGTGAGTTGACCTGAGGCAAAAAGGGGCTTTTACGGACTTGTATGGCTGTGAAATACATAATGTGCTGACGTTTGGCCACCCAAAGGAATATCCAGTGTAATCTCAAAAGCCCCACATGCCCAGCTTAACACTCATGTTATTTGGATCTTATTTAGTCTCCCGGCTATTGCGCTCATGCATCTGAAAGACTAACAAACTTCTCCCCCCTCCCCTGCAGGTGTCCTCTGGCTGTCTGTGGTGTCTGAGGTCTTGTACATCATGCTGCTGGTCGTTGGCTTCAGCCTAATGTGCCTGGAGCTTTTTCACTCCAGCGACGTGATAGATGGACTCAAGCTGAACGCCTTCGCCGCCGTCTTCACTGTTCTGTCAGGTATACGCTCAGAAGATCCCTCTGAACCATTCTATTCTATGAGAAACTACAATGGCGTGTGACTCCTGTTAGGGGTTATGAGTGGGGATGCAGGATAACAAAGTACCTCTGGCTTCCCTGCCTTTTTTCAATTCCCTCTTCTGGGACCAGTATTTCTCCTCCGGGAGCTACAATGAATATTGAATACAGCAGCTGTGGGATCCAAGCGTTATTAGGATCAGACCTTATATTTCCTGGGAATGGATCCCTTTAGCTGAATTGTATGCTAGAACTCGGAATGTAACCACACATACAAAAAGTGATTATTTGACCACCTCACTGCTATAATGATGAGTAGATGATAAGTCTAAAAATGATATATATATATATCATTCCATATATATAGAGAGACACTCCCGGGGTTACGATGGGGTTATGTTCCGATAAACCTATCGTAAGGCGAAAATATCGTAAAGCATTTTAACGTAGTACACCTAGCCTAACAAACATCATAGCCTAGCCTAGCCTATCTTAAACATGCTTAGAACACTTACATTAGCCTACTGTACAGTTGGGCACAGTCATTAACACAAAGCCTATTTTATAATACTGTTGAAAACTGTTGAATATCTCATGTAATATAGGAAATAATCATACCCATTGTAAAGTCAACATATCGTAATACGGACCGTCGTAACCAGGGGACCATCTGTATATTCAGAAGTTCCTTAATGCACGGGCTTACCCAGGCTGAAGCCCAGGGGCTTCCGCTACAAAGGGGACTCAGCCAACCTTGTTCAATAAAATGATAAGCCCGGAGTTTCCACCTGGGGCATCATTTACATGATTGTCCCACACTGGACAATGTCCAGATCAAGATAAAATTACTCCCAGACCATGTGAGCACTGCCCCCTAACGTTTTGTATATTTTATCGTCAGTTGCATCCCAGACCCCATGTCACCATCACAGAAAATAGTGAGACAACTTCTGACAACTCAAACTCAAAATGCACTTCTTTATGTATTAAAAGCTTCAAATTTTGAGGCTATTAGTGGAAACAATAAATTAAACACAAACACATTCACAGTTTTATTTAGATCATTCAGTTAAGGCTAATTTATCCATTCGTTTATACGTCCATCTTGCAACCACTTACTCAATACAAGGTGGCAGGAAAACACAGTGATACACTAGGTAACAGACTGATGTTTGGGTTAGGGTTGTGTATGATTCTTGTCTTTCTAGAGTACAATTTGCTATGACCAAAATAGGTACAAATCACTAAAAGTGACATAAGGTAAATTGTGTAATGTAACATTGGTGTTAGTATATTTTTGGTTGACTGTCAAGTTGTAGCAATGGCAGGCAAAATAATTGGCAACAGTTTTCATACGTGACCCTGAGAATGAGGCAATGTTAATTACTGAGGCACATTTGTGGGGAGGCAACTGCTCTTGGTATACTTTATTGTTTACTTTATTTTGGAATTTCTCTATATATGGACATAACATTTGTTCTATTTATAAAGTTTTAAAAAAGTAGCTGGTGAAAAAACACAGAAGGCAACGGAGTAGAGGAAGCGAAAGTGGTGTGGTATTTATAGGAGGTGAAAACCTGTGGGGGTCCAAAGCCGATTGGCTGTACAGTCCCTTTGCACACGTGCACCGCACGAGTCAGAAGGAAGCGTGCACAGGCTAAAGTTAGGCGTGTAACGGCGGGTCTTATTTCAGACCTCTCTTATGACAGCCAGTGATGATCTGCAAGTCAGGCCAGGGTACATCAGGTGATTTGCCTGGAGCTCCGCCCAAGTGTACTGACTCGAGGTACTGAGGCACAGAAGCTCTGCAAGTATTATTTAGTATTATTTAGTATTATTTAGCAGGTGAGAATATAATAATAATAATAACAACAAGAAGAATAAGAATAATAATAAATCTCTTTAGATTTTTATATCCCATCCTAGCATACGTCACATTGGCTGCACACCATTCTATGAATTGCAAGCCCTCTAACTGAAATGCTAACTGACAGGGTGTTTTTTAAATGTGTCTTTAAATAAATAAATTAGGGAGGCCTGCATCCCGCAGTCAGACAGTGCATTCTGGATCATCAGTCTTGACATGCATGAGATTTTTAAACCCCGTCCCAAGTGTAAGCCAGTGAAAAGACATGAGATCGGCTATATTGTGGATCATGCTTTTTTGGTTTTTTACTTATAGGTAGGATTCCTGCAGTGGCGCTGTGAATTTGTTATGGGCAGAGAGCGTGCGTCTCATGCTCCCTGTGAGAAAGGCATCGCAGCAGTTCACTTTGCGCTACACAAACATATGTTGAAACATCACCTTCGCAGTGTTCTATAAGCAGAACCCGGGAAGGGCACTAATGTGACTGTTAAAGGAGAGATCTGTGTCAGTAATGACACGTAAGTCTCAAGCTGACGCGGTGTGCTGCACTTCCAGAAGGGATTATGGTGTCCTCGTAAAAGTGAGGGAACATTCAATGACAAAAAAACAAAAGAAAGCTAAAAATATTTCTTTACTCTGCAGTTTGTTATGTAACCTGGGAAGGTTGTGCCTTATAGTTTTGGCTAAAGCATGTAAACCTAGCCTGTAAAGCATGTAGCCTGTGAAGCATGTAGCCTGTAAAGCATGTAGCCTGTGAAGCATGTAGCCTGTAAAGCATGTAGCCTGTAGAGCATGTAAACCATTAGCAATTCAAAAAAACTACTGGACCTTTTTTGAGATTATTTACTATGCCATATCATTGTTCTTTTCACATTTAATTCTTTCTATGCCCCCTACTAGCAATCCACCAGGGTATTTTATAACCAAGAGTTGAGGGACCATTTAATATCCAAAAAAAGGCAAGATTTTATTTAGTGAAATCCTGCAAACATAAACTGTGACACTGTGAATTTGTTATACGAAATAGCTTTTCTCCGTACCAAATGAGATATAGATTTTATGTTACAGACCTTTAAAAAATATTCCAGATATATCTTAGCCTGTTTAAAAAAGGATGTGTCATCTATCAGCACATTTGTTATTCAGCAGAGCACACTCTTCTGTCTTAGAAAAGCCAGATGTAATCAGTGACATAACTTCTCCTTATGTTACATGTTTATGCTGCAGTCTCTCATTACTACATCCTAGTTGCCGTATAGCAGTTCTCACGCAGTAGCTGAACAGTGGTAAGTCTGTCACACTGTCACACTGAATAAACTTTTGGCCTGACTTTCTGTCCAGTTTGATATCAGCTTCAGCTCTCTGTAAACTGTCACACCCCCAGCTGGATGCATTGTGGTCAGGGCAGGTCCTTCTCTGTCAGGTGGACTGAGTTCTTCACACACTAAGGGACTCACAGCTTTGCTCATCAGAGGTCATCTTTACAGGAAGCAGATGCATCTCTTACTGCTGGGAAATGGCAGCCATATAGTAAAGTAGTATTTTTCAGTAATTTGCAGCTCCTAAAATTCTCCTAATATGTCCATTTAAAACTCTTTAATTTTGATGCAAGAAAATTTTTGGTATGATTTTGACATACTACTCTGGAGTGTTTCAGTTGGCGATGTCATTCATCAATAATTGCTGGTTATTTCCTGGTTTATGTTTCTGGTATAGCCACAATGTCAGGTTAGCAGTGGTGAGAGATATGTTATTCTGCACAGTGATGACTGACCTGCAGTTTGAGCACAAAAAGTGATTGTTTTGATATTTCTTATTAATACTCAAAATCATTTCTTCTTCAGAAAGCAGATAATCACACCCCGAGTCTTCAAAGAACACAAAGATATCTGAGATCATTGTGGACAATGGACAATTACAACTGAATTATAAGTACTGAATTATAAAATTATAAATTTAACCTTGCAGATTAAAAAGGTGTAAATGGAGTCCTTGTGTTCTTTTCAAAAGATTTTCAGTATATGTGTTGATTATAGTTGAAGATTGATTATTACTTACAAGCTGCAGTTCAATTTAGTCTAGAACCCATCAGAATGCATTACTAGAGCACTCCCTTGGCAATGAATCAATTTCATGTCTTAGCAGAACATGATAGAAATACTGCTTTGCCGTCTACGGGAATTCTCCAGGGAAGCACTGGGATTTGCTCCTCAGTGCCATCAGATTAACGATCACATTGTGCCTTGTCTAAACCAATCCGATTTAGGCCGGCCACCATCGCTGGAGAGCGTGTCTGGTGTGCATGAATCTTTCACAATTGGCACCTATTCTGTTGGCATCCTTGTCCTCTGGATGCACTGCTGTTGATTGAACTACAAAAATGACAGCCGACACACACGTTACAACTCTTGAGGCACTTGAATGAAGGAACTGATATGATTAACCTGGGGTGAGTTTCTCGAAGACTTCTTAACACTACGTCGTTCGTTAGTTCTATCTTTTAACACAGAACTTACGAACGACGTAGCGTTAAGAAGG
>JAODKC010000095.1:26608792-26620234 GCA_026777985.1 Mormyrops attenuatus | reverse complement strand
CGTTAGTTCTATCTTTTAACACAGAACTTACGAACGACGTAGCGTTAAGAAGGCTTCGGGAAACTCACCCCAGATCATTAACTACTTGGCGTTTGTCCCATGAATGTCTAAGATAAACCATCAAAGATTCCACCTATGCCACCAGTGAGAGTTTACTAAGCTATGCCAGCATATCACGTAGGATGATGAATCAATCATACAACTTCAAAGGAAGTCTTGTTGATCTTTGTACACAACAAAGGCGTCACTGTAATGGAACTGATCTGATTGACATTCAACTAGATATACCTTGCCGTGAAAAACCTGGATCTGCGTAATAGCCAGCAGATTCATAGGACATGCAGATTGTCACCCTCAAGATGCATCGTGAAGGCTCTCCGCCTCTTTAAGACACAGTGAACCTGGGTTATACTTAGTACATTCCATTACAGGTGTGAAGAAGGGCAAACCTCTTCCCTCACCTGACTTATCCATACCCTACCCCTAAATGTTTTACATTTATGCATATGAATGAGGTAAGTACTGAAACACCTCATCATTCTCATCTTATATCCTTGTATGATACCTTAATCCCCTTTTCTTTTGCAGAATATCCCGGAATACAAGTTCTGAACTTTGCTCAAACATACAGGTTTAGTGTAGCACAAACATTAACAAGGTATCTGATTTGACACTTAGAACATGGAGAAGATGCCTGGTGTCACTTAAGTTCAGTTTGTTGACTTCTCTTCCAGAAATTCATGCATTTATTCATATTGTTTTCCAGGACTCCTGGGAATGGTGGCTCATATGATGTATACGCAAGTCTTTCAAGTCACAGTTAGCCTCGGACCAGAAGACTGGAGACCACACAGCTGGGACTACGGCTGGTCTTTCTGGTCAGTTCTGGCAGACTCACTTGCAGAATGCCATCCGCTGTAGATCTATAAGATGCTGGATATCTTATTCACATGTATTTTCAACTGATGGAAACTGATGATTTTACCCAGAAGGAAACATTATAAGACTCCCTGGTCTCTTTTCATTAGGTGAGGAAGAACTTTGATCAAGGAAGCCTTTGCAGGCAATGGGAGAGTCCAAGTGTATAACCCCACATGATTTGGACCATTTTCTTGAGAATTACGCATTCTTAACCATGTTTTTGCTTGCTCCAGTTTGAATAAGAGCATGACTTGCAATAAACTAATAAAAATTAGATAATGGTGCTTTTACAGTTACACCTCACAGTAAATGGTAAATATTTATATAGCACATTTTAGCTACTCTTCCAAGCACTCAAAGCACTTCACAGTTATGCCTCTCATTCACCCATTCATACACCAGTGGCAAAGGCTGCCATGCAAGGGCCAACCTGCACACCAGGAGCAATTTGGGGTTCAGTGTCTTGCTCAAGGATGCTTTAATGGGGGCAGGAAGAACCAGGGCTCAAACCAGCAACCCACTGATTGCCAAATGATAGCACTACCTGCTGCGCCACCACCTTCCCTAGCAAATGAAAGCTTAAAACATATTGCTAATAATAGCTATATATTTTTATTTATACAATGTTTTACAGTGCACAGAATATATATTCTAATACATTAATGGAGGTAAAAACATAGGAAGTTAAACAATAAAGAACAATGAAAGAGCAAATAAAAATGATAAAAAAAGACATTTCAGCTTCAGTACATAAATTTCCCTGCATTAATAATAATTAACCATCACAGCTGTAACCATCATAAACTTTGTAGTAATTTGAGAAAGGATTTATTATAGATACAATGAAAACCAAACAGTCTGATTTAAAAGTCTATTGATGTTAATTCACATTAACTCTAAATGCCACAGTGGGAGAACATTTTAAAATGAACTTGAGGAAGCACTTCTTCACACAGCGTGTAGTTGGAGTATGGATTAGTCTTCCTGCTAGTGTAGCGCAAGCTAAAACCCTGGGTTCCTTTAAATCTGAGCTAGATAAGATTTTAACAACTCTGAGCTATTAGTTAGGTTCTCCCCAAACGAGCTCGATGGGCCGAATGGCCTCCTCTCGTTTGTAAATTTCTGATGTTCTTATGTTCTTATGTTCACAGTACAGTAAATTACAGTACATTAATTGTATTACAGCAGGTGCTTTGTCTGCACTAATGTTTCTGCTTTCCTTTCAACCATTTTATAGAATTTGGGTGAGAGTTTGATTAAATAATTTTGAGTTCAGGAGCAGATGTTTGCATATTGCTCCATTCATATCTAAATGGAACATTGTTGTATAGGTATTTTAGGATTTATCAAGTGCAGAGAGATTTCTATGTGAGTAAATTTCTCTTGGGCAGATCACAGACAACTGTTGGAACTCCTCTATTTTGTCTTCCCTTAGTTTGGCCTGGGGCTCCTTCACCTGCTGCATGGCGGCCTCCGTCACCACCCTTAACTCCTACACAAAGACCGTCATGGAGTTCAGGCACAAGCGCAAGCTGTATGAGCATGGCGTAAATGAGGATCAGACCGTTGTCGACCAGGAGCCTTTCAGCTACTTCCAGGAGAGGCCGGTCCAGTCTGTCTCCAGTGCAGTGGAGGTTTTCCAGCGGCAAGCCAGCGGTGGCGTAAGACTACTGGCGTCCACAGTAGCGGCAGATGTCGGGGAGATCCCAGAATCTCTGAGTGAGGAACAGTGCTGAGAGAGCAGGACCCCACCAATCTACATGAGAGTAGCGCTGGCTGGAGACCTTCAGTTTTCAAAGACTCCTGAGCATTTATATCTGTGAATCATGTCGGTCTATCCTCTTTGAATAAAAACGTGTATTTTTAAAGCTTTTACTTTAGTATTCTTAGCACTAGTAGTAATATGAGAAGGTACAGCATAATAAAATGTGTGGATTGTAAATGAAGACTGGAAAAGGTCACAGACCTTCATTACCGGAAATATTGCTATGTTTACAAAAGCGTTGTTTACAGGATGTATGGGTGCTGTGATGATTTGATAAGATATGGTATCACTGCCATAAAGCCGTAATCATATTTCAATTAATTTGATTTTATACTGTGGTTAGGCTTCTGACACGTGCGGTTTCGGGAAAAGTGTTTCGATGTATTGATATGTAGGAAATATACTACGCATTTAAAGGCATATACAGTATGAATTATAATATATAATATATTCCGTATTGTTGCTGTAGCTATTTTTATATGGCATGTTCAAATATGCCCTGATATATATATTTTGAATTTACACATTCACTTTAAACAACACCCCTCCCTTCTGAACCTTAAGTGATGTTGGTCTCAACTAAAGAGTAAGTCTTACTGTTAGAATCTTGTAGCTGGGATTTCTTATACAGGATTATATGTGGCCCCGATAAAATTACCCTAAATGATAGTGAGTAGTTTGAATTCTTTATTTTTTTATATTCATTCCCTGGTCATGCATTTCAATAAGCACAGATTTGAAAATGATAAGGTGTTATATTAAATACATATTGTATGTTGGTCATCCTCTGTAAAAAGGCATATCACAAGCCACAGCTCCACACAATTGTAATTTTGCATATAATTGGTAAAATATCCATTACAAATATATAAAATAATATAACAATGTATTGTGTTATTTACAAATAGTTTTACATGTTCCTGTACAACTGTTCCTGTCAGTCTAAAAAGTGGCATTAATTTTGCATTATTTATTTTTAAAACGTTTCACTATTCACTTTCACCGTTCTATTAGTTAGGCTCCTGCCAAATGAGAAAAAGCACAGATAGCAATGTATTCCTGCCTTTTAGCTTCAATTAGTGTCTCAGTTTACTTGCATGGTGATTTGGGGTTAGAGTGATGATTAACTGACACCGCATGGAAGGTGCTCCCTGCCCTGTGCAGCTAGGGACGGGCTCCAGGCTCATCAAGACCCACTACTGGAACAGGGGTGTTGGGAGATGGGTGCCTGTATTTCACCAGAACTTTCCATGCCTATGTGTGCCTATGGGTGGCGCTTTTAAATTGGTCCTTATACGAAGGAATGTGGTCCTTATATGAAGCTGTACTGATCACAGTTATTGTGACATAGTTTCCAACCGTTTCCCTAACAAAGTACTAGTTTTGTGTGCCCTAGTACTGAGAATGAGAATCTGAAGTATCTGAAGTATCTGAAGAATGAGAATTTTAATGCATTTGCTCAAACTTGTGGAGACTTGCAGTTCTTTGCTTGTTTTGCATGTGGCAAACTATGGGACCTCTGGGGAGATGTTCGGTTCGGTGTCGTGTATCTCATATTCAGGATTTTCCTCACCATGAAGAAGGTTACCCAGCCATATTATGCGTGTTCCCAATCTTATTTTCAAACTGTAGCAGCCTGTCACTCTGGCATAGGTAAGTTCATGTTTCGGGATGGTGTCCTAAACAGGAACATTTTTGTTTTGATTAATTGTGTGGATTTAAAGTTTATTTTTGGATGTTGTGCTGGCTTTTTATGCTTGATGTTGTTTGATGTTCTTCACATTTATGTTAATTTTTATGAAGTATTATTTTGTATTGTGTTGCACCGTTTTGTCTGTATTTATTGTGTTGCAATGTCACCGTTTTCACGTGTCAGTTTTCATGCTTTCTGTGGTAGCATGAAGGCTCAGTGGGTAGCACTATAGTCTGACACTTCCTGTGTTGGAGGCTTGATTGCCGCCGCCCCCCCCCCCCATGCTCTGCACAGGTGTGAAGCTTGTATGTGCCCCCCTTTAGGAACTTCAGCTTTCATGCGCAGTCCAAAACCATGGTTATGTGAGCATAGGTAATGCTAGAGATTTTGTGTCCCAAAGCATATTGCATTGGACCCCCAACCTGGACCAATACAATTAAGTCCCCCCCCCACACATTGTTCATAATGCATTCCCTGTAATGGACTGGCATCCCTTACAGGATGTTCCCTGCCTGGTGCTCTGCTTTTCCTGGGTTAGGCTCACTGTGACCCCATTCTGGATAAGTGCTTATGGAAGGTGGACAAATTTTCTTTGCTTCTTGTTGCGTCTTACAGTCAGGATAATTTGGTGGTGGGGGGGTCTTGCTCCTTCACACTTATGAAGTTCTCTGCACTTACTGCCGCCCCATTGTAACTATTTTGGTTCACTATATTTCGACAAATAAGGTCCTTAAAAGTCTATCATAATTTCATTTCACTCAGATGTTTTTCCATACAGTTTATGGCAGTGGGTAATATTTACAAAAACCACACAAAGATCACATAGAGGCAGTTTAAGATGGAAGTTGAGAACAAATAATAAGGGTTCCTGAAATCCCTCAACCCTTTTGCAAATGAGGTGCATATAAAGAAAATGCAAACTCCTGCAGCAAAAGAAAAAGTGGTTCTATTAATGACTGGCATTGACATGCAATTTGAAATAAAAACATTTTGCAGGACCTTGGGATTCAGAGTCAACACAAAACCTTTTGGAACCATCTTTCCTTGACAATAAGAACAAAACTTCCAGAGCATCTGATGGTAATTCCTTTGAGCACCTATTCAATGCACCTTTGAATAAGTGACTTTATCTCCTAACTATAGGCAAAAACGAAATAGGACCTTGTGCTGTCCTTAACGTTTTCCTAAGGGTTCCTGAAATCTTCTTTAATCATGCATACCATTTGATTTTTACTTATGTCACAACAACAGGGCAGAGTTACAGAAAATCAAACTTCATTAACCAGGTCCTGAACATGCAGTCACAGATCGAATGATACACCACACACCGCACACACCCACGAGGCCAGCTTGTCTGCCTGTCAGACCTTTCCTCTTCAGCTGGTGAGACTCCGAGTTCTTAGTGCTGACAGGACTCGGGCTGCTCGCTGCGAGGTACATAGTTGATGTGACTAAGTAAGACCCGATTGCCAAGTTACAATGAATATCACTAAAGACGGGGAGTAAACAAGGATGGACAATCAGCTAACAGGATCCAAGAGATAAACCGAGGAACCGACACAGAATTAGAAAGTCAGACTGAGAACTCTCAACACTGAGCAGGTACAGGAAGACCTGAAGACCACGCAAGGAAATGTTAACCAGGCAGAGAGATTAATATTGGGGGGACACAACTTAACTATTTAAATGCATGGTCCGTTTATTGGGGAGGAGGCAATAAAACAAAATTATAACATTAGGGGTACACCTTCCCCTGGTTCCTAAGCCCCCAGTTGAGGGTGAATGCAGAGAAATGACCTGGAGTGACTTTTTTTGGGGGCGGTATCTCGCAACTGGCCCTGCAGGATGGCAACGCGCTTGACGGTGTCATATGTCTGGCCAGCTTCCCCTCCTTGCTTAGATAAAAGGCGGCTCTCCTGCCGTCACGTACTTCAGCGTCGAGGCTCCATCTGCTCCCACGTCTGCCTGTGCTGCTATAGAAGCATCACAAAACGTGCATTTGCACAAAAAAGACAGCAGTGTTGATCTGAAACATCACAGGCCACTGGCTACCCCAGGTTTTTTTTATTTAATTTTATTTAATTTTAGTTTAAGTAAGGCAGCGACTGGAAATAAGTTATGGAGGTTAGATGTGGCTCATATATCCGCAGCTGTCCCCAAAGGATATTTAGGGAATATACAGTATTTGTAAAAGCAGGATGTGGGTTCAAGTCCCAGACGGGAGATTGCTGTATCTTTCTCTAAAAAACACAGCTGGGCAGATGGGTAGAGATAGTCATAACTTTAAATAGAAGAAAATATAATGAAGAAATAATACTCATGCTTCAACCAAAAGCAAGTAAACGAATAAGGGCAGTAATGACCTCTGCAGGCGCATTTTTATTATTAAGGTTTAACTGACAACCTGACTGGTTAATTCAGCCCAAAGGAAAAACGACTTTTTGGAATCGATGGAAGCTGTACACTTCACACATTAGTGTTCATACATACACATCTCGATGACGTCACGTCTGCAGGGCACTTTTTTCACCTTGGGCCTATTGATGCAAACTTCTTAGCCAAAATTCAAAGATGACAAAACACATGGGGATCTTTCAGCCAGCCGGTGCAACAAGACGCAAGTACATGCTGACTGAGAGTCTTCCACATCACCCCAGTGTCACCAAGTGACACAAACTCATTTTCACAAATTTTTGTTTTATGTTGTTAAAGAAAAACAATCAGCCCTATAGATCCCAGACAGGAATAATTGTGAATCAATGAGAATTTAAATAAATCATCATTTTTAAGCCATAGGTCTTACGCTGCTTCTAACTTGGGGTGTCTACAGGGAAGAGCAGGTAAATTCAAGACTAGAACTATAAACCCAAAAAAGAAGTATAAGCGAATGCAGCTGGTCCTAGAATAATCAGCAAAAAACATGTCATTTTCTTTTACTATTTCATTTCATACAAACAATTTATTGCTGTCATTTTTATTAAATCAAGAAGGCAGGGAGATGCATACAAAGGTTAGACTAAGTCTCAGTATATTAAAAATTGTAACAGGAGGAAAAATAAGAAAATATATCCCAGCATGCACCTGAGCTGGAGTTGCGCTGAGGTGGCCCCAGTCCTCGAAGAACACATTTTTGCTTCATTCCAGCTGCCTGCCAGACAGCCCACTTTTTTGCTACCTCCCAGCTCCCGGTACGTGGACTCTCTGGGGCTCCCAGAGGACCAGTTTGAGAAATACTGTTCTAATACACATGAAACCTGGCTGAATACATGTACTGAGTTGCCGATGTCTGTAGGGGGAGCTGTCCACAAAACACAACGCTAATCTGATCTGCTTCGATGGGGAAGTACCCTTCTGGAGGATATTCACTGAATGTGCTGTAGCAAGCTTTTTTGCTTCTGGGTTTGTGATTGTTAAAATTGATTTATCTTAACGAAGTCAAAATGTGCTAATTAAGCTGTACTCCTGTAAAAACTCTTTAACATTTGATAGATAGGATAGATTGTAGTGAGAGCCTGAGCTCAAGGAAGTTTGCTATAATATTTCATCATTGTTGCAGTGAATCAGCTGCACGGTAATAATCTGATGACATACTGGAGAAGGCAAACATAATCTAATCATTACACAACGTGCTCGTCATCTATGTGATTTCATTATTGCCTTTGGCGACACATATGGCTACTGTGTAGTTATTTTCTAAAAACCCAAAGCCAAAACCAACAACATTCAAAATTTATTCAGACGCAAGAACATATGGCACCTAAGGAGCCGATGACAGCACAGGTAAAGGCCAGGAAATCCCATCTGATTTATTATCTGTCACAGCGGACAGAATAGCTGATGTTTCTTCCTAGAATGGCCACTGATTTTCTCTACAAAGTGCAAGACATTCCTAGTGTGCACTTGGGCCATAGATTTGCGATGTGATTTACAAATCCAGACACTGACAATGTGATTGATATTGACATTGGACTGACATTATTCCCCCCTAGCACAGGGCTGTCCTATAAAGAATAATGAGGCTGATTAAAGAAAGCCTAGCTAGAGTCAATAAAGTACTGCTGGGGTTTCCTTGCTAGCACCTTCAAGGAGAGGTCTACACAAAACTGGTGATTGGGCACAATGTACACACACGTGTATTCTGCCTAAACATCAAGAGTGAATACAAGAAACCCAAAAACTTATCCAGTGCAAGGTATTGAGGGTGTATAATAATGAAATATGCTTATGCTTACACACACAGACACAGACACACACACACACGTCGGGTAAACATATCTTTATGGGGACCGCTCATTCATTTCTATGGGAAAAATAGTTTTTTCATTGCAGTCACAGATTTTTATTAAATTGAGTTTTCCCTTATGGTTCCCCATAAGGGAAAAAAATTGGTATTCATCACATTGTGGGGGACATTGTGTCCCCATAAGGGAAGGTATACCCGCTCACACACACACACACACACACACACACACACACAGTGTCTACTTACTTTGCACTTAACAGAAACATGACCCAGATTTTGTGATTTTTGGTGCGTTTTCCAATATAAACCAGAGAATTGCATGTTAAATTGGCAATTGCTCTTTGTCTTGGCATATTGACGAGGTGCATGTCCACTGAGGGTTCTCGGAGTGACACGTCTGTAGCCTTCATATCTCTGTAATCAAGGGGTAATTTATTTTTTAATAAATGCATAATATCATTCTGCTGTCCATTCAATACATTACCACCAGGCCAAGGCCTGGCACACCAAAGTCACATGGAATGTTAAAATAATACAGACATATTTAGTCATAATAAGAATGCATTGGTCCAAAACATGTGGTTGAGAGGAAGCAAACCTCTAAGAAATGCTTACATCAGATTTGTAATGCTGATTAATACTTTTCTGTAACATATTTCAAAAGAGTGATTAAAACCCCACAGGAATGCAAGACAAGGTTTTTTCCTGTTCCCATATGGGAGGCCATATTGTATTCTCTAATGATTACATCAGGTGTAGACAGGCTGCCTGTATTAGTTATCTGCTTCAATTATTGTTCAATTACTAGGGTTAATCAAAGTAAAATTGAATCTTAATTAAAGCAAGTTAGCAAGGGGAGGGCTGAGACTGAAATTTGTACACGATTGCTTGATAATTTCATTAACATTGTCATCACTGTGTGTCTTTATTTATTTATTTATTTATTTTTACAGTGTATGCGTATTTACAGCACATTTCCCTGTATTGAACTGCTTAGAGTAATCAGCTGAAGCACGCTGGACACCCTACTACGGCGATGGGAACGAATTCAAATCTCCCCGCATCTGTCATTTGCTTATTGAAAGTTACAAAAATCAACATAAAAAACCCCTACATATAAAGCCTAATCTCCCACGATGCTTTATTCCGAACTAACTACTCATTAGAATTTACTTCTGAACATGTTTTGTAAACACTGAGCAAATGCTCACTTTTCAACATTTAACAAGGGAAAATTTCCAAACTGCCCTTTGTTTCCTTTGGACTTTTCCAAGTAGCCTACAGGTATGTGTAAAAAAGATTTCTCAGCATATTGCTGTTTTTCGAGACAAATATTTTTCACATCTGACAATATTTGACTGCATACATTTTTGTGTTACACCACATAAGCCCTGCTTTTGCTACAAGCCTTTTCGCCAATAAAACAATTTAAACAGAATTTTCAACACAGAATATAAAACCTACAAAACCTGAATAACATATAAAACTTGTTTTTAAGTTGCTGAAAGTCTTGCAATGTTATTGACAAGATTTGCCACTAATATACGCATCAAATTTAATTTTATATAACACAAGAAGCATTGCACAAAACTACAATGTCAGTAGCTTACCAAGCATCACTTACGTCACACATCGATCTCATTGGTCCTGTCGTGACTGCTATCTGTTCATATATTACGCTTAACTGAAACATTAATTCATTGGCTATTTTATTTTTGTTTTGGTTTCATATTTTACTTCGTATTTGCAATATACATGAAACACTTTTGTTTTTCTGTGTTTGCCTTAATAATTTTGTTTTAAACAGCGCGAAACACGAAGTATACACTCAATATTCCTTTACTTATACTGCCACCTAGTGTTTGGAATTTTTCACTATTTCCTTTGCGGTATCATAAAATAGTTAAACTCGAGTCCTGTATTGTTTACGCTTCATAAAACCCCGTTATACGGAATAACTGTTTTATTAAACGTTTTACTTAATGCGTGTTTCAATGAAGACGCATAAAAATTAAGAGATTGTTTTTGGAAAATGGATCTTTTTCAATAGTTTCTATTGTCACGTTGTTTCTTCAGCCTCTGAAATGCCGATGTCTCATGTTACTCCACAACATTCTTTATACTCTAAGCGGCGTCATAACCTCTGCAAATCATCGATTAAGATTGTCAATTTACTTTGATTGACAAGAACAAAAAGGGCTTTGTACTAAGAACAAAGTCCTCTCTTTTATATTTTGTAAGAGTGTTTGTTACATAACAGAACAGCAACAGATGACTGAGCTGAAATAACTTATGTCGTGATTCAGCTTTGGAGGAATCTGTGTGGGCAAATATTCAGGTGACATTTAGTGGGCCTGCAGTCATAAGCATTATTCTCAGTCCATCGTCTGTTATTTAAAAGGGATCCATTGCATAAACCAAGGGAAAAATCACATAAAATAAAATCTCTTTGGATAGCAATCATTCGTCTTACAACCAAGTATCCAGCACAGGGTTGTGGGATATCAATATTTTTTTAAAGCTGTGTAACAGTTATTGCTAGGTTGCTATAGAGCAACATAGCCCTTTCTGGTGAATGAAAAAATTGTTGCACTGGGTAAGACTCCAGGAAGAAAGGATCACAGAAGGATTAGGGGATGATGTTACTTGGAGAAAGGGAGAAATTGAACGGCATGACATTTACCATGCGAGCAGTGAAGTAGAACTAACTCACGGACAATAGCGCATACGACATTTTGTGGAGCAGGGGTAAGCATGAGAGGCCCTGTCTGAGACAATGTGCATATTCTGAATGAAATCAGAGACTGGGCCCCGCCTCCC
>JAODKC010000095.1:26534299-26596253 GCA_026777985.1 Mormyrops attenuatus | reverse complement strand
CCCCCCCCCCCCGGGGTGTAGTTAGGACAGTTTTAGGGAGGCCAAAAAAATTTGGAACATAGTTGGACCAGTCTGGGTTAGGGACCCAATATGATATGCTTTCTCAGGCCCAGAATCTCTAGCAACACCCCTAATCCTGCCAAAAACGATAAGAGATAATGATTTTTTGTGGATTTTTTAAAGATGTTAACATTGTACACCTTTGATCAATGGAGAGCTTCAAAAAGACCACGTTTCCCCACATGACTGCCTCCAAGGAATGTCAAATAAGGTGTGAGGTGCTTGGGACTTGTTAGAAATATTTCACCCATACAGGGATGTGATGAGTCAGGCACATACTAGAGACCACAGGGCACGTAGCATGAGACATCCTCAATAAGATGCCAGTCCGTTACATGGTAACCAATGAGAGACCCTGATACACCTAAATTACAAGTGTCTTTCAACTGTGGGTGGAAACTGGAACACCCAATTGACACCCATGTGCACGCAGGGAGAACATGCAAATTCTACACACACCAGCATTTTGTAAAATATACAATGAGTATTCTGCAATTCAATGGGTCTCAAATGTTTTTGCAGAAATAAAATATGAAGGCCTATAGGCGTGTCTTATGCTAATTATATAAAGGTTTGTTCAAGCAGGAGTAGGAGTGCCTTTGATCGCCTGAAATATCTGTCACCGGCTGTGGCATTCACGGCTGAAAAAAGAAATACTACAGCTTTAAGAGTGGGCTGTTCTGGGTTCCGCTGTCAATGGGGATGTTGATATCGTGTTTTAAGTCCTTTTGGGCATCAGTCGAGGATATAAATACACCGGTGATATCAGCTAGAGGTTAAAACAGCTAATTCTTTCACGGATCATCCACTTTGATCGATAGTTTACGATTCCGCTGTATGCGTATATCCGCACCGTTCTTGATTTTTGCGTATTTTACTGTGAGGACAGGCAAGCCACGTCCAGAATAACATCTTCCTACGATCCCCGATGGAAGGTAATAACATGGCGATTTCAGATCGACCCCAGGGCAGGAGATAAAGACACAGCGCGAAGACACATCCGAAAGCGGCGGGGGTATTGTTTAAAGGTAAGAAAAGCACAGGAGGCGCACCGTGAGGATGTATTTTTGTTCCGTGCTACATGAGATCAGCCATTCATCCCTCGCACGGCTGCGGCTGCTGCATGACATAAGGGCTTGAATCCTGTATGCACGGGCGCACGCCAAACAAAGGGATCCGATGCTGCAAATGCATCGAGCGGCCGCAGCGGTGCCTTCTCATTCGATACCTGCGTACATGTCTGTATTTCCATATTCATTTTCATTTGTTTAAGGTACTCTTCTAATGCACTGATGCTTTTTTGGGGAGGGTATGGGGGCGGGGGGGTGTACTGCTGTAAATGATCATAATGACACACGCGTCTTTAATAAATCTAGAATACATGTTTCTTTCACTTGTGTTCCGACGGATCCTGCCTTCTTCTGCTAAATTGTTGGAGCTCCCCTACATTTAGCTGAGATAGCCAATATATTACAAGGAAAGACGTTTCGCAAATTACTTATAACGCTTGCCGTGAAAAAAATAAACAATGGAAAAAGTGATGTAAGCGCCCATATTGAGCTATACTCATAATGTTGTTTTATTTCACTCATATATTCTAATTATTGCTTAATTTAACCCGAATTAAGCAAGATGATAAGTGGGCTTGGAAAAGAGGGGGGAAAAGGGACCATTACCAAGTAGTAAGCAAAAATTAGGAACGGAAAAAATGTTTTTATGAGACGTAGTTCAGCATCTTTAAACACTGCAGGCGAAGATTTGCCTAAAGAAACTACAGTAAAAATAATTTACTATTTCCCTTCTCATTGTAATTATTGTTATTTTATCTCAATATTTTTTATGAATTAAGTAGGTAGAAGATACACACGATCCCTTATACTCCGGGAACTTCGGCCACTGTTATGTAATTGCCTTAGGATTGTTTAGATCGCACCCTTAGAAATATCGGACAGCAGCTGTCAGTAAATTAACACACTACAGTCATACTTTTTATTTGGAAATGTCACTGTAAACTGTGCTGGGGGTTGGGGTCTAAATAACTTGAAAATATAAATATTTCTGAAGTCCAATTTTATTACCTAGTGCACGTTAATATCAGCTTGGTTAAATCCTAATCATCATGCAATACTAAATAAGTCCTACGTATAAGATTAAATTAAATCGGAATTCCACCCATATATATATATATATATATATATTTAACTGCAGGGAATATGTTGCAAGTCCAACAGAACCTGCATGGCCTTTCTTTGAAAAGTGAATTGGCTCCTTGATATCCATGAAAATTTCACACCCAGATGTCACCAGAAGACATTTCTGTGCCCATTTGTACTGGAGGTCCATGGAACACTTCTATGTCAACATTCACTGCCTTTACCCTGCACATATTATGCAATGCTACTTTTCCTACCTTTGTAAAACAGCATATCAATATGGCTCTACTTACAGTAACAGAGAAGGTCCCCCATAACTGTCTCCTACTATCTACAACCCTCTGTCCTCCATGAATAATCTGAGCAATAAAGAGGTAAGTAGCAGAAGTCTAGGCAAGAGCACAAAATGCCCTGAAGGAGCGGTGTGGACCTGCTGAATACTCATGCTGTCATCTAGCATAGACCAAGAACGGACGAAAGTGTGTGTGTGAGTGTGAGTGTGTGTATGTGTGTGTGAGTGTGTGTATGTGTGTGTATAATATTTGTATTACTGAAAATCAACGGGCATTATTAGTACTACTAGCATAAATATGAGAGAGAACATGAGAATTTACAGAACCATACACAGAGACCAAAGCAGAGACATTTGTTAGCTATTGCGTTAAATATTTCCAATTTCATTATCTGGTTCTATATATATGTTATAAATACACAATTCGCATTGCTAATAACCATGTAAATTAAATTCAGCTTTACATTATACATTATTTAAAATACCCCCACTTATTTTCAAAAACATATGTTCCTTTTGAAGTGTGATGTAAGCTGCAGTATTGTTTTCTACATCTGCTACCAATTAATATTTCTAAGCCTTTATTAAATATTAATTCTGCACTGAAGGATAAAGGATGGCAACAGTAAAAAGACATGACAGTTGATAGGTACGACGTTAACTCTACAGCTGGTTGTTAGACAGCTGTTCATAAATAATGATTTTGGTGTCTAAAATGATACATTCTAGCTATAGGGGCATAACAGTGACTGTTACGTAACTATACCTAGCTACTTTCCGGACTGTTCATCCAATACAGGGTAACAGTGACCGTATCGCAGGACACAACACAACGGACACCAGACCATTGCAGGACACACATTCACCCATGATCGGCAATACTGAGACATCAGTCCGCTTCTCCTTGAGGAAATCTGGTGCAAAATGAACAGAACATCAAACTGTTCCCACCCAGAGCAACTAGTGGCGAATGAAACCACAACCCAGGATGAGCGAGGCCTGTGCCTTCTAAGATGTTGGTTGTTTTTAACAATTTTAATATATTGTTTTACGTTAAATCTAAGTGTTAATGACGTTAAATCACTGAAACACATGTATTTAGGGCAAGACTGCCAGTCTTAATTTTATCATAAATAATTTTAAGTAACTGTTTGTGGCATTAGAGCTAGCTAGAAGAAAGCCCTTTGAGTCTTCATATTCATACAGTTTTTGCAGTAACTTCTTACAGTAGTTTAATTGATATTTTTCACAATTACCATTAAAGTTGCTCTACAGGCAGTTTGGAATACTGGCCATCAGTCTTACTGTCACCTGTGAGTCAGTGTGAGTGAGCCATTTGTTTTTTTCTTTCAGTTTAACATGATATTTGTGTTGGCTTTTGGTAAGTGTTGTGTTTTCTATCACTTTCGGCAGCAATTTTGATCAAAAATATTGCTCAATATTCAGTATGTGAAGTGATAAATGACCTCACTAGGGCAGTCAGCTATGCCCTTCGTCTTCATCTTCAGTGCACTATGGGTTGCTTATGTGCTTGCCGTATTCTTTGTCTGTCAGCTATAAATGCTTAAGATGTCCACCCCCAACGACCTGAAGTCCCCCTGCGTGCCGAGGAACGGCATGGTGAAACTGCCGCCTCAGGCTAATGGCCTAGGCTCTGCCAGCATCACCAAAGGGACACCGGCTGCCAAGAACCGCCTGTGCCAATCATCCTCCGTGCCCACCATCCTGCTTCCCCCGACTCTGCCATATTACATGGAGCCCCTTCCGTCAGCGGCCTCCCTGCTGGGCTCCGATTCGAACGCCGCCGCCGATCAGCTGTCTCGCCAGCAGCTGTCCATGTCTTCCCTGGAGAGGCAGCTGGTGCTGGATGAGAAGGTGCTGAACCGGCTGCTCTGCTACTTCACCACGGCCGAGAAGTGCATTCTGGCCCAGGTGTGCAAGACCTGGAGGAAAGTGCTCTATCAACCCAAGTTCTGGGATGGCATCACCCCTGTGCTCCACGCTAAGGAACTCTACAATCTGCTACCCAATGGGGAGAAGGAGTTCGTCAGCCTCCAGGGATTCGCTCTGAGGGGCTTCCAGGCTTTCTGCCTGGTCGGTGTCTCCGACTTGGACATTTGCGAGTTCATCGACAACTACCCCCTATCGAAAAAGGGAGTCAAGTCTGTCAGTCTCAAGAGATCCACGATCACTGATGCAGGTTTGGAGGTAATTACACACGTTTTACATTGTTTTGTGCCCACATGGGTAGGGGTAAAACCTCTCAGGGGGTATGGTAAAGTTTAATCTAGCCAGCAAAAGTATTTTGAAAGGCTGCTCTATGGCTAAAGTCAACAATTTGCAGTGTAATGGTCTTAGTTGGGTGTCTGTGCTCATTCCGATCCTTCCGGTCTGTAATGATAGTAATATTACATTCGTTTTGATGAAGGTAAAGTGGCAGTGAAATAAATATTAGAATTCCTATTTTTTCTGTATGGTTATTTCAGCTTTCAGTTATTCTTAATGCTTATTCCAGAGGGCATAGTGAGTTTAATGCAATTAATTTAGTAACAGTGAGTAATGTAGTACTTCTCTACTTTTGTAAGGGTTCACTGGTTATTTCTGGGTGCGGATGAATTTGACAAAAGCCGAGGTGAAAACCACAAAGCTTCAGCCATCACCGTATATCCAGTGAACTCATTCAGTCACAGAAACAGACGCTGTGGTCTGGTTTAACTGTGGAAATTGAACTGAAATTCCTGTTGGCACGTAGCTGTTAGGTTCAAAGTTTAGCCCATTTTCACACTTACTGTAAACTAGCTTTCAGTACCTAGCAGTTGGCTGTTTATTTTATGGCTTGCAAGCAACAGTTTTGAGCATGTGTTTGTGCTGTATACAATTGCAGAGTTTACATGCAGATTAGAATATAGAGATACACTTATTACTTGACTACTACACATACATGTCACCTGTTGTTCAGCGTATACAGAAATACTAGATAATATCTAGTATAAAGCAATCAAGCACTTCGCATACAAAGAGCCAGAGGGTCTGTCTGCAGTGCAAGTTTGCCTGCGATTCTGCAGTAAGGCATTCGATTTTTGACAACTGAAAACACTTTTTAAATCATATGAATTAAATGTTTCTAATAAACAATATTTTTTGCAATGTAAATTATAGGTTGCTCACGATTTAATAGGTATTTGATTGTAAACTGGAGTACTCTCAATGAATATTTATGCTCCAATCTGGAATTTTTGTGGAAAACTTTTAAATGTATCCAATGGACAGGGCTACAATAAAACAAAGCCTTTATATACATTAACTGCACATGTTTAGCAAACATCACACACTTTATGTACCGAGAGACAGTCTACCTGAAAAGTAATCGATGTAGTGCTGTTGTACAGCTGTTATAGCAGTTTTTTGTGACCACAGTAATTTGATGAACTAAGTGTATAGAATAAAACCACAATCCTTTAAACTCCCATTGTTACATAATTCAGTTAGATCAAATGTGCACCAGTTTCTCCTATCTGTCTGTCTGTCTGTCTGTCTGTCTGTCTGTCTGTCTGTCTGTCTGCCTGCTCCTCCTTCTGTAGGTTCTGTCTTAAAGCCAACTTATTCTGGGATGTTAGTCAATAACTACCACTGAAATGTCTTCAGAGCTGATGGAGCAATCAGTAATAATGGCAAGACAATAAATGGTGCCTACATTTTAGATAGGAAAAATAAGACATGAGTAAAAAAACTTGGTTTGTATGAATGATCAACAGAACACATAAGTTCAGAGCTGGTCAGAGCTCTTACGTTAGTCAGGAAAATGGCCATCGATTCCCTTGTGTGCCAGTGTTCATTGTAAAATATGTGAGATATAAGATCTTAAACTGAAATGCTGCTTTAATAAGAGTGTACGAGAAGATGTCTTTTTGGCATTGATTTCATGAGAGCTCAGCAATGGGAGTAATGAGATCAATAAAGCAGAAACCCTGTAGGTGAGAGCATGTCTTTGAGGACGGCCATGCGCGATGGGGAGACGCTCAGCACGGGACGTCTGTCGGCTACATACACAAATTAGAAACAAATAATTGAGGACGGGCAACAAACACTGCCAGCCTGAGTGACATTGGCACAGACTTAATCTGCACGATGCAGCCACATTTCCTCTGATTTGTTTATTTTAATGATGTTTTCATTCTAATGTCATCAGTGTGCTTGTTATGATAACGAATAATCATTAGAAAAAATGAACTTAAGTGACAACATTCATTTTCACACTTAGGATCCTGCTAATTCTGTTCTGTTATATAAAATATATTTACCTATATAATTATATCCAGACTGTGTAAAATTAGATTGCATTTTTATTTATATTTTATCTTTATTTTTTTGATTAGATAAAGATTTGTTGCTATATATCTGGAATGAACAAAAGAAATGAAACAGAGATTGCTGCCCTATTTACTTTGACAGATAATAATAAAAATGTGCTAAGATCCTGGAGGAAAACCGTCACTGCAGATTACAATATCAGGGTACTGAAACAAATATAAGCAAGAAAAAAGAGATGTAGGCCGCAATTCACATAGAGAGAATCGCACAGTATCACCAAAAGGAAGCAAACAAACATACGATTGTGGCTGATGTGGAATTTAGCTAAAATGGAACCAAAATTCTTGGCGGAGGCCTTTCCAGTGCGATCATATCAGGCATTATCTAGGACACACAGGAAGAAAATGAATCGAATTAACCAATCACGGGTCAGATCCTTGACGGAATCAAGTGCACCTGCTCTGTGAAAAGCACCAATCGTGTATCAGTGCCTAAGGCTCAGAATTGAATCAATTCTCTCCCTCTATGCAATGGTTCAAGGAGGTGTAGAAACAGGTGATATGTCTGCACTTGACTGACATCATTTTTATGATGTTTACCCAGTCTTTCAGGGAGGCTCCGCAACTCTTATGTCACCTCTATTTGAGAAAGTCAAGCTAAGATTTGGGGTCTCAGAGTTTCAGGTTTTCTATTTAGTTTAGGCACCATGGTTTTACAAGAATGGATTTATATTATAATCTGAAATAAGCAGATATATCTCTACTAAGAAAGCATCTTGGTATTGAGAGTTTTATAATCATTATGTGACATATAATCAAAATAATATATGTGTCCCCTGTCTGTACTTTGAGTATTAAGTATAATTCAGACAATATACATAATAATGTAGCAGATTGAATTAAAGTAAAGTAAAAGCTCTGAATCCTAAAGGGACAGAGGTTGATAAAATGGGGTGAAGAATGAGCGATGAGGCGAGAGTAACTCAATCAGTGTAGAGTGCAGAGTGTGTGTCTTACTAACATCTTTTTGGATGGCATGCGGGTCCTGCATTTAAAGACTTTTTTTAGGAAGTAGTTTCCAGGATGAAAGCGATGATGAAAAAGGTCCCATTTATATGAGCTGCAAATCTTTTTGGCCTGCTGACAGATCATAATGGAGGTCACACGCTCCTCCTTCCAGACATTCCAGGTGGTTGATTGAAATCGGCTTGTTTTAATAAATGTACTTTAAAATCAAACATTCTGGAGTAAGTTTTAACAGACATTTTAAAAGTGTTCCTCCTCTTTTTGGAGATTTTGGAGTATGTCGCTTATTGTGTTTTTTTATCAAGTTTACCAGCAGTGGTTTTGGTGTCATTGACTGTACCATTGAACTCTGTTATGACTCCAGCTGGCTCAGTCATTGATCCATCTGCATTACTTATAGTCCTATAGAGTTACAGGTAGTCCCGTCGAGTTACAAGTTGTCCTGTGGAGATACAGGTAGCCTTGTAGAGAGCCCTGAAGGAGGGTTGTAATGCCGGATTAATACAGAAAACTAGAATTTTTTTTCTTCAGAGAAAAAGTCAATGTGAACAAGTCGTATTATATACAGTTTATATATAAATGGTGATGGTGTGTCACCCTTTTTTCCTTCTGCAGGTGATGCTGGAGCAGATGCAGGGTCTTGTACACCTGGAGCTGTCTGGCTGTAATGACTTCACTGAGGCCGGCTTGTGGTCCAGCTTGAACGCGCGCTTGACCTCCTTGAGCGTCAGCGACTGCATCAACGTGGCGGACGACGCCATCGCCGCCATTTCACAGTTGCTGCCCAACCTGTCGGAGCTGAGCCTGCAGGCGTACCACGTGACCGACACGGCCATGGCCTACTTCACAGCCAAGCAGGGCCACACCACCCGTACGCTGCGCTTGCACTCCTGCTGGGAGATCACCAACCACGGTGTGGTCAACATGGTCCACAGCCTGCCCAACCTGACAGCGCTGAGCCTCTCTGGCTGCTCCAAGATCACCGACGACGGCGTGGAGCTGGTGGCTGAGAACCTGCGCAAGCTCCGCAGCTTGGATCTGTCCTGGTGTCCCCGTATCACCGACATGGCACTGGAGTACATCGCCTGTGACCTTCACAAGCTGGAGGAGCTGGTGTTGGACCGGTGAGTGCGCCATCCCCTCACAGATGGCAACAGCGAAATCCCTGTGATTACCGAGGTCTCCCTGAAGTCTAGGTAGTCTGCTTGTGTTTCCTAACCTTTGCTGCTGCTTCCTCTTACAGATGCGTGCGGATCACCGACACGGGATTGGGATACCTATCCACAATGTCATCCCTACGCAGCCTCTACCTGAGGTGGTGTTGCCAGGTAGGATGACCATAGCTTTAGTGGGATGCCAGTGGGATGAGGGTAGCTGTCTTTGACACACGGAAGAATAACAACAATTTAGGGTGCTAAACATAGTAGGATGTATGTAGAGTATATATGGGGTGGTGCGGGAGTTAGCACTGCTGCCTCACACCTCTGGGACCAGGGTTCAACTTCCCCCATGGCTCCGTGTATAAGTTTGCATTTTTCCCCCTGTGTCATCCTGGGGTTCCCTCTGGGTACTCCAGTTTCCCCCCACAGTCCAGAAACATGCTGAACTGAAGGTGAATTGGAGTTACAGAATTGCCCATAGGTGTGAATGGTGTGTGAGTGTCTGTGATGAGTTGGTGCCCCATCCTAGGTTGTTCCCTGCCTTGTGCCTCTGGGATAGGCTCCGGACCCCCCCATGACCCTGAGTTGGACAAGTGGGTTCAGAAAAAGGATGGATGGACCGATAGAGTATATATAGTGTTATTTAACTTTTATTACCCATCTTGCCACCTCTCTCCACTTTTAACCATTTAATCTAATTTATTTTTTATTTGTTTTTTATTTGTTATTCTGCTTCACAGTCTAAGGAGTAACCAGATTTGCGTTTCATTGCGAGTTCACTGCGAGTGTCTGTATAACTTATGCATCTGTATGCATGTGACAAATAAATCTTTGAATCTTGCTAGTGTCTCAGTCTATGGCCTTTCTTTCAGGTGCAGGATTTTGGTTTACAGCACCTCTTTGCTATGAAGAGCCTACGTCTGCTATCCCTTGCAGGTACATTAAAATTGATTAATTTGACTTAGTCTGCCCTAAGTTATTCATAACAAAATGGTATCCATCCTTCTCTTTTTGTGTCCAGTGTTTTTACGCAAAGAGGTTTGGCTAAGCATTGGCTGGTATTTTAGAACCAAAGAATTGATCCCATTGGCTGTTCTATCCTGTTAAATGAGGCAGCCCAACAAGTGGTTCTGATATCCTGGATACGCCTGCAAAAATGAAAACGTTTCAAAGAACAATCTTCCGTATCTGTTTGGGTCACAAACAGAGCAAACTTGAATTTTTATTTGTTTGTTGTAGGTTGCCCCTTGTTGACCACTACCGGGCTTTCCGGCCTCATCCAGCTGCAGGACCTGGAAGAGCTAGAACTCACCAACTGTCCCGGGGCCACCACTGAGCTCTTCAAGTACTACTCTCAGCACCTGCCCCACTGCATGGTCATCGAGTAGTGAGAGTGAACAGCAGCACTACGCATCACCAGGACAGTCTCATTCAGTTTAAACGTGAAGGCCGACCGAAACCGTCTTTATCCACCCAAGGGGAAAAAAGCAAGTGACACGGATGAGGAAAAGACGAAAGATGAAAACGAAACAAATGTGCTGGTGGAAAGTACGAAAGTGAAGGCTTGGCGATTTCGGAGACCCAGAAGGAAAAGGAACTGTAATAAGTTAAGGCAGATTGACACACACATTCAATCACACTAACAGTGTTCAAACGCATCATGTTTCATGAAAACAGCGAAGCCGCTTTGGTGTGACATTCTGTGTTTTATCGACTAATAAAAAGCGCATCCAGTTTCGTCTTGCCGCCTCCAGTCCTGGGACCCGGAGTCCAGGGAACGGGGTGGGAGTGAAGGGGAGCCCCCCCTCATGTCTGTGTCTTCTACAAAACCAATAGAATGAAGAATAGTTGCTTCCGCCTTTGTCCCTCCAAGCTGCACGCTTAAGTCACTTCTTGTCACTATGTATTTTTTTTTAGAAATATATTTTTTCGAGGTTATATTTTGATTAGTGGGACAAAAAGAGAAGTAGCTGTGGCAGGCAACGAGCTATTGGTAGAAGGTACTGCAGTATTCGCAGTGGCCTCATTATGAGGTCGTTGTGCTGCATGAAGATGGAAGGGAGTCGCCTCATAAGGCCAACTTGGATATTAAAATGTATACTTTATGTACATCCACGTTTGTAGTCATATAGTACTAATGACTGATCTTCAGCTACATCATATGGCTGCCAAAGCCAGTTAGTATGAAAGCCAGCTGTCGCGATATTGCACATTACTGGTTATTTCTTGATAGTAGTGCGTAGCACTCGAGGCCGACCACAGCGAGTTAAGGAACGGACGTGCTCTGTCAGCTGTAATGCGAAAGTCATGCAGATAGCACCTTGGTATCGTGAGAGCTGATTCCCCCAGAATATACAGAGTGTGCTGCTGTTAGCTGGTGGAAGGAAGCCGAATGGTCAAAGCTTTTTATTTTCTTGTTTGAAAAATTACCTTCGTAATTGAAACCCAAGAGGTTATAAAAAGAAGCAGTGTTTGTGAAATGGAGAGCCCCGTCCAGTGCAGACAGACCACATTGCCATTCCTCTCAAGCACTCCATCTCCCCCTCTCCCCATTTTCTCATGAATGTTGACATTTCTGACATATCTCGGGGTGGGGGCGGCGTTCCGGACTCCATCCACACACCCCGCCTCCTTGCCTTTGTGTTCTCCTGCTGTCATTGAGAGGCTCGCCTGTCCAGTGAGCTCCTCTCTGTTTACACCTGACCTCCTGTGCAGTGCCCATTGTCAGGGGACACACAGTGGCATTAAGAGCACAAAAGGCTCTGCTGGAAACAAACAGTGGCTCTCCACGGAGCCCACAATCAGTCTCAAAATCAAAATAAGTACATGCGGTCAGGATTTTGAACGCATTTCGTTTCTTTACTTTCCAGCACAATATTATTTCGGGTAAAGCTGCTCCTTAACATCCATGTTAACGCCAGAAAGTCCTATTAGAAGAGATTCTCAGTTATTAAAATAACCATGTGTTAGTCACCTCTGCATATGTATTAGGCTGATTGATAATCAGCAAGTTTATTCAAGGAAATGAATGAATATAAGGGAAGCAGAACCATCTGTGAGCTAAAAGCTAATGTATTTCTAAGAGCTGAGGTCACAGTGAGTAAACCGAGTGGAAACCTGTCTTATTTTGTTTTCAGTCTAAACAAAGATGGATTTCTTCTCAATAGTTGATACAGCAAATCGAGATATAAGGCCTCAGGTTATGTCACTGGAGGTCCAGCCAATTGTTTTCTACGGATCTGGTAGAGAGATAGTTTAAATGAAATGGGATTTGTTGCAGCTACATATCTGTAAAGCAGCCCATGCAGGTGGGGATGTCTAAAAAAAGAAAACGGACGGACTAAATGGATTCCGTTGACTTGTAACACTTTCTACAATATGCCTATGTTCTTAATCAAGGCCAGTGTTGCTTCACATAATTCTTCATGCTTCTTTATTCCTTTTTATTTATTTTTCCTGTGTACCTGAGTGTAAAAATATTTTTTGTCGTATTTATTTATATATTTATTCAGCGAAAGGGCCTGTCAGGCAGGAGGATGTTTTGGGTTGGGGGCAAGGGACGAAAGTGTTTTCGAAGTATCATTTCAGCTGTTTGTTGGGCTTGCACCCCGCGCTTACGCTCCCGCTTAGCCATCTGCTAACTGCACTGAACTGGCTGCACTGCGTCGCTGAATCAGAAATGTTTAAAATCACAGCTTACTTAAATATTTGTGTAACAGCGCCGTTCCCAAGCGGCGAGACGTGGGGCGACGGCGAGGCCGATCCGTCACGCCCCCTGGAGGGGGCCCAGATGGCCGCTGTAAACTTAGCTTTCCTGACACCTGCGCTCAGGCCGCTTAGCGACCAGGCGCCACGGCAACGCTCGTGCTTGGTTGGTGAAAGAGCAACTAGTGACACGGAGCAATGATCCTGCGACTGCACAGAGCCTAGCCTCGGCATAGCAGACTGAGCAGTGTCACTCATGCAACTGCTCATCAGGTTTTTTAATGTATAGAAGGAGACCGATACGATGGAGCCCATTACCTCCTGTTTTCAAACCAAACTAGCCAAGTTCCTAGTGTACCTATTTAACAGTAGTGACTGTGTGGCAGGATGTGTAACCATTTGGCCAAGGTTTGTTCAAAGCCCAAGTTTAACTTGTTTTTCCTGTTTATGATTTTTACCCAGAGTTTGCATTTATGTCCTGATACTTTTTTGGAAACATACATTCTATTAATAGATGCGTAGACATTTCAAATGATTACACGGTTCCACAGGAAATTCAGTCTGGTTATTATATTAAGAGCTTTCTGAGGACTTTATTTATTTCTTTCATTCTGGAAGATTCTGTTTTGGTCTGTGATGGACAAATGAGAAAAGGAAGAGCGACTGTAGCTTGCAACTTAAAACCCGCATTTGTTGACATCACTGCACTTGAATTAAAAGTGAAAGTGAAAGTGCACCTCCGTTGTACTGATGCTTATTGTTACATTGGAAAACTGCTTGTAATTGACAACATTGAATTAAAAATGTCATTGAATTCACAGGGGGCTGAACAGCTGTTTGACTTAATCATCACGTTATAGTTCTGTTAACATGATTTAATATAATATTACAGTAACCTGACCAATGAAAATGACAGGACTGTAAATAATCAAAACAAGTTCATGTTGTTTTAAGAATATGTGCTGATTGTTTATGAATATGTGCAAGAAACAAAGGACGGTAGACATGACATATATTATCATCTCTGAAAAGAGGTCAGGTTTTAAACATGGGTTTTTACTGACCTGCAGAAATTTCAATATACTGTATGGGGTATGTGTGAAATTTGTAAGCAGAAAATGAGTTCCCCTTTCAGTTCACCCCAAAAAAGTCAATCCTATTAACTTCTTGTGTACTTTTTCTATGTCATTCTGATCTTTAGTTTTCACTTACAGTACTCATGTTTAAAGCACAATTTTACAATTAGAGTCGGGTCCAGAAACTGAGAGAGCAGATTCATAAGGTGAATTCTGTGGTCATTTCTTTTAGATTTGTTTTTGGGATTATTGGCTAGTTGAAAGGTCAAGCTAAACTTTTGTTCTTGGTGGAGAGAACAAGAATTTAGGCCAAAATATTCTGTCTTATCTGTATTAATCACTCCAGGACATATGGGTGCAAAACAGCCCCGACAGAAGACATCTCACCATATTTCAGAGTAGGCCTAGAGTTATTTATGACATGATTGTCATTTGTCTGGTGTCAAACAAAATGCTGGAAAATTTCTGTCTCCAGTAATCATAAAAGAAGGGTAACAGTTGCAGTTTAATAAACATGAGGTTTTCTTCAATTACCTAGAGAAGGAACCTCTGTTTTGTAAACCTTTTGTACAAATTTTCCAGAAAGCTGACATCAAACAGTGCATTCTCTTGGCCTGGTTTGGCAGGACAGCGGAGCTCCAGAGTATCTTCTGCTTCTAAAACCACCCATCTGAATGCTTGTCGGAGCAGCATAACAGCACATCATCTACCTGGCACATCATCTTTAATATTTATTATTTAGTCTGAAGACAGATTTGGTTCATAACAACCAATATCCACTATGTGCTGGATAAACTCCATGGGAAATGCATGGTATATATTATCAAAGTAACGCGACCTATATGTCCTGACACAATCCATAAATTCTTAGACATTATATTGCATATTCATTATGAAGTCTTACTGTGTGAGTTTCCAGCACTGAATAACCAGCCAGTGTGTGCACTGCAATGAGTTGGTACCCCATCATGGGATATTCGCTTACTTGTGCCTGTAGCTTCTGGGATAGGCTCTGGACCCCATGACCCTGTGTAGCACAAGTAGGTATTGAAAATGGATGGATGGAAATAGCCCCCAAAAGCCCCCAAATATGAAAGGCAACACAGATACTGTGAACCGTCAACCTTGGCTGTCCTATTTTCCCCAAATATAATAATTTCTCTAATGCACTTTTTATGTATGAGATTTTGTAGCCGTTATTAGGAATTACACAGACTATTTTAATCAAGCATTCTTTGTTTTATATGCATATTGTTATTTAACATTAAGGCATATATATCACATTTGAGATGTTAATACAATTAAAAACCAGAGACAAGTAGGCAAATAAAAATTGTCTGTACAAAAGAGATTTAAAAGTAGTCATATTTTGGATAAAAATATTAACAATTATTATTAGCCTTTGAATATCCTTGCAAAACATCACTAGTGAGCATTTTCTAGAAAAAGAAATATTACAAAGTAATAAAAAGTTCCAGAACTTCAAGGGGCCTTATTATTTTGCATAACAGAGTTGACCAGCATTTAATGCATATGACTAATCTCAACAAACAGTTTCCATCCAATAGTTTACTTTTCCCTGTAGACTCCTTTTTAATTTTGAATAAGCGTAAAAAATTAAAACACAAGATCACAGCTTACAAAGATTTTGGCACTACTAAACACACACCACAGAAAAATGGCCAGCTACAGAGAACGATCGGAATTTGGGATATTAAGAAGTACAGAAATAAAGATACCGGAATGCAATGCACTATAATAGCATGATTCCAGATTTAAGAGCTGACTGGCACTGCTTGTTTTAAACATAGTCAAAAAGCTGCCAGAATTTGAATGCCTTTGAAAACCCATGTCCTTGTCACACGTCACACACCGTTAATGATTCAAAGGCCCATGCTGAGTGACCCTCTGCGGACGGCGCCATAGGACAAGGCCGCTGGTTTGGTTTGGCACCGATTATTTGGATGTGTGGCTTTTCTCGCTGACATTTCACTCTGCCTCTTGTAAACATAGGTACTGCTCCGCTTCCAAGGCTACAGAACATGCAGATTAACCGGAGACAGAAATACATATCACAACACTAATCACCCCCCCCCCCCAAAAAAAAAACCCCACAAATCTTATTTATTTCTTTGTAACTTGAGAGCACTACAGCCGAGGCCATGAAGAGGCGCGAGAAGTGTAGTGCTGCTGCTCATTGGCTGACTCCTCCACCAGAGGACATTTTCCCCTGTGGTGATGCTCAAAGACTAAAGCCCCAGACCATTCACATTGCTGTCATTAAGCCTCCTGACTCTGTAGGTCTCGTAATGGATGTTGTGAGTAACATCCTTTAAGTCTTGTAGGTGGGATCTGTAGAAAATAGAATAAATGGGATGAAGGAGCAGCACAAGGTAGAGCGATAAACTGAAAATCTGTCTCTATACTCCCTGGCTCCCATAAATAATCATGAACTGTTTATCAACACTTCAAAACCTTGACACCCAACATAGCTGAAAATAGCTTTCTTGTGATGAATTTATCCCCTGATTCCTGTACATGATTTTTTTCTCAGTTTAGAGCATGTGGAATGGATACTGGTTTATCAGCAAAAGGGTAAGATGTTCTTTCAGGGGACCTCAGCGAAAAGGTGTAAGATGACCTGCCGATGGCTCTGTTACTAAGATGGGAGGAACAAAGAGGAGCGTGACGAAGCCATCGCTGTCATTTGAAAGGGGGCTGGTGGTGCTTTGGGGCAGTGTCACTCTGCACCTTTGGTGGCATTCTGTGTTTTCAGTGCATGGTGGAAATTCAGAAGAAATGAGACAGGAGCGGCGGGGGAGAGGCACGATAAAAGCCTGCATATCCGCAGCTGATAGAGACACCTGAAGGGGCTTCCAGACGAGGAGCTAAAGGATGTGCGTTATTATTTATTTAGGGAGGGTGCAGCAGTGAGGACTTAACGGGCCGATGTTGTTACTTGGCTCTCTTACCTGATCAGTAGATCTCTGAAGTTGGTGAATTCGCAGTGCGCAACGTTTTCAACTGCAAAACCAAGAGTTTTGTTCAGATGTTAATATGAGCAAACACGTTCTTCAGAGAAACAGAACATGATATAAGGAGCATTTTTAAATGCTAGCTGGTAAATAAACACCACTGGCTCTATGACTACAAACAGAAAGCATGAAGGACTAGCTTTCAGAAAACAAGCACGGAGATCTGAAAGCTAGCCAGAGCAGGCTAGCAAACATTTCAGAAGGGCATGTCTTTCTGCACAGCTGGCAAAGTAATGAAGGTCTAAAGGGTGCTGGCCTCAATAAAGATTCAGCAATTGTACATTAGCTGCTTTCATTCAAAGTGATTTCCTATAGCTTACAAATTTCAATATGCATATAAGTGGATGCACTAATATCATCAAGGTCCTGCATCCAGTCAGGGAAAGTACAACCATTCTTTAAAAGCTATGCTAATGTGCAAAACTGGTTAATATTAATGTTCCCCAGTGAGATCTAGGGGATTATCGCTTTAGAATATTGCCCAGAACACTCAACTATAAGTTCATGAGTATCAGTACAATCACATCTATTAGGTTTCCTTGAAGTTTCATAGCCCTTCTTTGCAATTAGCACCTGTTGAGTGCCCCGCCCCTACCCTCTCCCCCTTTAACATGAGAGGCTGAGAAAACACAACTGAACATTACACATATGCTCTTATGGTAGCCTGATATAGCTACTTGACCTTTCTGTCTATTGTGTGCCATGTGGGCTTAGGAAGGAACAGTGAGATCTGTTCATGTCAGTAACAGCTCTAAACTCTAAAAGAAGCATCAGACATTAAATCACAAAACACAATGTAACAAATCGTTAAATTACTGTAAAGCAATAAATTACCCTAGATGCAGTAGGTGGAAAATTACATAATGGATATACAGTATGACCATACAAGTATAGCTGCATCTCAGTTTAGACATATTTATCCACAATAAACAAGTTTACAGTGCCAACGGTTCTGTATATGAAGATGTGGTGAAATACAATATTTATAAAAGTGCACAAACCCGCCAGTGTATTTATAGTCTTTGTGTTTGACTTCTTCCGCCTGCAAAAACTTCCATGAACGCCCCTGCCAGCCGCCTCCAGTAAACCCAGAATACGGCTGACTTGTCTTTCCTGTAGTACCAAGCCGGGGTTTTGTGGAGAATACATCTCAATCCTTTTTATAGGACAAGGGGGATTTTAAGGGCATACGCTTTTGGTTAGGTGGGCTTAGACTCCACCCTAAAGTCGTCTGGGTGGTCGTCATCTGTGTTATCTTGACATAGCGATGTTCCGCATGGCGTGATCTTGGCTGCGGAGAGGTGCTGTGCAGCCGAGCTGACGGGCAGTCACATGAGGACGAGCGATAGGAGAAGCTTCTCACGGCTCCTTTGAGGGTGTGAAGTTCACAGGCCTTAAGGTAAAATCAAGTCTGCTGAGCATTGTACGCCAGAAAGCATATCAGACTGCATGGTGTATTTCAGGGCTTGGAGATGTCCCAATGGAACCCAGTCCACTGAGTGTGGGGGCCTGTGTAGGTACGTGAAGCCCCAGTACATCCTGGTGCCCCCAGTCCTTGCCGTTGTCCTCAGTTTGATTCTAGGCCTGTTCCTTGCCTGATATACATCTGACAGCAGCTTGCCCTGTCCCACAGCTGTATAACTACACCATCAGTTATCCTTTCAATACCTTTGAACTAGTGGCTTTCTCATAATATGGAAAGCTTGCTACATTCCTGTCCATATGACCTTGGAAATGGGGCTTTTGGAGGTACTAGGGCTACATCCTGGAAGTATTGAAATATCCTAAGGCTCAGCTGATCAAATGATTCTTTATTTGCCACTTGCACAAGTATGAGTGCTGGTTCATTAGAATGCCTCTTTTCGCTATCTCATTTTATTCTTCTTTGAGACACATACAAACATAGATACAGATGAGAATGAAGATTGGGGTCCAAGCGTAGGATCGGGCCATTTATCTGGCACCCCTGGAGCATGGATGGGCATTACTCACAGAAGCTGAGAACTTCACGGTACAAGAAGAGCCCATAGTACTAGCTGCCCTATGAGAATGGGAGGGTCCCTATTGTCAGTGGCAGATTAAGGAGTTCAGGGGTCCCTTGGCTACACCTTCTGCAGGTCCCTCTTCTGCCCCCACTCCCCAAAGTGATACAACAATAAACTATAAAACTACTAAATAGTAGTAAACAGAAAATAATTTCTACAAAGTCAAAGAGAGTGTGACACTGAATCAAAGAAGAGCAATCACATCAGAAGATCAGTAAACCGACAAGCTTACACTTTCACATCAGTCATATGCAGCAACCAGAGAGACCTCACTGAATAAAGGCATCTCATCAGCGGTAACCTTAAAACATTACACTGTGATCCAGTGCATGTCAACTGCATCTACAGTGTGCAGTCAAGAAACATTTAACATAGATAGCATAGACCACTGACATAACTTTACAGAGAGGGACAAAATTGGGATGAATATAAAACAATTTCTTGCTATCAGAATGTGTTCCTCCATGTTGTTCTGGCATAAAATTCATTGATTGGGCTCAGAAAATTCATTTTATACAGGACGCAGATTATACATACCAGAATACACATAACAGTAAAAAAAAGAGATATGTTTAGAATTGGCCTTGTCATTTTAGATTTAACCAATCACCAACTTGCAAACAAATAAATGATCAACAAAGGATCGCAACCTAAAAAATTATTGTAAAAAAATAAAATGACAGCCAGTAGGGGCCACCTGATCACTCTGGGTTCCTAAGCTGCAATCTAGGCAAGCCTGTTTATTAATCTGCCCCTGCCAATATTGGCAATCGCTCACAACCTTCTGTGATGCTACAGACGGTGGTGGGTCCCAAGTACCCATCTGCTACACTCACCTTCTATGATGCCCCATTTAGTTTTCCTCCCCAGGACTTTATTTCCATTCACCTGATGCTCTCTGTCTGTTCCCACTACTGCAAAGGGGATTTTTTCCTGCAGGTAATATGCAACACGGTAAATAGACTGCAGCAGGCTGTTAGCAATCGAGTCATCTTTCTCTGTTCTGCTAAAGTAACACTTGTAAACGGTTACCATTAAGACAATAAATCATAACTGAAGAAAGTTCACTTGAATACAAAACACGTTATAAAAACAAGTCTCTTGCATTGTATAAAACATAGCTTCTTTAATGAAGATATAAAATAATACAAAATTTCGATTCAAAATTTTACCCTAATTTTATCGTTCAGTATCCTGTCCTCTGCATCTTCATCGTACTCTTTCTGTGGATATACTCTGATTTCATTGGCTTGTAGGTCATGCTGAATCTGCAGTGATGCAATACAAGATCAAAAGTTTTAGAGCGATGTTGTTACATGTTTACATGGACCGAAAATCAGCTTCACAGCCATGTTAATTTATATATGCACAGGGTAACTGGCAGGTAATGAAGTTAATACACTTCTGTTAATCACATTATTCATGCTGGACATTTGTTACATGTTGATGCAAATGTATTGTGAAATAAAACTGTTTATCTCTAATGAAATCACATTTTTATGATAGAAAAGGACCCTGGTTGTTCTTGGTGTATCCTCAGTATGACTTTGCGTCTGACGTAACAGATCACTACAGTAACTGTCTGAGGGTCCATTCACAGAAAAGCAGGATAACGGGCTGATTAACTGAACACTGCTCCATGACAGCTCTCTAATTGGATATGGAAGAAGTACTTCTTAAGATTTATTGATTTGTTTAAAATTTACATGATCGGTAATCGCAATGATTATGTGTCTCCATAGACTTACAATATACCCCAGTGGTGTACTGGTCTATAAAGTTTTGTTCATTAACACAGTGATCATCTTAACCCTAGTAACTGACACCATTGTTATCATCACCATCAATATTATATAATAGTAATAATAACAGTTACAATAATAATAATAATCATTTTCATTTGTATAGTGCTTTTCAAGGACTCTAATGGACTGGCACCCTATCCACTCCACCCTTGTATCTCTGCTGTCTAGCAGAGGTGGAAAGTTCAGGTTCAGAAAAAACAAATCCGGACCAAGATTTTCTTTCAACCAACCAGCTGCATATAAAGAGTTACATTCACAGAGTACTCAACTGGTTGGTATGTACTTTCAGGACCTGAACTTTCCACCTCTGCTGTCCAGGAGATGGGTGGATGAATTATTAATATCATCCGCATCATTAAAAACCAGTGGCCAGGTCAGTCCCCTGAAACATCTCACCTTCTTCCTGAACTCCTGTCGTTCCTCGATGGTTAATGCGTCGGCCTTGGAGATGACAGGGACAATGCTGACGATTTCGCCGAGCCTCTTCATGAACTCAATATCTATGGGTCGTAAACTAAAAATAAATAAATAACTAAATAAATAAATAAATAAAAGCCAGGGTTGTAGGTCAGTGTGCTGACACAGCATGATTCCTACACACCAAAATAACACCAGAATGCAGAGAAGAGATACCATCATGCCTTCCGCCTACTAGGAAAATGCAAAAATAACAGCCCAGTATTTTGAGATTTATCATGGGTGAAGAAGCCTGCAGCCAGAAGATAATCTTTAAAGGTACTACACCATCAACAGGAGAGTCAGGCCATGCCAGTATCTGTCAGTGGGCAGCTCCTCCCCCTTAAAACCCATTCGACGGCATGTGCCCCAGAGAAGCATATCTTTCCATAAATTTCAAGGTCTGAAACTGTTAGACCAACGTGCTGGGATATAAATGAACAAACGAAGCAGTACTGATGTACTGATGAGCCAGGGCCAAAAAAAGATTCTGGAACCATAGACATTCATGATACGGTGAGGGGATGTGGTCACGTGGTGGCAGAACAAGCATGCTGCTCCTGAACTCATGCCAAAGAAACATGTGCGTAAGACTAAGAGAGTACCAGTGGCCGGTGGGCGGCAGGAAGTAAACGCAGCAGTGGACCCGGGTGTCTGGGATTGTCCTCTTCCTGTTGATGCTAAGCTCTTCCCTCAGGTACTTCTCATACTGCTCATTGATGTACTTCACTATAGGCTCCCAGCTGAGGTGAAATTGAGGACATATATGGGATCACTTCCTGTCTAGCGAGGAATTACACATATATTGCAACAGAAGAGCATTCACACCTCCTACAGTCAGTTAACCGTTTCATCATTTTCAGATGCTCCCCACTCACCAGTTGTCATTGTTAATCTGATCTCCAAAACCTGGGGTGTCAATCACAGTCAGCTTCATCTTTACCCCTTTCTCTTCAATCACTTGTGAGAAAATAGAAAAAAAAAGTTGAGTGAAGGTGGAGATATTTTGTAATTAATAGACCACTAGATGGCGATCTCACTGTGCTAGAGTTTTAATGTGTTCCCTTTGTCCAGGCTAACCATGTCCCTGGATAGGTGGCTATAGAAAAGGGATGGATGGATCTATATATTGGATGAGCTCTATTTAGAGTTTAAGATAAAATTCATCAAATTTCTGCTCTGAGAAATGCGTGTTCTGTAAATTTGTTGAAAATGACTCCTGGTAAATTTGCCCTTTAAGTGGCTCCCAAATCACTTGAATTAAGACCAAATTCAAAACAGAGGAAGCCAGAATTGTGCAGAGGCTCACATCCCCTTGTTCAAATTTCATATAAACTTCTCTAACGGCACTGTTCAAGTCGATATCTTTTCTCCTGATCCATGCTCCAGATGACTGTCAGCCATCTTAGAAGTAAATTAACTGCCAGAGATTTGACTGCGGCAATCGGGAATATGTCACATGTAAAATTCTTCACATGTAAAGGTCTTCTCCTACCCGATGCAAAACCATCTTGAATAATCTTTCCCTAAACAAAAGAAAAACATTTGTGTGTAATTAAAATCTTTATCCTACATGAAAAAATATTTTGGTTCCTGAAAGTTTGGAATGCTCAAGGATGTAAGAGAGACAAGGAGACCCTGGAAGATTCAGGGGGCCCAGCACATTACAGGGCCCCAAAATGCAATTTCAGGGACCTGGTCAGCATTATTTACCGAGAAGGCTCAATGTGACATTTTGTCAGGGTCCCCCGAATTTCTAGCTATAGCCTGCTAATAGTTGGAAATCTTACTGCCCTTATGAAATCTAACTTGATGGTAGGTCAGGTGTGAAAACAGTTATCATTCATCCTTGGCTATATGGGAAGGAGCTGCATATTTGTCCCACAATCCAGGGTTACTTTGTACTGAGGTCTAAAGAATAAAGCTCTTTTCTTGACCTCTTCGTGTGTCATACCAGTGGCATTCCTTCCTTTTCAGTGGAAAGTTGATCACTTTTGCTTTCTTAAGTTTTAGAAGTAGTGTCTTTCAGTCCTTGGAAAATGGAATGATAATAGTCAGTCGAAAGGTGTTGGTTGAGATGGGGTACATGTGGAACATAAAATTCATGTCAAGGTTGTGTATTGAAAGAGGTGGACCATGTCAAATGAAATCCACTCAGAGGAAGAGAAAATCGGAAGAGATCTCAAAACTGTTTCATTTATATCTCCGAGACAACTATGAAATCTCTGTGAAACCGAAATGAGTCTATGGCTTAGTTCTCCTGTCTCTTGTTTTTTTTTCCTCCAGCCAACAGACAAACAAAGTCACATATCAGCCTACCATTAACTTTAAAAAGAGATCTCATCAAGCTCCAAAATAGTACTCAGATGCTCTCAGCTTTTGTGTCTCATTCTGACCTACCATGGCGAAATCAGAGAGCTCTCTTTATGAAACCAGTCTATTCTCATCCCAGCCAGACACGTGCATGAATTTGGCATCCATATGACCAGAAAATAATAGAATTACTTCTGTTTGCTTGTGCTGGTTTGTGCAGCAAAAAAAAACATTTGTGCTATACTGCTTTAAATATTTCAATTTCTGCTACTTCAAGTACTGCTTGTGATGTGTAGCCCCGCCCTGCTTATTTGCTCCCAAGTGTTTTCCCTTCCTGAAGCTTGTTAACCGTACCTCGTGTTCCTGCCCTCTTGTTAACCAGCCACAGCTGCCTTGTGTTTGCTCCTCTGTTAATCATGGTTATTAGCATGTCTTAGGCCTGTGCTTCTTGTTCAGTCATTGTTCTCTGTCTGTGTGAGTTGCTTTGCATGTGAGGGTTTGTACTTGCTCCCAGTCTGCATTTGGGTCGTGCTTTTCCCTCCATGTTGTGATACTGCTTCAATTATTATATGTATTGCTGCAGCAACATTTAGTAGTACAAGTTTATCGTTTTTTAGTTTGTCAATTTTCTCTTTATCTTCAAATTCAAGGCCATATTTGGCCATAGTAGCTGAAGTGCTTGGACCCTGTGTATCATGTACAGTTTTGTGGGGACAAGACCGCACAGTGGTTATTGTGGTTGCCTCACACCTCTAGAGATCATGGTTTGAGTGTCTGCCCCAGTTTTCTGTGTGTGGATCTTTTGGCTTCAATATCTCTCACTTATATCAAGATATCTTGTTAGTCTCGAATATGACGCCTGTCCTCTGGCTCACCTATACCTACTTTATTTCCACTAGTGAATTTTAAGAGAAACATATTTGCCAAAATAGAAACTAAAATTAGGCTTAAATAAGGATCACAATTTTGTCTTTCCGAGCTGTAGAATGGCAAGCTTTGAGCAGTAAAAATTTCCTCCGGGCATGCTCGTGGATTTCCATGTCAAACACCTATATTTTGAGCAATATGGAAAGAAAAAACACCTTGGTACCAAAATAGTTTTAGCTGATGGCTTTTCATGTATTAATATTTATATTGTTATGTTAATACGTTAAAATCAACTGCCATAAATGATAAACATCCCTCACAACCTGCCAAAACTCAGCCAAAAGTGAGGCAGAGAGGAGGTGCTTGTGTCTGTAAGCCTGTGTAAGTGAAGGGCAGCCGGGCTGTGAATATAACTCACAGCAGTGGTCGCTGCTTTTCATCCTGCAGATTGAAATGCAAACTCTCAGCATCGGCACAGGGCATTTTTATGCTGCATTTACCTGTAACACCAGCCCTAACTGCAGTGACACAAATCCTTCATCCAGAGACAGTTATTGTAAAAAAGGGGCCTTTTGTCACCCTTTCATTGTTCAAACCTTTTATTGAATTAAAAATAAATTAATAATCTTCTACAAATTTCATTTGTAGTAGTGGAAAACCACTGTCTTTTTAATTTGCAGTTCTATTTAGTTCTTTCTGCACGCAAGATTTTTTACAATTTTTTTTTACCAAGGGGCATTTAATTGAAGTATATATGAAACTTTCTATTTACCAAGGTCATACTTAGCTATCTCACGACATAATATAAAAGGCTTATGTGAATCTAAATGTATCTTGCTTAGAGGTACTAACCCAAATATTACATAAGTGATGTTCTCAGATATGTGCCTAATTTGTGACAAACTAATATGTGCCTATACTGTACCAAAAACCAGTAGGCCTTACCATGGCTGACAGACTGCAAATGGACCGTCTTCTGAATTTTTTCTTCATAATTTGGGGTGCAGGACTTTCGACTGACTTTGGATTTGAACAATGTGTTCATAAGGGTTGACTTTCCAAGACCACTCTGACCTAGAAGGGGAAATCATGAGACAGAGAAGGTATATAATCAATGCTGCTTTTCAAAATGCATAAAATGAAAAGACCTCATACAATATTAAGGTTCTTTCAACACTGTCATCTTTGACAGATCCTCTAGGTTCGGATTGCGAAGTGGAGACATCTAATTTAGCAAGCATGCTTGGTAAACAAATAAAGCAGATCTATTCACCTGGCAACTGACAATCACACAAACAGAAGACCAGCAAAGCCAGGCAGCTACAGGACCAGAGCTGCACAGGCAAGTGATCCCACAAATCGGTACTGAAAAATAGTCTCTATGAACATTCTTCCGTTTCTTATGAATATGTGGTAAAAATCTGAGGCATTAAACAATGATTCCTAAATAATCTAAAATTATTTTCCCATCTATAACATTATCAGGTTATTCCAGCCCATGTGTTAGGGTATAAAACAGAGGTTTGTTATTGCTGTAAATTATCAGAAGAGGTATCACATCCACAATGTACCGGAAAGCACAATGAAGTTCTGTTACGCAGAATTGTGAAAATTGGTCTAGTGTTAAAAAGAACCTTTACCAACTATGCAAACTGCACACAACTGGGAAATTTTCAGAGCCATACTTCATAAGCACACATACACACACACACACACACACACATACGTCGGGTAAAGATATCTTTATGGGGACCTCTCATTCATTTCTATGGGAAAAATGCTAACGCTAACTATTACAACCTTAGCCTCTACCCAGCCCTAATCATAACCATAAGTAACCAAGCAAAATACAAGGAAACTGGTGCCCATAAGGGAAAAAAACAGGTATTCATCACGTTGTGGGGACATTGTGTCCCCATAAAGTAAGGTATACCTGCTCGCACACAAACACACAGACATAGACACACACACACGGTCGGCTAACATCTTTATGGGGGCCGCTCATTCATTTCTATGGGAAAAATGCTAATGCTAATGGCAACCTTAACCCCTACCCAGCCCTAACCATAACCATAAGTAACCAGGCACAATACAAGAGTTTTTGCATTTTTAGTTTTTTTTCATTGCAGTCACAGATTTTTACTAAACTCCTTTCCCTTATGGGGACCAGGAAACTGTTCTTGTTCTTTTTTTCCCCAAATCAATGAATTTTTTATACGTTTTTGTCCAAGTAAAATTGCAATGGTCACATTGAATTTATCAAACAATTTGTCGCTAAGGGCAACCCAGTCCCCAGTTCACTTTAATTGTATTTTCATGGATTTATTATAAAGGGCATTAAAAAAATGATGAAGAACCTCCTTGGCAGGACTAAGCCGGAGCTAATCACCGGCAGAGTTTTTCTGTTTTGACTGTACATATGTATTTCTGTGCATGCAATGTGTTTCTATTTAAAGTAATAAATCGGTAGAGTGGGAACAGTAATTTTAATTCATTTTGATTCAGTAACTCATACACTGATTTGATTCAGTAATGCTTACTCTGAAAGGAACTGAATAAAGGAGAAACCACCAGAGAGGCTCTCTTTATGTCATGGCTATAAATGGCCAACTATTCACAGCTGATCATATGACCAACTGCAGATTTGCACATGTAATTTCAGCTGAAAAAAAGCAATTTTTCAGTCAGTATCACTGCAAATCACTGTTCTATTAGGTTTTCACAAATATGACATTAAGGAGAGAACCTTTAGGAGGACAGACGTAAAAAGGCACTGAATAATTCAATCAACAGACGCCTGGTTTTGGTATTTGCACTTTTAATCTGATAAAAGATTATTTTAGGGATTGATTTAAAGTATTAAGAATCAGATATAAATGCTGTTATTAATTTCAGAACGTAGGTCACAATTGGATGGAATGTATACATACGCACATACATACATACATATATATAGGTGCATTCATGTTCATTGCTATTTAAAGGATTTAACTGTGCTCTACTATTAAAGTAGTGAGTTCAATTCTGGAGATAATTCCTTGAATTTTAAAATGAATCACCAACACGGCAAATAGTTTGCCATGCAAAACAACATTCATGGGGTTCACTTTCTATGTTTATGACAAACGTAGTACACATCCAATTTAATTAGCACAATGATAGCATTTAAAAGGCATTTTGCTTCAGGTAAGAAAACTGCAAGGTTAGTCAGTAGACTTGGCAGGTGCCAGGATGCCATGTGTCATGCTGAAGAGGATGATCACTAGGCTCTGCCATGGTATTCTCCACTCATGAAACCATACAAAACCACAGTGTAGATAGCAGGTGTTGATAACGCTGAGGAGATGATATTCTCCTGGTGGCAACGTCGCATTTCAGGCTTTTGCTGTTTTGAATCAGGAACACATTCCCATGCGACACTATCAAAGCTTGTTCGATTTCCTCCTTGAATCGCCCACCCCACATGAAAGCAGAAATAACAGGAGAAAAGCCAAGCAAGAGAAAAGCAACAGACCGTAATTAATGTTCTTCAGCTTAATGAATCTAGTCCATTGATGAAAAAGTAAGCATCAGATGGATATGATGTAAACCTCCTGCTCTTGATTGTTTCCTGTGGTTCAGTTATATTAGGACCCCACAAACACCAATTCAAATGGGACTTTTAAATTTTATTGAATTTTACATAAAAATCTTTTCATGCTGAGTACCAGCCTTTTTGATTTTGATAAATGTTTTCGTTTTTTGGGAGCCCCTGCCACACGCTGTAGAATTATTTCCAAAATTTTAGAATTTTAGCGGCATTCTGATATATTAGTGCTGCATTTAAACACATGATTTTAATAATAAAACTCACCATATTCAACATTATAACACACAATTGGCAATGCAGTAATGGCTAATTACTCAGCATATGAGCAGCTAGCTAGTGGTTGATTTTAGCCTGGTACTGGGTGTCTGAGTGTCAGTACGGTTCTGCCTGAGGAAAGGTCTTCTTTGGATGGTTGTCAAACTAACAACAGCATTGCTAAGCAACAGATGGCATGTATGTGGAGATGATACCAATGAGAAAGAGAATGTCAGCACCAGTGATAGATATTACTGTGCTACTATTACAATCAAACATCACACATTTCAGTCAGGTTATTTTAAGCAAATTTCTGTATAAACAACCATTATTTCGATTAAACCTGAAACCTTAACCCGGATAAGCTGTCAGAATATAAATGTATGTATGTATGGATGGATGGATGGATGGATGCACTTGCTATGAGATTCCCTGTGTGACTGCCCAGTTTTGTTTCTGCATCCTCCGTTAGTCTGAAAATTAGCAAAAAGTCACCGTGATTAAAGACATAAAAACAGGATTAATGATTAAAAGATTCAAAGATAGGATTTTGCAGTTGTGGTCTCAGTGGTGATTAGGGGTTTCACTTTCTAGTCAACTAAGCAAATAGTCGACTAATAGATTTACCAGTTGAAGGTTTTGGTCGCGGAGGACTAGCCGCTAGCAATATAGTTTCAGAAAGCATTACCACATTTACAATGGTAAATTTATAAATCATTTTTGAATAGACGCTCTCCCCGTGTTCGTGTGGGTTTTCACTGGGGGCTCCGGTCTCCTCCCACGGTCCAAAAGCGTGCAGGACAGGTCGATTGGCGAGTCTGAATTGGCCCTGTAGTTGTGTGAGTGTGTGCCTTGTGGTGTGTTGGCGACTGCCCAGGGTTGGTTCCCGCCTGCACCCATTGTTCCCGGGATAGGCTCCGGTCCCCCCCGCGACCCCAGTTGGGATTAAGCGGTTTCAGAAAATGGATGGATGGATGGATGGATGGATGGATGGATTTTTGAATAGATTAGATTTTTTTGCCTATCTTTCTTTGGTTTTGGGGAATTATAATATTTTTAATTAGTGGCTATTTAAAAACATTCACACATAATCTCAGGTTGTGGCCACACGTGCACTTTACAAAGTATGTGGCAATGCACCATGATGCCTTGACTTCTGGCCAGTGTTTTTGTATTTTGACTTATCTTGCTTACTGTACTGCTGCCAAAATTTGACATTCTGGCTAGACTGCTAGAGGTATGACGTGTGTAAGAAGCAAGCCGTGCATGACTTGATATTTTAATGTTTTTTTACGGGGACATTAGTAACAAATAAGCAAGGATATTACTTGCAGTGATAAGCCATTTTGATGCATTTTTAAGTTTCATTTACATGTTATGTTTTTTAAAAAAAACAAGTACTATTTAACTACACAATATGTACAATACCCATATCATATAAAAATAATTTTTTGATCACGTTATATTTTGTGTTTCTTTAAAATGGTAACACAATATGCTGACAAATGAACATATTGCATCTTTAAAATCATAAATACATATTATAACAAATAAACTAATATATGGAACAGCTTATTCAGGACCCCCCACCCAGACACTAACCCCTGTACAGCCAGCTACAAATGAAACATCCACTGGCCAGTACTAGTACCACTAGCACTAGCCATACAGAGCAGAGGCAGAATACTCTTTAGGTTTAAGTCATTATGTAATCAATGATGTAATAATGATGTAATAATGATGAATAGTTGACTACTATTTTGTGAAACTTGGCACGTGTCGTGAAGCCCCGAACTGATGACATGGAGATATCTCTGTAAATCAGTTCAAACTTGGTCTCTTCATATTTTTTAAATTTCTTGCATAGATCTTCTTCCTGCAGAATTCTGCCCGATCCTCCATTGATTGCCTCTCCAGCCACAGAATTCCTAGAAGCCCCTGTACTCCCGGAAATCAACCTTTAGCATCTTGTATTCCCACTGTGCTGAGGCTGCAGTAACATTTTCTTTCCACTACTTTGACTCTCACTGCCCATCCTGTATGAGGACCTTGTTTTGTCAGGAAATCTTCCCTCTTTTGCTGAGCAAACCCATACAAAGGTGTGCATAGTCTGACATAATGACACGTGGAGGATTACGCTTGATTAAGAATGGAGTGATTCACGAATTACAGCATGCTGATTCATTTCCTGTATTGGTTACAGCTGAACCACTATCTCCATGTTCCACAGAAATTCCTCAGGGGCAGGGTAAACTTTCATTTAAATCCAGCAACGAGGAAACCTGGAACTATCAGATCACCACTGAAGTTCCAACATCTGCTTTAGATGTACGACCATATGTAACTGAAAACTGAAAACAATACATGGTGACTTCAAGTGCTTCTCAACACTAATCTTCAGACCTCATTTCAGCAGTCTAGCAGTATAATATATAGATCTCCTATATATGAAGGAAAAGCATTCACATATAGGCAGCCTATTCCTGTACAAAAATGCTTTTAATGCCATTGCTTGCTGGTGATAGTCAAGCAGAAACTAAGAGGGCCCACTTTTCCTTGCTGCTTTTCATTACGTGAAACATTTAAAAGCACACACAGTGAGTGCAAAAAGGAAAAATCCACTGGAATTAATCTGCAGACAGAACACGGACAACAGAGTCGCATTAGACAGCCCCCAGAGGCACGCAAGATGCACATTAAAGTGTGGCTTTCTGAGGGACTCTGATTTCAATTCCTCAAAAGCAGTCAAACATCCTAAACAAGTGTCAGAAATCTTTTCCGTGGACTGGCTAAATGACCTGCCATGGCAACTGTTAAACACCACAGGTACAACTTCAGTTCGGAGTAACATGTATACAGTTTTTTTTCCCCTCATAAATGCAGTTCCTCATGAATGCAGAAACACGTCAATGAACCTTAGTGCTTACATTAACAACTTTGCTTTATAAGAGGAAGCAATATTTTATTGTTTTCATACCGAAAGCTGAAATGCCTTAGACAGCAGCAGTTCTTGTTAAACAAGCTTGAATCGAAAAGTGAAACAGCAGAAGCATTCATGTTTGCACAGCACGCACTCTCAGAGGGTTTTGGATTCTGATCATAGATGTTTGCAGCAATGCTGAAAATGTCATGATATCTGTTACTTCTATGCAAAGATTATGTAACAGAGTGACTCGTAACCTACAGTATAATCATCACTTTTCAAATGTACAAGTCAGATGGCATATTTACACATAAGTGTACATAAAAAGTCAAAATGGTAAATTAATTATGTTTTGTTTTCCCCTCAAATCATTCTCTAGGTGACACACAGTTTTTCCCGAAGTTGATAAGGTATCCATCTAGTGTAAATGGATAATGAAAACATTACTAAGGCCGGTGATTTTGCAAAAGACAGTAGTTGAACTGAAGTCCAGGAGTAGACAAACAATCATTTAAAAAAATAAATAAATAATCCATGTCTCATCCAATCCCCTATCCAGTATGTGATCACAGGGATCACATCCTATCCCACATATTCCAGCCTTATGTCCCGTGTTGCCAGATAAGATCCAGGCTCCTCTGCGACTGTACCCAGCAAAACGGCTGGAAGACTAATGGATGAATGGACTTATCATTATGACTGTCGATATATGGTTACATGTAAGGCGATATGACATAAAGGTGATGTTTGGCTGTTCTTTATTCGCACAAGGGTGTGATTTCAGAGAATACACTGCCTGCATACAGAAAATGGATGTGACACATGCAGCAGCTAGTATGAAGAACCTGGCAGATTGTCTTCACAAAGTTTAGTCATCAGCCGACATTTTACCATTTTAAATAATTCAAGTTTTTCATATATTAGGCAGATGGCACATCCATTGTACAAATGTTTGCTCAAATTCATCTAGCAGCATGACATAAGACTTCACTGCACTGGGAAAAAATCCTGTTAACATATCTGACAGCTACATCTGCTTCTCCTCCCACATGTTGCATTAGCACACTATGTCTTACTGGCAGGATATACTAAGCAATAGTATTTTGGAATTTGTCATACTTCACATTTCATGAATCCATTCCAACTCTCTTATTTGTTGCAGCCCTCTGGTGCTTTAAAACAAGAACTGGGTCACATGTCAGCACATCGCACAAGACTTCCTCATGCCATCCCTGCTGGGCTTATGAACCTCTGCTTTTCTGCAGTTTCAAGCCGTTTAAAGCAGGTGTTTTGCAGTTCAGAAAAAAAAATATTACATACTAAATGTTTCCATAACATAAAGCTACATGCACCCATTAATTAACATCTGAAAATGTAAAACCCAAGCAGGATGCATTAAGTCCCCCCTACAGATGAAGTTTACTAGGGCCCGTGTCTGCATGAAAACATGCTAGTGACATGAAAGTTACAAAGTGCATATCGATGCAGGTTTTTCTCTTCTTGGATTTGACATCTATTCTGCCCAGCTTGGAACTTTACAATGAGGCCTTAAATATCATGATAGCATCATTGATAAAATCAAATTATAAGGCAAGATGATGCCAAAGTTAGAAAGAGGACAAAGCCTTCATTATGTCAATGTGTACAGCATAGCAGGATAAAGAAAACCTAAAGAGGAAAGCTATGATTATTATTATTGAGTTCCATATGCAGGAACGGGTCTTAATGTAGCTCATAAACTGCATGTAAACGCCATAATCAATAAGCCAATAAAGTCCATGAGAGGCCATAAAATAGATCAAAACCTAACCAGCATGCACAAAGACACTACAGTAGCAGGGGCATAGGAACCTGGGTGTCCCCCCCCCAATACAGATGCTCCTCTACTTACGAACATTCAACTTACGAACTGTCAGACATACGAACGAAGAGGATCTGTAAGTCCAAATTGTGTACACTGGGCTCCCGTTTTTTGTCAGCAACATCTATTTTTTTTTTCTGCGCTCCAGTCCCGCCTAGTACGATTTCTGGACGTTACTCCCAGCGTACTCCCAGCATCCTAGTTCTTTGTACTTGCGTATGCCCTTAAAATGATGGTGAATAACGACTTATGAACATTTCAAGTTGCGAACGGCCGTTCGGAACATATCTCATTCATGAGTAAAGGAGCATCTGTATTTAATTGGGCTTCATTCATCCACCCAATAAACAGACCGTTATATTACAATTATGAAGCTGTGTACCCCCTGCCAATCTCAAATTCTCCCCTATGCTACTGTACATTCGCATTCCATAAATGCAAGTAATAAAGATACAGATTCCTCTTGCTTGTCCTCTTACAATTTTCACTATGTTTTCGTAAAAACTTTGGCAACCCGAACTTGCAATTCCTATTAAAAGAGCACCTATTAAAGAAACATGTAAGAATTCTGGCCTGGTAGATTTCATGGTCTCCAGGAAGCAGTAAACACTGTGAACTTGTCTCAGAACAGCAACAATAAGCCTATGCAATTGAAGCTGAAATTGAAAAACTCAAACTGAAAGTAACGATACAAAACAAAACTGCAGTCCTCTGTCCTCCATGTGGAAGCAGATGGTGGCCTAGACAAGCCAACTGCAGCTTAAAATATGTGTGTGTTGGGAGGGACTGATTAGTCATGCTGGAAAAGCTAGAGATTCAAAAACAGCCAGATGTCCTGCAGCCTTTTCTGTTACTCATTCAAAGTCCCTTTCTGATATCAAGTCCACACTTCTCTTCTTTTCCAGGAACCATTCATCGATGCATTGATAACGCACTGACCTACTATCCACCACATAAGGGTTTTTCTGTGTGAACATGTACATTACGGATGCACTGTCACCCTTTTGTGTAGAGCATTTAACTAGTTTATAATAGAATAGGCACTTCAACACCAGTATGCCCTGTATTTACAATGTGACACTTGCTCAATATGTTACCTACACTTGGCCAAAGATACCAGGTCTGATCGACTGGTACGCAAATGTCTTCTTTTGTTTTGACATCCTTTAGTGTCACTGACAAAATCCACAAAAGCACTGCCCTTTCATACGCTTCTTGTAATATCACCACTCTAAGAAAAGCTTAAAAAAATCCACTGGAATTTCTCATCTTGCCTCCACTCATCTATCTGGGGAACATTTCACAATCCTGGGGGTTTCCCTGTGGATAGTCTCATCCATAGTTATGGTTTCTATTCACCATTCCCTGTATAGCTGAGAAAAACTGGCAGCAGAAATCCAGTGCCTGTGTTTGGCTTTATTTATACAAGTGTTTTGTTTTATGTCTGCACAACTTTAAAACACCTCTATCTATCTATCTATCTATCTATCTATCTATCTATCTATCTATCTTAAAACTCTATATAGTAGGGTAGCTGTACGCAATGCTCTCCTATGCCATTCATTTATAAAAAGATTTCAGTGTTAAAACCAAATCGAACACACAAACAAATAAATCAACCTTTTCGGAAGTGCGTAGAATGGTATGTATACATAAGTGAGGCAAAGTAAAAGGGAAAAGATATTTTGGCCTGTTCGTTCTGTGCATTACTGAAATATGAAACTCACGACTAAACATTTCTAAGTTCCTCTTATCTGCAGTAATAACAAAACTAGGAAAAAAGTACTGCAAAAAGATTAAGCCGACATACCCTCAGAAAAATACAACACCTCTGATTATCAGACAGCAGTTAGGCCAGTAAAAAGTGCAAAAGTGAAACAACCAAATTAATGAAATCAACTAAAATCCCTAAAAGCCACAATTATTGACATAAATCTTAAAATGAGAATTAAAAAAACACATTTCTTAAACTACCTGTTAATTTAAAGTAATTCAATCTAATTAAGCATGTAATCCCTGTTTAAATATATTTTTTCAGTCAAAGTTTCAGTAAACAGCCAAGCTGATGTTGAAAAAATGCAAACAATACATCACTCCCACATCTGTTTTCAGGCTTTACAATGTACTGATTGCGGTTATGATTAGTATCACTTTATGTAACTACATTGCTTTCAGTATTTTTCATACTGTATATCAAATACTATATAACTACTTCATAGACATTTCACCCATTTGCAAAGAAATCAATCAGCATTTTTGGCTGGTATATAATGAGATTGAGAACTTGTATTGTAACTGTTCATTCATATTTGCACTTGGAAACAATAAGAGATTAACGCTAAAATTATTAACACCTTGAAATAGCTATAAAATCAAGATTAGCATCCTTTTCAAACAGGGCTTACCTACAACCATAATGTTGAACTCGAAGCCAGTCTTCATTGCCTTGCGTCTCATCTGGTCTAGCACTGCTTCGATTCCCACGTAGTTTAGGGGTGCATGGTGCTGGGCGTGGTCCTCTGGGCCTGAATCATTGGCGCATGGCACCTGTTCCGTTGGATCTGTGTCATTCTCCTCCATCTGGACCTGCGTCTTCAATCTCTGCGGTATGTCTGAGGAGGAAGGAGGCAGGATTGCGGATGACACTCAGATAGTGTAATCAGCTCAGGTAACGGTGGGTTAAAGGGATGTTTGGCAGGGGCTTCAGGTCAGCAGAATGGAGAGTTAAATGTAAATTCATTTTTTACAGCGTCAATTACAGAAATTTAAATACAGAAAATGTGTTCTTTGAAAACATCATCTGGGCTTTCTCTGGTGAGTATAGGTCAAAATATGTTGAAGTCCAACTTGTTTTAAAACTGATCACTTCTCAGATAGGTCTCCCCCTCAAAAATGATGCCCTTGTTCACTTGGAAGGGGTGGCATCTAATATCTACTTCCACTAATGTGTGTGCATTATCATCATCACCTGTTCTTTTCTCTATGGGAAGATTGCATCTAGTAATATGACCTACTTTGATGAGCAGAGGTGGATAGTTCAGGTCCAAAAAGTAAAAATCCAGACCATGATATTGGTTTCCAACCAGCTGAGTATAATGAGTCACAGTCGCTGAGTACTCGTGTGGTTGGTTGAATCAAAATCATGGTCGGGATTTTTACTTTTTGGACCTGAAATATCCACCTATGTTGCTGAGAATATTTCCAGTTTCACCCAGAACTGACAGTGGATGTTGCCGTGGAGTGATGATAAGAGGAAGGAACTCATATATGTTCTTTGGGCCTTCTTGCCATAGGCAGTTAATAAATCAGGGCCAGAATCCAACAGTTTGCAGATTTACCTGTTCAACACACACCCACTGAACCTGGTAATTATCTGATTAAGATTTGTTTGAGCAGGGAAGTCTATGAAATGTCTAGGGCCAGAAATGGTGATCACTAATCGATATACTAGTGTCACACCGTCATTGACCACACCCTCAGTTTTACTCACACCTAATCACCAGAATTCCCCCTCATCTAGATTACTAGATTCCTGGTTGTGTGTACCTGTGCTATATTACCCACTAGGATACTTAATCCCTTGGAACTCTCACCTTACTGCAAAGTCCAGTCTCTCCTTCTTGAGTTACAGCCTGAGCATTGGTTTTGATTTTGGATTCTCTTGTTTATGACCCTTTGCTTGTAATTTCGTGTTGCAACTATGAACTTTCCAAAACACCCAGTTAGCAGATCTGTCTACGGATGAATCTCACCACAGAGTGGAATTACATCTGTATTGATATTGTGGACTTTCCTGGAACTACATATTCAGTTCTCCCTGTCGACTGGCTTTCTATCGCATCTGCAGTACATTGGTACCACAAGTACCACATTTTCATTCACATCTACTCAGCAAGTGCAATTCTAAGTTCACTTGTTATGGTAGAATCCATTCTGTCTGTTACAGCCTTAGTCAACTCAACTGACTTAATCAGCTCAGCTCGTAAAACTATAAGTGAAACCTTGAATGTCCTAGTCACCCATTTTCCATCGCCCATGATACTGAAAGCCAAAAGTGGTAAACCAATAGGAACTAGCTATATATAACTCAGATCACCAGTCCCATCACCCTGCAGGTCAGTTTCCTCCACACTGAACTCATTTGGGTTAAGGTCATGTAGAGTCTGCTAGTTTTGGGGTTTTATTAGGTCATCCTTGGTGATTTGTCACAAACCTGGCATCTCATGCTCAAGGAAGGACAAAACTGCATAGGGAGAGTCTGACCCCACGCATGTGATCTGCTAGTGTGGAAAGTATGTTGTTTTCTGGTTATCTTAGTGTTCCCTCTGAAAACCAAGACCTGGTTGATATATTCAGTAAGAAGAAGACCACTTGTCAATCAATGCTTGGACCCCAGGATTGCACAGTCAACCATCTATCCGAAACCACTCCCCCACAATATTGAATCTGCCTATAATCAATCCCGGAGCCCAAGGCGAGAGAACAGTGCCCTCTGGAAGCTTTGGGACAGGGATTTATCTGGCCATCTAATTTTCTCATAGCAGCCAGCTTCTTCTTCATTGAGAAGAAGGATGGAGGTCTTCAACATGCATCGATTACTGTGGTTCAAATGAAATCACGGTGAAGGATCTCATCAGGATACGCGATGGAGATGAATAGAAGACAGTATTCCAGTGGATACTATAAATATATTGCAATGCCCCGTGGTTTGGTTAATGCGCTTTTCTGTTTTGCATTCGTTTTTCAGGCCTTCATCAATGAACTTGATGAGTACACTTAAAAATGTGTTTGCATATATTACCAGTGGTCACCAACAGGTGGATTGCCTACTTGAATGCAATGTAACCATCGGGACCCCGGTATAGATGATATATTATTCAGCCATCAGATTATTAAAGTTATGTAAAGCACAATCACCTTGTACTGGAGAAGTTCCAACAGGCTAACAAAAGGCTAACAAGTTAAGGCTAACAGCCAGACCTCACGATACATTTTGGGGTAGACAAAGATGCTTCAGAACCTGGGGTGGAAGCAATACTCTCCAAATGGTAATGAAATCTAATTAGCTTTCAGCCAAAGAAAGGATTTATGACATTGGTAAAAGGAAACTCTTGGTCATTAAATTGGCTTTTAAGGAGTGGAGGAACTGGGACTTAAAGTACTAAGGAACACTTAAATTTACATTTTCACCACATACTCAACAGCATGGCAAGGAACACGCAGGGTCAGTGACCTGCTGTGACTGTCCTGGATGGCACCTTGAATTTTACTACAGGGTTTATAGCCTTTATAAATTGTACTACCACTGTAAACAAACATCTGCTTTTGCAGTTTTGGTGTTTGCTTCGAAAAACTATGTCCAATTTTGAATTTTAACTGACTGGAGTCATTTTTCAATCTGTACAAATTAATTGCTGGCGATGTGTCTGTCTTGTTGTGCCGATTCATTTTCATCTTTATAGATGTGGAATGTTCTTCAGCAGTCAGTTTGCAATGAAAAGAAGACTAAGTGCACATGATAGTCCCTTTGAGAGAATGAAAGTGTACTCGCCTGTGGTCAGAAAAGCAATTATATCAATTGCAATTATATCATTCAAATGGTAAACCAGGGGAGATAATTGTGGCTGCTCTAAGGATTCACATTTCATTCTAATTCATTCTTTGGAGATACGGTAAATGTTTAGTAATATTATTAATAAATGAGATGGTCCTTCAGATACAGAATATAGCAGTGATTGCGAGCTATTATGTTTCTCAAGACAAATTATCAACAATTTTGAAAAAACATTTTGGAGAAAATTACAATAAACACTGCCAAATATTTAGGACAGAGACTGAGTTATTCACATCTACTTAAACACAACAGTGCACTGCACAGATGTGCTTTTATCACAGCCATTTAATTTCAGAAATAAGATACAATGGTACTATTCTGAATTCAATATATCATTGTAATGCAGACAGACCCTATAGGCAAGGATCTTGTAACTACAGATTGCTCCCAAAGCCTTGTAAACCAAAGTGTGACACAATCCAGCACTATAAGCTGAGAAGATGAAATGAAAATCCCTCGGAGAGATGAGCTGACGTTAAAGAGGTCAACCAAGGAGCTAGTTTCCTTTGACCCGCCTAGAAATGCCTCTCTCTGTGGTGATAAACACCACATTTGATAAGTTGTGCTTCTGGCTGCATGGAACAAGACGAGAGAATGGCAGGAAGCTAACTCGTTATTTAGGGTGAGGGGCACACAGGCCAGGTAACATCTAACAGATGTTATTAGATAATTGGAATGTATTAAAGAAAAGCAGAGCAAGCATGACACTGTAGATCAGGTCAGAAGGTTTGATGGACCTCTCTGTGCTTGGTACATCTCGCTGCACTACAGTGTCTCATAGGGACCAAAACTATTTTCTCTCAATCAGTATTGAATATCATTTGCTAGGCTTAACTCTTGGGACACCTTTAGCTAACCAGTCCTGTTTCTCCTCTGGCAATTGCCCTCAGCCAAAAAGATCATAGGTTCACATTAATGGCAGATGAACTGCTATTAGCATAGTGGTAAACTCAAATAAAAGCAGACTGATTCACAAAATAATGGTGGTAAAATACAACATACATATACACAGAACACCTCTAACTGACTCATAACTCCTGAGCACAGCCAATAGAACCACACAACTTAAATGAACCCAAATGTGTTGCATATTAGCTTACAATTAAAGAGTTTTACTGGAGGGTGTGCTGTTTACTTATTTACTTTGCAACTTGGCCTTTAGTGAAGTCTGACTGAACCAAAAATAGAAAACAACTAAATAATCTGACTCTATGAAACATAGATGCACCAAAATATCAAGCAAATTGCAGCTCAGTAATTATGATAATGATCTAAAAACCAATGACTCAGGAAGGAAGGGGGCCTGAATCCACTGTAAGTTGAAAATACCTAGAAAGTTGCAAATAAAGGTCTGACTCATTAATTATAAGGGTATGAGCATTTTGTATGTGGTATAAAACTTTGTATCTGTTATAAAACTACATAACCAACTGACACCGCAGCCGAGTAGCAGGAGTTTAGGAAGTTGTTTTACGAACCTAATCTATCTCTGCATTGTTTGTGAAACGAAACAGGAACAACATTTTTCAAGATAACTGTGCTTTTTTTCCTCCTTCCTGGGAGACAGTTTGAGTCTATTTGTTTCTGGTCTTTTCTGTGAGAGCCGGCTCCTACAGACCAGCGGGGGTGAGAAGGAGCAATGGGAGGGGAAAGTAAGGGGAGGTTAGAGAAGGGGGCACAGTTAACCAGGAAGAGAGAGGGGGGAGGGGCTGCACATACCCAGAGGAAGGATGGGCAATTCCGAAAAACAAGCTGTTAAGAGACAGAGAAAAGGGACAGGAGAGAGCGAAAATGGACTGATAGAAACTCAGTCGCAAATTATGATATTTGGGTGGAAATGCTCGTAGTGGCAGAAATTTTTGACATTTTGAAAATGAAAATGCAAGTATCAGGATAAAATCTTTCCTTCATTCGTTTTCTGTTGTTAATTTTAATTTATCGAAAATACATTTCATTACAACATTCAGTGAAGTATTTTTTAATATTTATCAGCAGGCCATACCAGCAGGACATCGGTTTCAGTGGGATATGTGGATATGTCACCTATATGTGGATGTCAGTGTATCCAGATTCTATCACAGCAGACCTTCATCATCATCATCATACCATTATTTGTAGTCATACAATGTTTGCAGGTATTCTGTCAGACACATTATTCATTACAGGACATACTATTTAGATTCATATATACATACAAATCTTATTTTTGCAGAGCAATATCTATAATCTCCATGATGCACTTTTATTTAAATCATATAATGAACTTTAACTACTTAAAGTTTCAGGGTTCATTGGAAAAACATTTCTTTCTGTAAAATAACTCCCTTTTTTCATCTTGCAGTGAGTTAAAGTAATTAAAAATGTGGAAACAGATTCCACAATTCCCTGAAGATATTACTGAACAAATAAATTATGCATGATTTAGGTGTACACAAGATTTTGACTTTCACTTGTTTGGTTTTCACTTTGCAATTTTTCAGTCTGGCAATGCACCATGAGCCTCACTGTACTGCAGTGGTTAATCTTATGAGCTGGAGAAATACAAGCATAGTTTACTTTTATTCCAAAATAATGATTGCAGAAAAATATTTTGCAATCTGATAATGGAGATTTCTTAATGCACAATTTTCAATCAGAGAAACATTTGTGAATACAATAATCTTACATTCGGTCATGCTGTAAAACCCAATTACTTTGGGATACTGATTAAAAAGATTAAATCTACCTCTAAACACTGAACTTGCAAGAAAGATGGAAAATCAGTAATACATGATATATACTGATACATATGGAACCCTCTTCAGATGAGTCTCCCCCAGTTTGCCTGCAGTGACTGCAGTAATGGAGCATTTCTCACTAGCCCTCCAGTGCTCAGGGCCAGTCCTCATTCAAACCCACTGAACAGATTCCTACCTTCTCTCATTAACAAAACCCTCCGCCTGACTTCTGCTCAGCAGTAATTCTGCAGATCCTCCACCACGTTACGAAGCAGGCCACTGCTCCTTCCTCTCGCCCTGCAGCTTTGCTCCTGCAAAATGTTTCTGCCCAAGACAGGAGGGCTGTGACCGGAGTATCTCTTTAAGACTCTCCCTCGCCCTGCTCGCTCTCCCCCTCTTCCTCTCTCCCTCCCAAGTGTGGCAGAGAGGGGTCCAGCAACTCAAGCTGTTCTCAGCCATTCACATGCAGATTAGTGAGAGGCTCGCACTAATGTAACAGACGGCAAAAGCCCAGGCACCGTCCATTTCCCTCCAGCTTCTCTCTTTCTCCAGCTCTCCAGGCTTGCTCATGAACAAGTGTTGCTGTTGACAGTTCATCGAAAGCGAATCAAGTGACTTACAGACTGAAAATGTAACAATTAGTAAAGAGCGGGGAATACTTTTAACTTTTGATAAGCTCTTTGTAGTAAATAAATGATATGCAACTATTATACATAATATAGCATATTGTTATTATTATAGATAGTTATTCCTATTCCTTATTGATGATGTTGCTGCTATTGCTTTAGACAATACCAAAAATCTTGATTAAATTTTATTCAAATTAACAACAAGAAAAAATCCTGCCAGCTATCTCCTTCCATGCTTCCCGCCAGGAAAACAAAACATCATATCACACAGTAAAATGAATGAATATCCACTGTTCACAGCTATTTTCAATCACTTAATGCTTTTAATGGAACAGATGAGTTGATGTTCTAATTATTTTTTGTTTTCTGCTACCTGGAAACATTGTACAATAATTATGACAGCTGTTTCCCCAATTAATGATTGGTTAACAAGTTAAGCAGAGGTTATATGACATACGTGTGGTTGTGGGCGTGTTTGCCTTCAGCCACAGATTAGCTCATGAGATATTAGTTTCCTTGTTTGTAAGGTCACGGTTTCCTGTTTGGTCTTAATCATCTTGACTTACTCTAGTCCTTCTGACTAAGCACTGAACTGTGTTTAATCTCCATTTGTTTTGTTATTCTGTACTTAAGCGTGTAATAACATTTAAACAAATTACAGTAGAGTATATGTGATTTTTTAAAAGTACCCAATAAATTATTGTGTTAACTGAAAAACGTAACATTGTGCATAGCCATCAAAAAAAAAATCAGATACAGAAACCTCTTTAGTTTAATATATTTAGTTTAGTCTATTAAACCTCTCATTCACTTCTTTGATCATTTTTAAAGTTCAAATGTTAAGTTAATTCAAAACAAATGAACTAACAGCAAATATAAAAAATATATCACTACTTATTAACGTGGAAAGTTCCGTCCCGATGTTATAAATGCAGCATTGTCTGCTCGACTTTAATATTGGGTTTCGGGGCTTCGTGGTTCCAGATAGTTGTGTCAGTGGCGTGGCTCCGACATTCATTTTCCGTCCTTCTGAAAAGCAGTTGCAGACTGTGTGCATTCCCATCCCACATAGTCGCAGCCCCCCCCCCCCCCCAGCTTACAATCTACTGACAATCCATTGTCAGCTGTAAATGGCCTAATTTCCAAAGGACAATACAATCTAGACACTTTCATAATATACATGGATCATTTCTTCTATAAACGTTCTTTAAATCTTCTCAGATATTTTTTTCTTTGCTTTTCAAATGTTCCTTGAAATGATCCCCAGTGATATGAAATGTTTTGCATATCTTCATGCTAGTTTTCATACATATACATACTGCAGTCCTCCAAAAAATCAGTAATTCAACAGCTCATCACCTATCTGTATTATGGCTCAGAGCACTGTGCACTGAATCCCTATTCCAGAATTTAGATATGAAACAGGAACTTTATAGATGTTATTTGAAAAGAAACAGTTGCCTTCACCATTGCGGCTTTTGCCCCTGAAGACAATTCCCAAGGCCTCACCGCAGAGTTTTGACTCTGCTTTTCCAGGTCACCGATAATTTATTGCAGATTGAAACTGTTTGCTTTTACTTCTATGCTATACCTAAAAGGAGCTCCACTTTTTTCCAAAGTTGTTCTACTCAAGACTGAGGCGAAAACAGTGTGAGAAAAGAGAGAGAGAACACAGGAAGAAGGACATTAACACCTGTGCATGAACCAGTTCAGTATACAAGAAGTCACTGGGAGCAGGAAAAAGGACTGATTGGTGTAAGGGGAAACCAAAGCTTCCCAACTAATTCTGGAATTCAAGACTCTAGACTCCGTTTGACTTAGAGAACTTATCATTAATGAATCAACAAAATTTTTCGTGGAATTATACAGTTAAGCAAAAATGACAGAATCTGTATCTGCAAGGAAATTTTAGACATCTGAGAGGAACAGACTCACACATGACGGAACACAGATAATTTCTGTATTGACATTTCTGTTTACCTCATTCACTGAACTCTTACACTATATTTTATCCAGAATGATGTGACGAAAAACTCACCTAGAACAACTTGTTTAAATACACATGTAAAACGTAAAAAAGGAGTGCTTTGAGGCACCTAATTATATGCAGGACTCACAGATATTGCCATCTGAGATTCTGTTACACTACTCATTTTTATCCATATGTCATATTATTTAGTTTCTTGACCTTTACTGAATAAGTGACAGATGGATTGGATGATATACAATACTGTCTGTAAAATGATATACAGCCATGCTAGTTAGGTTACCAATTTTCTTGTATCTATCAGATTGCCCCTTATTAACTTGAGTACATTATTAATACAATATAAGTCTGTGCGTGAGTGTACATACAAATCCCTATATTACATGTTAATGAAATAATATGCAGTTAAACTGATTACTAATTGCTTCAACAATGGTTATAGATACCAAATAGATACTAAATACCAGTTTTAACTGAATACTAACTCCCTACATATGCATCGCACACCTTTTCTGAGCTATGTTGAACTTCTGTAGTATTTTTTTCTTTTTTTCAGTATAACTTTCTGTTCCTTGTTACATCTTTATTATACTGTTTGATTCTTTTATTGCTAATACGATTTTTATTATAGTGGAGTTGACCACCTTTAATTTCACTGCAGATCTGACAGTAACCTTGACAAAAATCCTTGATGCCTTTGATAAAAATCCGTAATTCCTTGAATGTCCCCCTGTCCTGCATATCCACAGAAGACGGATGGATATATGCGATTACACAAGAGTGCGGTCAATAGTGCCGTTCAATTACTCATGCATGATCATTATGCATAAATCTTGCGTATAAATCAAAGTTTACAAGTTTAATTGTTCTCACGGTTGGCTTTCACCCCCTACACAAATGTTGTACCAAAATAACTTTGTTTAAATATTATTTACAATACTTTAAATTTACATAGTTCACAAGTTTAATTGATAACAATGAAAACCTTTACCAAAATAGCTTTGTTTTATATTTTGCACTATTAGAACACTATTGACAAGAAATAGCAATTTCAATGAAAAAAACAGTATTTCCATGCACTGGGATTAAGGACTGTTTTAATGCTCTTTACGGTCTGCAGTACCACAGAGGACAGTGAGGCTAACCTCTCCTTAAAATGATAAACGGAATGTCACAATGGTTGTACTTGTTACATTCCGATGGTTGTCTAGGTAACTTCGCAGGGGAAGCTGAGAGTTTCATGTTACCTCAAAGATAAGGGTCAATGCTGAGAAGAGCAACCAACAGTATATGGTACAACTTACAGAACATGGCTACTTCCCAGCAGCCAAGGGGTCTGTTCAATCAGAACATCGTCATTAAAATACTATCACTAACAACCATTTGAGCCCAAACCAGTGAACCAATGGCTCATTACCCTATAATTTTCTAGGTCTTCCTGTATAACTTCTCTTAGCAGGAATCCAATGAAGAATGAAACAAATGCCAATTGCAATAGACAAAAACAACATAAAAACTAACAATACTGGTTACAAAACCAGAATGCGTGCAAAAGTGTAGCAGCTGTGGATTGGTGTATAGATGGTAAATTACAGAGTGCAAAAATTCAAGAGTGAAAATCACTCATTGCAAATATCTTGCTCCCGGCAAGTCACATTCATTTATTCTTTCTACAAACTGTTCGACCTGTACATAAAAAACTCCTTCCAGCTAATATTCATTATTGCAGACTTGTGATTTAGCCCATGCAGCATTTAAATTATTCATCTGAAATTTTGTACACTCTGCACCCTGAGTAGCATTAAAAATAAAGCATTCATTTTCCGGGATAAAAGTAAATTAGTATATGCAACAAACTTGGTAGAATTCAACAGGTCTCATTTTTACGTAATGATGGTTTTCAAACTTTCGTAAAAATTGTTGACTGTGAAATGAAAGGTCTTGTAGGGGACCTTGTCAAGCAATAACAGAAGCTGCACCTGAGAAATGACTATTTCGGATGGAAAAAAGTGTTTTCTCTAAATAGCACAGCTCCATCTGGCAGCTTACACAGTCAGCTGTTTAGATAATATAGAACTTACCTGATATTGTGACAGAAGCAACAAGACCTGTCCAACTCTAGCTGTCTTTGATGTCAACCTGGAAAGACGTCCAACTTTTCCAACTGCTGCAACACGTGATAATTAAGAGTTCCCCCCTAACTACCAAAGAATAGAAAAGAAAGCAGAACAGACAGTGATCTAAAAAAAACTGCAATGTGAGAAAGGGAAAGCCAAAGCAGGAAACAAGGAACCATTTGCTGGGCTGTTTGCACAACGAGGAAGTGAGGGCTAGCACTCGGGACACTCGCACAATACAAATTAACCCCCACACACTCATTCAGACAGCTGCTCCGCCCTTCCCACTCCTTCTACGGCACTGACAGGCTCCAGACCTATGATCCGTACAGTTAAAGGAAACACAGAGAATGAACACATCTGTGCTATGGAAGGTCCAAGTCACAGATGCCTCGGATTCTCTGGCCATGCGAGCAGCTGGACACAGAGAGGGTTAATCTGGGATGGAGAATATCTGCAGGGACTAAAACCATGCCCCTTTCATGCTGTCAAAAAGGACATTACTTCTAACCCTTCTCCTTTCACATTGCCCCCCTGGCCCTGAATCTGTCCCGCCCCCTTCCTTGCTGCAGTCTAGAAAATTCCATAATAAATAGGCATATGAATCATGGCAATGTCAGGGTGTCTGAAACGGCAGCATGAAACGCATCCTGAATAAAAATACATGAAAATGTAATTAATTAGATTTATTAATATCATACAGACATGCCAACAATAATGTGCACTGCTATACAGTAAAATTGTGAGGTTAGGGGTTAATTTATTAGTTTTCAAATATAAATCTTCCGGCTCCAATGGTTTTGCCATCATTAACAACCAGTTCCAATCCTGGGTTCCTTTCATTTGTAAACCATTATTGCAAATGTATTCAGACCTTCTGTCCAAATTCATGACACATATATACATTATAGAAACTATCTACTGCATATATAAGTAGAATTTCACTTTTTACTTTATATTCTACTAAAAGCCAAGGGTAACCTGGTCAGAAAGGTGGTATCTACATATTTTTCAACACCCCTGATAAGAATTGCAAAATAAAATTTCAAAGAGCAAAATGTTAAAGATGTTGAGAAATTGCAGTACAGAAAAAGCACCATGGAAGTACAGAAAAGCACCATAAAAATCCATACTGAAGGAATGCATCTTACAAACATATAGCTTTATTTTGCTGCCATCTGCTGGAGATACATATAATCTCAGTACAGTAAACTCCCGTTATAGTGGACTCACTTATAACAGAAAATTGTCTATAACAGACGAGGACCGCTGGTCCGCTTGGTCCCCAGGGCCGCTTTTAGCTGTAATTTTGTTCAGCTATAACAGACATGCAGGCTCCGCCTACAAGGCTGGTGATATCCAGTGCAGATACATAGTTGGGATTATTAATAGTCACGCTCTATAAACAGGCATGGTTGGTCTGTGTGGCTGTCCATCACCAGGCACACTGTGCGTCGGCAGACAATGCTTGCAGCTGGAGGGATGCAGTAAGCAATGAGGTCAAGGTTACTACTGTACGATACATGTATAACCACTTATAGGCCATATATACTTCCAACAGTCAGGTAAAGTTGGATTACTAAATGTACAATATAATAATCTATACCACAAGTGTGTCTGCTGGGGTGTGGCATGAGTAAATGGTGTCCTGAAGTTGTATTCTGGGCATACAGCAACTCTGGATATAACAGACTTTGGATATAACAGACTGTTTTGCCGGTCCCTTGAAGTCCGTTATAATGGGATTTTACTGTAATATCAACTGGCATCCACCGGGAAATAGAAGCCACGCGTATCTTCTTTTCCCATGATTAAATTTCACCTTCACGGAATGGAAATGATTGATACATGACTGACAGTCTGATTTTTATGAAATGAAGCAGTTATTTTCGCAGCGCAAAATCAAATAGCTTTCACAGAGTTGTAAATATTGTGAAAAGCTTTCTTGATTTTTCCATTTTAGTTTTTTCATTTAGCGCTGAACTCATTTACTGATTTCCCCCAGTGTCTGTTATTGCAGTTATTTTTCCAGATTCCCTGTAATACCATGATACGCCCACAAAACGGGCAAAGGGGACAATCTGCTGTTTACACGTTCCAGGTGGATTCTGTTAAAAAGAGCAAGCGATACATTTCATAGCATTCAGTTAATGTGTTTCTAGGCAGTTAAAATATGTATTAAATACGAATAACACTCTCAATCTCTTAAGAGTATTGCTGTAGACTATGCTTATGCAATTATTGAATTACATGATGTTTATTTTCATATAAAATCTTTTATTCAGATTGCACACTTTTATTCATGTACATATGTGTTTTCTTTCATCCATCCATATTCCAAATGATTATCCTATTCTAGGTCATGGGTCTTCTATGATTTTTTTTAAAATAGGCATTTTATTTCTATTAAAATAAATGTTGTAGCCTATTTACCAGCAGTACCAGGGTTCTAAGAAAGTTTTAACACTGTAATTAGGAATACCTCTGATATGACACAACTACATTGCCACCCCATAACAATGGAAGATGAACAAGTCGTTTTATTAGTTAATGGGGGTGTTGATCGCACAGTCTGAAAATACGGTATAGATCGAGTCCTGGATTGGTTCAAAATTGGACATAATATTTTACTTATATTATAATCCTGCGGCCTGTGACTTGTTTATAAGTTGCAATTAAATCTGGTCAGCAAATCTATCTTTTGTTTTCCACAGAATTTAAGGCAATGTAATGTTATTCTGATAATCACTGGCAAGGTTCACCGCCGGCACTGGCGATATTAGACAGATGTATACTGGTTATCAGTTGTATTTTCTGAAGCAGAAATATGGAGAAAAATAAAACTGATATAGAAAAAATAATTCCATCTGCTCAATTTTTGCTCCACTACTCTTTTCCCCATATTTTCGCATAACTTCCAAGTAACCGCCAGTGTGTGTGGTCAACAAATCGGCAAGTTTATCACTAAAAGCTCCACCCAGGTGTTCTTGGTCGAATGAGAAACACCTGCAAGACTAAAATGGGTTCAGGAACTACCTCCTAGGACCGACAATCGCAGCAAGTCCCTGCAGTGGAAACGTAACATAAGTTCCTGGATCCTGAAAAAAGATTCCTGCATTGAGGAAGTGTCTCAAGTTTCTCAAGATCTGTATGTGTATGTGTGTTATCTCTGGCTCTGATGCTGATTTATATGTCATTTCCTTCTAGATCTCCCAGCAGGCACAATACACCGCACTTTCCTGAAGTGTCATACTATATGTATATATATCACACATACCACCAGTCAAAACCATTTATCCATCTTCCAGTAACTTATCCAGTACAGGGTCATGAGACCAGTCAAAAGAAGCTCTTCTAAACTGACTTTCTAATTAGCTTTGCCTTGAAGCTGTGCTCCAGGAACTGCTCTTACAAATAGAAAGCTAACTTGCTCCTTATGTGGTCTTTCAGTGTACGCCTACAGTGAAACTGCTCACTGCCTAGTGAAGCAGACGTGTGTTATTAATTAAATTGCTGATTTGGCAAAATCCCAATGTCAAGGAGACTTTTTACAGATCCATCCAAATACCCTTTAAGCCTGATGAATTACTGTACAAATGTGTTTTAAGGTTGGATGAGAACATCAATGGGGAGCGTCAATGCTTTTCAATGACATATCACATATGACAATGGCATATGTCTGAACAAACGTCATGCCTTCGCAACGTTCCATAAATGATCCCTCACTTCACTACCAAAAACAGATGTGTTGACAGCGAATACAGATTGACTACCTGGGGCCCAAGTTCAGCAGCACAGTTCAGCACTCATACCGCCATGAGGATGGCATGTACTAATCATGCAGACAGTGGTACAGGATCTTCAGGGTGCTCTCAAAAATGTCAATAAGCCATTTAGCCATAGATCTTCAGCTGCTGCATTTTTTAACTGCTAAATGATATACTGTTACTATCCATCCATCCATTTTCCAAACCACTTATCCTTCTAGGTCGCGGGGGGTCTGGAGCCTACTGTTACTATTAAAGCCCAATAAAAACCAAATGAAATATTAAATCATTTTGGGATGAATTAAAGTAACACATTTAATGTACTAAACCTTTGATTCGTAGAGTGTAGAAAAAATGCTTGCTAATTTCTGACATGTGCTGTGTAAAAATCCTCAAGAAGACAAACCTAACTGCTAAAAATGTCTGAATGTATGAAACTACACTGGAATATTGTTGTTGTGTTCATTACATTTCTCAGAAGTAAAACTGGAGAGATATATATAAATCAAGTGTTATAAAAAGACACTGCCTTTAGGCAGAAGATTTCCAAGATACAACGAATACCAGGTTCCCCAAAGGGCATCATGAACATTAATCACCTCTGGAGGACATTTTAATGAGGAACTAGTACCAGCAGGTTAAATATCATTGTATTACTCTACCAAAAACTTGTTTATGGAAAATTTTAGAAGTAAATTAAAGAAGTAAATAGTTTTTTGTTGTTAAAGTGCAAGTACGAGACTGAATGTTTCTTTTCAGACATTTTTTCTGTGTTTTTGAGATGATTAGTTTTTCTCAACAAATTCTGTTTTCTGTTCTCTTTTTGAATTCAAATAAGTTCAACTAAAAACAGCTTTTGTTTCATTGTACAGATGCTCCCTGAGTTACGATGGTCTGTGTTACGCTATTTTGTCTTCATGATGGGTAAGTGTTTTTCATTTCCAGTACATTATTCAATAAATTACATGTGATATTCAACAATGATCATCTACTGACTGGAAACATGTTAGTGAACCATCTCATAAAGACAGACCCATAGGTTTGTTACTCACTGCTACTGTGTAAATCTGTAAATTCAGCTATTCAGATAGCATGTGTAGCTTTTTCTGTTTTTGTTCTGTGTTGCATCATGGTCCTGGAGGAACAATGTTTCGTTTCACTGTGTACTGTGTATATGGCTGAAATGACAATAAACCTACCTGACTTGACTACCATGCAAAGAATAAACCATATCTAAGCATGATCCAGAAACACCACTGACTTATTTTTGGAAATCAAGGGACTAAAAAGGAGAGGGACCATCCGGCCTGTTATCAGTTTACAGTTCAAAAGCCAGCATCCGTGATGGTATGGGGCTGCATTAGTGCCCATGGCTTGGGTAGCTTGCACATCTGGGAAGGCAGCATTAATGCTGAATGATATATGCAGGTTTTGGAGCAACTTATGCTGCCATCCAGACAATGTCTTTTTCAGAGAAGGCCTTATATACTTCAGCAAGAGAATGCCAAAGCACATTCCGCACGTATTACAACAGCATGGCACCATAGTAGAAGAGTCCAGGTGCTAGACTGACCTGCCAACAGTCCAGGCCTGCCACCCACTGAAAACATTGGGTACAATGTGAAAGGCAAAATAGAATGGAGACCCCAAATTATTGAGCAGCTGAAATCATATATCAGACAAGAGTGGGACAACATTTCACTTCCAAAACTCCAGCAACTGGTCTCCTCAGTTCCCAAACAATCACAGAGTCCTGTTAAAAGAAGAGGTGATGCAACACAGTGGTACACATGCCCCTGTCCCAACTTCTTTGATATGTGTTGCTGGCATTAAATTCAGATTGAGCATATATTTGTCATAAAATAATAAATTTTCTTAGTTTCAGCGTTTGATATCTTTCATCTATTTTCTATTAAATATGCATTTATAAAATGATTTTATCTGTTAAAGGACTACAGTCTTCGTTAGGTATATATTTCGTCCTCACACTCTGCTTGCACAGAGAATTGCCTCAGTAATGCACAGATTCATAATGAATGATAAGGAATGCCCTCTATTTATTTATTGGGAAGGAAGGGGGAGGGGGTCTGTCGTAGTAGGGGGGACATGTCCTGTATATTTTCGACGCCCCTGCTGACATCAGTGGCAAACTAACATCCAAGATTCAGAGCGTGGCTGTTAACGTTATTTAAGTGATCTCGAAACTGCTTTTTGTTTTAACAAAATATAGAAATGATATAATGGCTTCAAGAAGCCTTTGCTGTAAAAGTTGAAGCTGAACTCTTTAAAGAGAATAAATGTGGTGTTTTGTCATTTTGAAACATTTTGACATTTTTTTTACAGCATCATAATCGGAACCAAGAATCCATAAGTATCAGATTGGATGAGCAGAATTGGAATCACACGCATTTGCGGATCTGCTGAATAGTGTCTGGTTGCAGGTGCCACCCTCGGGCCTGACCACTCTCAGGCTCACACATGCACAGAACAATTGGTCACTCTCAAGCCTGACCACTGTCTAAGATCCCGCATGCGCAAAAAAGAATAAAATAAGAGAATAAAATGATCCTAATGTAATGATATTGCTTCAATACTACAGACGCTCCCCGGGTTACAATGGTCCATGTTATGATATTTTGACTTTACGAAAGCTATGATTATTCAATATATTACAAATTTCACACTTTATTATAAAATAGGCTTTGTGTTAATGATTTTGCCCAACTATAGGCTAGTCTAAGTTTTCTAAGCATGTTTAAGGCAGGCCAGGCTAGGCTGGTATGTCTTTTAGGTTAGGTGTGCTATATAAAAATGCATTATTGCCTTATATTTTTGGCTTAGGACAGGTTTATCGGAATGTTACGCCATCATAACCATCTTTATTTCAATCCTGATGTAAATGTATTTCATGAATCCAGAATGAATAATGCAATAGATAATGCAACAGATGTTTCCAAAACATTATACCATTGAGAATTTTATAACTAAACCAATATCCAGTGATCAATAAATATCTAGACCGAACTTTGACAAGTAACGCTTGTCAAGATAACTGCTGATATCAATAAAAATGCTATTTGCATTTTTGTTGTGTGAATTTTTATGCATAAACAGTAAAACAGAAAAAACAAAAATAAATATATTACACATTTAGATTTAGAACAGACTGACAGTTAGGAAACATATTGCGCACAAATATATGAATACGACATGTTTTTCCAAACAAGTTAAAACAGATAAACCACACTTTGAAAACTCATAAAAATGATAAAGAACATGTTTGTTCTCTGCGCATGCGTCAACCCAACCAGAAGGGACCTCAGAGTGGCGATGAAAGTCTGTAGCCATATATTATTGGATATGCCACCGCAGAAGCGTAACAACAACCATGTATATAACAACAGCCAATTGAGAGGCCCACCTGAATTGTAACTGATGACTTGTCTGTATTTCCAGCTCTTGGAGCAAAATATTTATAACACATTTACAGATTTGTCTACACATTCACAGGTCTCAACTGTAACTGGTTTTAAAAAATTATATAAAAAATTGCTTTCATAAGCCCAAACATCTGAATAGTGTAATGGACAACATGATTTAGCATCCTCTAAGAAGAGTTACTGTAGACTGAGGTTCCCCAGCTAGTTTTCCCTGAAGACCAAATTCCATCTGTAACACGGGGGTGGAATCGATCGTATGGATTCAATTGAGTTTTGGCCTGCCAGTTGGTGACCATTGATGTTGACCATCTGTGCTTCATATGCTTGGGTTTTTTGTGGTAGGTAGACACACACACACACACGTTTGTAATTATATCTTTGTGGGGACTCCACTCTCCATTCATTTCTATAGGGAAAACTCTAATCCCAACATGATGACCACAACACTAACCAGCCCTAACCTTAACCATAGGTAACCAAACAAATTTCAAGTGTTTCAGCATTTTGAGTTTTTTGCTTGCATCCACTGGTCTTTGTGGGAACCTGAAAAATGGTCCCAACAATGTCAAAATGTGGTCCACACAATGTAATATAAACATAATCCACACATGTGCACACACACACACACACACACACACACACACACACACACACACACACAAACACAAACACACATATACACAAACACACGCGCAACAAGGAAGTGCATTAAAAGCCCAGGGTATATCTGTCATGACTGATCATCCAGCCCTCACGTGTAACACGCCCACCTCATTACCCTCATGTGAATCCCGCTTGTTACCCGCTGTTTCCTGTTTGATCAAGTCAATCCTGTGTATTTAGTCTGCGTTCAAGTCTGTTTCCCCAGGTCTGTCATTGACGTTGTTTGCCTGTACTCCCTAATAAACCCCATTGCCCTTGGATTCCCGTCTCCCTGATCCTGCTTTCCCGCACCCCACTTGCTCGCCCGTCACCCGGGCATGACAATATCCCTGCCCTGTGTTCTATACTGCCACGGATTGCCCACCCCTACAACACTGCTCAGGATAAGCTAAAAGGTGGATGGATGGAATATTTTAGGGGAAAAGAACTGGCTAAGCAAAATGTAAAAGTGCATCAAGTCTCCTCCTTGTGTTATAATCATTTTTATAATCTTTAAAATCAAAAAGACTATATATAGTTTTTGCCTTAAAGCTTATGTATATTTATAATAATAATTGCTTTTACCTCCATTTTAATAAGCGTTTATCATAGTGACGAGCTACAGCACTTACCCAGCACTGTTTCAAACTTGTTCTGTTGCTGAAGTGAGTCCTTCTCCACAGAACTGCCTCTGTGGGTCTCACTTGGTCTGGGTCTGTCAGCACTGGGAAAGGTGAAAATCTTCTGCGGTATTGAGCCAACACTGTCCGTCACGGCCTTTTCCTGTTCAGGGCCACAGGTCACATTCATCTGAGAAGGAGGAAGGATCATCACAAGATTAAGCCCTTCCAAATTTGGCTTGAATCTTGGTGACTGAGGTGAGGAGTTTGACACCGGGGACCAGCTGAGATCGAGAACGGGCTAAGACCCAGGTGAGGCCAGGCACTTGCGTCGGCCTGTCCGGTTCTGGATGAATAGCATTTCTTTACTGTATCTTTTCAGTGACTGTTTGACTAAAGCCAGACAAGCTACAGATACTAAGGTGACTTTGAGCGTAATCTGTCCACAGAAATAACTTCAGCAGGTCGCTCTTGAGGTTTAGCCACCAAGTTATTAGGATCAAGGGGGGCTTTGTTCAGTTGCTCAAAAGACTGCTGACTACTGGAAAAAGAAGAGTCTAATTTAAGGGACTTGGTATAGTCACATTTAGGAATCACGTTCCACAATACCCCTTTGTACTGTACTGGATCTAGGATTTGGGAAAACTATCAGAAAAGTGTGTATTCACTGAAGGCATGCGATTGTGACTTAATGCAAACAGACTTAAAAGTAATAGCTAAACATGGTTCAGAGTTAAATGTCTATTCATTAACTGCAGGGCTATTGAGAATATTGTGTTCATTAATTCTTGTTGGATTCTTAGTAGAACTCACATGAGAGGTAATCCTGGAGGATCTTTGGTGATCCACAATGGAGCTGTGAAATCCATCTCTGTAACTCTCAGTTCCAAAGGTCGTGGATGAAATATCCAGGTCAAAGGTCAGAGAAGAACCTCTGCTGACTCCAGAACATGCATGAACAGATTAGATTAGATATGCAGCCAGTGTTAATGGGCATGCTGGGAAGCATGTAATTATTCAATACGGTGCCAGGTGGAGCGCTTCCCCTCCCATTAAATGCTGACTGGTAGAAGGAGGAGCCCTGAGCTCCTGTTTTATCTCCATCCTCACTTTTGTTTAATATTGGGTACAAGTTGAAATGAGAACCCACCATGGATGCTGGGAAGAATTTATGAATTCCATCCTCACCCTCTAAATCCAAGGATCTTTTCAGTGCTGTGAATAAAAACACACACGATTTTACAAACATATACTGTCTGTAAAAATATACTGTGAACATCTCTAACAAATGCCTATAAAGAAAGCAGAAAATATACTTAGTGCTTAAAAAACAGATAGCAGTTAGACAACAATCAAATGCGGAAGAATATTACAATTATGAAAATGTTAATTTTGAAAATAATACTGTATATTTTAAATATGTTAAAGTTATAACAAATGAGCCTCATTAGGAAGTATAGGAAATAACTTGTAATTATAAATAGTTTTCTGGAGTTATCTAGGAATCAAAAACACAGTTATGTAAGACATATAATAGCGTGGGTGGTTTGACACACAGAAATCAACACAAAATACAGAGTTTTGAAATCTTCTGCACTACAGCAAACCCTGTAATTGAAAGTAAGTGAAATGTAAGCCGAAGGAGAATTTATACTGATAATGATTGGATGGAAAACCAAGTATGAGTGTTACATATGATTTATGGACAGCAGCTCAGAAGGGTTCTTGTTCAAGAAGTGTGTAATGAAACAGGAAGGAGCTTACCTTCCTTTTAGCTGGTTTTGTGGATTGATGAGTTGACATTTATGGGATTTTGATTACTGCTGATATACCGCAATGTACTGAAGGTTACTGATAACAGTCAAAAGCTTGTTTTGGGGTTTGAGACAGAAACATAAAGGAGAGGCCTGATCTTGGTATACTCTGTTATGTAAATACCCATGAATTATTAAACTACTTTCCCTGCTATGTCAGTTTTGTAAATATTGCTAATGAACACCACAGCGACTTTGCCCAACATACAAGTCCTAGTCCTATCTGGCTCAGCAGAATAACAAAGGGCATAAGAGAACCAATTAGTTATCTGAATTATGTAATTGCAGAGCCATTCACTGTGTGCTATAATTCAAGCTATGCATTTGTTATACAAGCTAATTGCATCATTATTATAAATGTATGCAATTCTAAACAGGTAAATATTATTTTTTAAATTTACAAACCAACCATAATTGTTGACCCTTACTAAAAAAATCAAGGAAATGATCAAAACAACTTGATACTATCACACTGACTGATAAATGGTTGTTTCTTACCATTGTACAATAGTCTTAGGAATGTCAAACAGTTGCAGCAAAAATGTACAAGATTTGCACAAAAAGTCTGGGACCATTTTCAAACCATTTCAAATGTTTTTATTGGATAAGTGATTATTGATCTTTGTGGTAAATGCATTGCAGAGATCATTCAATACTGTTGGCTATTTGTGGTGCTTCTATAAAAAGCCACAGACTAATACGGCTCAGAGTAAACTGAAGCTGAGGGGTCAACTGACATTATTTAAGAAGAATCAAGGCATAATTCAAGCGACTTCAGGGCAGTCACCAGGTTTACTACAAGTAATGAAATACTAACTCAAAAAGGCATTGGCTAGAATTTTAATCATACATCAGGCTCTGTATTACAATGTTAACAGGTGTTTAGTTAGAGGTGGGTGATATGGCAAAAATATCATATCATGATTTTCAGGCAGGATCACGATCCACAATCTTATCACGATTCTTCTTCATGCTTGTTTTTTAAGACAATTTTGCCAGTTACTTAGCAGTACAACTATTAAAAATAGATAGATAGATAGATAGATAGATAGATAGATATATAGATTGATAGATAGATTGATTGATTGATTGATTTCCAATTTTCATATTACTGATGTCAAATTCTTCTTAAGGACTAACTCCTCCACTTTGTCCATGCCGCTACATTGTCAAATACGGAATGTGTTGCATGTTGCACATTTCCTGTTAGGCCAAAGGAGCAAAAGTGAGAGAGGGAAAAGTCCAAGGCACTACCTGTTTGCTGTTAAGGGTTTTCTGGTGTGTCAAGACGGATCTGGCTGACAAAACATTAGATATATGTATGAGAAATACAACTGCAACTGATATAATGTACTGTAGCACTATACTAACGATCTCCCTGTAAAGGCAGACCAGGGAGACATTCACAAATATATTTACCAATATTGTCAAATTGCACATCCCTATTTGAAGTAGTAAACAAATTTGACATATTTAAATATTGTCTGTGGCGAGACAGAAGAATGCCCTTCGCTAGGAAAATGCCCAGAATGTCCAGCTATTTTCTTTCTCTGGGTTCCTGGGATCAGTATTTAATGATGGCCTAATCATTAATCTTCAAAATGTTTGGTGTGTTCTGTTTACCTGCAGAAAATTCCACCAAATACACACATTCCAATTCTGAGCTGATGGGGAAGAACCACAGGGGCATTAGAGAAAACTTGTATTTAGTTTCATCTTATAGCCAATTTAGGTAAAGTTTAAAATCAATGAATCTGAGAACAAATGCACCCTGTGGCTTTGAATAAATCACATTTATGCTAAAAGACTGGTGCTCAATAATATGCAAATGATTCAGCATGTGCCTCTGTTTTAGCATAATTTTAATTAGACTGAGTGAGCCAATGTATTCCTGCTCTAGGGTAAAACAAGAAGAGCTTAAATCAACCAGGTGCATTTCGGAAAATTTCCTAACAAGCCACTTACATCTTTTTTTAATTTGCTAAGCTGTCAAATAATCACTCACAGAAAAATCCAGAAGAATTCACCTTAATGAGAATGTTAGAAAGAAAGAAGAGCCACTGATTAAGTACTCAGGCGCCTCATATATCTCCAGATGGTTAGCACTCCAACTTTCCAGCAGATCAGTTACCTCGATCTATGACAATTTAAAACGGCAATGTAATGCAATAAATGTGGAAAGTGATAATGATCCGAAAATCAGCATTTTATTTTCATTTTCCTCGTACATATGAGTAAAAAAAAACAGGCTCTTTATTATTCCAGTGACTTAGGCCCAAACGTCCCAAATGCGTACTGGACCAATTTCTGCACATAAGACAGGACTCTGGCTGTCAGCTGTTCCTGTCCCCTAAAAAGATCAGGGGAAAGTCAGCTGCAACAACGACCCATGGACTTTGCACAGATCATGATACATAGTTATGTGTGTCCAGGATAGCAACAGTCTCCTGGAACCATTTGTTTACTTCATAAGCAGCAGTCTTCATTAGTTGTTATTTGATATGGAGGATCAGATACAGTAGAATGCATTTCAAACTAGGCTATTATGATAACTGTTATTCAGTGTATATCTGATTGTTTCATAATTTACTGCTGTCATTATTTGTAGCATTATATGAATTTATAATGTTGAATTTTACTTACATGTTGCAGCAATGGGACACCAGGCAATGGCTTCATGAAAGGCAATCAATCTAAGCTCTTAGGTTAAAAACTTTACTATGCAAATGTTAACCATAACACTGCATACTGCAGAAGAAAAAATAAGCATGTCATTTTCAGGTCTTTCTTGAAAAGGACTTCCTCCCATGCTAAATGAAGAAATAAATAATTTGTGTTTTTAATTCAACCTCCATAGCTTAAGTATGAACAAATTTGCAAGATGGTTGTCAAAGAACATTATTGTGAATAACCACCGAGTCTGTTTTTAATTCTGTCTATTTTGGAACATGAAGAGACAACATGAACACTTTTTTGTTTGAAACTAGCCAGATGCATAGTTAGTGGCCTCTGAGTAAACACTACCATCTGAAGCACCGTCAAAGTCACTTGCTGTGTTCATTACATGTTTAACTTACATAAAAAAAACACCCTAGTCCTTAATAAGAACCACATTCAGTTCATCCAACTCCCCTCTACCGGAGAAAATAATTGAGCAGAGAGCTATCTAGGAAATATTTACCACAAGCTGTGTCATACTGCAATAATGCTCTTTATTCTAATTAGCATAACCTGGTGGGACTTGCAACAATGAAATTTCCACCAAAGCTGACGGTACTGCTCGCCACCATGACTAAGAACTGGAATAAAATATGCCCAGTTTCTCGTTATAACGTTTATTGACTGGAAGACCTCGTAGCTTCAAAAATGAGTGCATCAGCCCTTCTTAAGGAAATTGCAATATCAGATAGTAGATATTTTGACCAACTGGTCATTATAGGAAGAACATTAAAACACGTATCATCCGTAAGTTCATAAGCATGTCAGTCCACTTTACCATACTCTACTAGCAGGGCTGTCGGTCAGACAAAGCGGGTATTGGGCCAGCAAAATTATCCGTGGATATGCATGTCTGGTGAGCCTGCCTGGGCCGATTTTTAATCCTATTTCAGCCCTGCTATTTACTGTATTATCCAACTTTAAATCTACATATACATTCATAATTCAATTAAAAACCAATTAAATAAATTAAAAACTATCCTTATTAACATAATAGTAACAAATATATCTTACATGTAGACAAAAAGTCGTTAAAACTTACCGACGTTAGAAATTACGGACGTTATACGCAACCACCACTTATGTTCCAGCTATATTCTACTAATTGTGCAAAAACAAGCAAAAATATGTGCATTTTATACCTACCCTCAAAATCTGACAATATTCTTTCAAGATCGTTATTCACTGGAGCGTCTGACATCCTGACAGTTGTTTTTTTTTTAGATTATCGTTATTATTTAATACAAATAGTTTTCTTCACGATCACTAAAACCTAAGCCGGACCGGAGCGGCTTTTCCCGAGGAAGCGGCGGCCGTGACACAGACGCTGACCGCGCAGCGTGGCTCCGCTTGCGGCCGAACCGCAGATCTGCCTTCGGGGTTGCAGTCTCCGAAAGCCTCTCCGCTGAGATTATGCGGCGCTACCAGCTAACAGGGACGTTCCTGGAACGTTATGGGAAGGTCTTCTCAAAGTTGGCAGAGAATGTTCTTACTATAACATTAACTGAACGTTGTTTATACGTTTTGGATTTTAAGGTTTGGATTTAAGGTTCCGTCAATGTAAGCACGACAGCTTTATTACTTGAGCATCATTTTAACATAAATGATGTTGAAAAATATTGTTTTCTAATAAAAGGCCGCTTGTTTTATAAAAGTGCCGGCTCATACTGCGAATGCCCCATCCAGCCTTAATTGAGCCCACTACCTTCTAGGTGTACAGAGGATGTGTTACCCGCTGCTCGACCATGCCCTTGTCTTGTGTTTATATTATCAGTGTTGCTATTATCGTAGTAGCAGTAGCTGTTGTAGTACTGGGATAACGTTGTGGGAACCCCAGGGAAACTGGACACTTGGAAAAGTGTCCAGTGATCCAGTAGTCCAGTGGAAAATAAAGTGCAAGCATGCCAGTAAAGGAGAGTTAGAGTAAAGTGGATGGTTAAGTGAGGAGTTGGTGCTGCTCACTTAGTGAGGGACTGCAGAAGTCAGGAGTTTTCTCAAGGTGTCCTCAGAGCTATCTGGAAATAATGATATTTGCTCCCAAAAATTCAAGATATTAAGGAATTGTTCAAAGATGTAAAAAAAAATAATTATCTCTGGTGTGCTTCGTCATTTACCAATGATATATAAGAGGAAAGCAACCTTTGGTGTTCTTCATAAATTAGGGTTATTTCAAAACATGGCAAACTACCCTCCTGCCTGACTATTTTAAAGCATAAGTCAAGTTAAAACTTTTATTTGTCACCTACACAGTCATACATTCATATAACATGATAGCTTTGGGATTGATGCTTAATACACCTCCCCCTTCGTGTTAGGCACCAACATAAGATCCCCCCAGTGGGCCATCCCTTTAAATTACCCGGTAGCTGGAGGGGGCAAACAACTGTCTGGCTGGACGAGGACCACTTAGTAGATTGTACATTCACAGAACATGCATTTGGACATTTGATCCCGACAAAGTAATATAAATATAATCCATGCACACACACAGACACACACACACACACACACAGTAGAGGTGGGATTGTGAGGCAAGTCATAATCACTGAGCCACCCCCCTTGTAATAATTAAATTTTCATAATTACATTAAAATCATTACATCATAACACTCCCCATGAGATTACCATTAAATTCTCAATATATAATTAATATTTAATTAATATTTTAATAATATCCATTAGAGATAATTATCCCTTGCAATGTTGATGTTCAAACCATTTCGACCTCTCCCCTTAAACCAGCCCTTCTCCTATCATTAAAAAAATTATCCTTAATGTGTTCCTACTCTCAAGACGCAGGGCTGAACTGGGATTAAAAATCAGCCCTGGACTTTGGGGTCTCCCAAATTCTGTGTAGTGTGTGGAGTTTGCCCCCCGCTCTGCCTGTGGAGTTTGCCCCCCGCTCTGCCTGTGGAGTTTGCCCCCCGCTCTGCGTGTGGAGTTTGCCCCTCCGCTCTG
>JAODKC010000095.1:26506984-26526211 GCA_026777985.1 Mormyrops attenuatus | reverse complement strand
AGTTCTGAAGGCGAAAGGGGGTCAAACACCGTATTAGTATGGTGTTCCTAATAATCCTTTAGGTGAGTGTATATATAGACAGACAGACACACACACACACACACACACACACACACAATAGATTTGACTGTGTGGTTTTCTGTAACTTCACCATAATGCTGAGTAGACGGGTTAGACGCCTTTTTATACCGCAGCGTCAGCAAAAGCCAGGACCTATAAAACGTATCGGCGGTATCGGGGACTTACTGGGGCTGGGGCACGTGATCGGGGTGTCCTTAAGAAGAGGCACCTGGCCCCTCATGTGAACATTAAGCCACTGCGGTAACATGTTGTGCAGCTGAGTTGAGAGTACAGCCCCCGCCGTCTCTTATCTCCGCTTTTAATGAAGAATACGCCTTTCCTGTGTGGTTACTGCGCATCCTTCATCGCGTCGCATACAGGAATAACTCGCAACTGAGTTGTACAGTTAATTAGATAGATCTGTGAGAACATCTAATTTTTACACTGGACGTGTTCTCAGTTAGGTAGGAGAATATAGTGAACGGCACAGACAGCGATGGAAGTCCGCGGATATGATTCGTATAATTAAAAACAGAGAAAAACGACTTTTACTCGAAACGGATTCATAAATAGTGTAGTAAAAGCAATACAGGCAGATCACTGCACTGACCCTCCAAGACACACGAGCTCTTCCACCGAAATTAACTTGTTAAAGTGACTGACGATTGGGATAAGATTCCTGGAACAATTTGGTAAGTTTCACAACTATGCATGTGCAATTGCTCAACTATGTAGCTATTTTGGTCTTTCATGATAAAAGTGATGACGTATATTGATAAAACCATTAACTGTGCATGGATGTTTGTTTAGTATATGAATGAATGAACGTAGGTATGTGACTTACTCAACTTAAAATATCCGTTTCATTACCCTAATTCTGCTAACGCAATATTTCATGATCTTTTTCATACAGCCGTTTTTCTTTTTATGTTTTCTCAATCTTTTTTTGTTTTTGTTTCCTTAACAACCATGTAGTGCGTATTAGTAGAACCTACTGCAAAATATCCATTTATCAAGTTAAATTGCCTAAACAGACTACCTGACATATAATGAGATTTTGAAGGAATTTGACTAAAATGACTTACCTTACAGAAAAACAGAATTACAGCAAAAAGCTGATTTGGCTCTGCCTGCTTAATAAAATGTAATATCTTTCATCTAATTAATATTAATCTATATTAATTTGGCAGTGAGAAGAATATTTGTAAACATATACAGTAGGTGTAAATGTATATAGCGGTGAGCATGAAATGCCTTCCATAAAAACGGTTATGTTATGTACCAGATTTTTCGAAAGCCCCCAAAACAGCTTTACACAGATGTCCGTTTGTCTCTAGCTACATGCATCTATAACTGTCACTCCAGCCTGTTTTATCCTTAATTAGAAGCCATCAACTGCCAGCAGTCTATTTGTAATATTTATTTATGTATTGCCATGATGGTGCAATAATAAATAAGTGTCGTTTTTGTCCCTGATTTTTTTGGAGAACCTAACAGGATCTGGAGTGTGTTTCCTTTCCATTGCACCATCAGTCAGTTCAGCACATGTCCTCAGACAACATGCTGCTGAAGGAGTACAGAATCTGCATGCCTCTCAGTGTGGAGGAGGTAAGACGAGAGCAATATCCCAGACTTCACCATGGCGGTAGACACTTGATGGTACGCTGACTGACTGAGGGAAGAGGCTTGACAGGCTCTTTGCATAAAGGTGTTGCAATGTGTCCGTCATACTTACATAATCAGTCATGGCGTATTTCTCTTATTTCCAGTGTTTTTGCCTCCCCCCAATAATCACAGTAATGACTTCTTCTTTCGAGATCAGCAGTTCAGTCTTTCCATTCCTGTCTTGAGCCTTTAGTCCCTCTGTTCCCTCAGGCACTGTGCTATTGACAGAAAGTGGGGTCGGCTTGCATTTAAGGAGTTATGCTACTTAACTAGCAATGGTTGTTAATTCACTTTGTGTAAGAAACTGGTTTGCCGTAGGTGCAGCCTTGGAGGTTAATGCAGGCAGAAAGAGATAACATAACAAAAAGATGAATAATTATGCTTTTGTTGTAGCACTTATTAATCTGAAAAAAATATATATATATATAATTATTATTATTATTTTGTTCCAGAACATACTGTAATGTAAATAATGAAGACATAAATAGTTTTTCCTTTGGTTTATTAATACCCAGTAATGTAAGCATGCTATCCACTGAGTGTAATCTGCAAAAAGCAGGTTAAACCTGGCATGTACACCTTGCATTTCTCTGCTGCCAGACTGCACTTCTTAGGATCATGGCCATACTGTATGCTTTATACATAATCAATCAGCGTAGCCCCACCTTCTCCCCCCTGCCGTCTCACATCCCCAACAGCAAATCATTATCCGCCGCTGTATCGCTGCTATTTTTAGCTTGCTTTGACGTCAGTGTGACGTCAGGGGCCGGGCAGGAGACTGTGATGCAAGAAAGATCCCTGCTCCGCATGTCCATGCACGTGTGCCGTTATGTGTGTGTTTGACTTTTTAGCATTTCTCCTGCATGTGTCCTAGATATTTAGCATATCTCCTGAGAATTTTGACTGATGTTCGGTGTGGCGAACATTGTTTGTCCATAGCTGTATGTCCATGTGTAAGACATGCTTAGTTTATATCAAGGACTTTTGAAAACAAAAGTGTGTTGCCTGTTCTTGACAGTGGGCCTAAATGTATAACAGGGGTAGGCAGTCTTATCCAGAAAGGGCCGTTGGGTATGTGGGTTTTTGCTGCAACCCCCAAATTAGATGACTAATTAGAGGACTGATTGGAACAGCAGACCTAAAGGTTACCCAAAAAACATGCATACACACTGACCCTTTGCAGATAAGATTGCCCAACCCTGATGTATCATATTATAATGATGGAGACCTTCTGGATGCTCTCTACTGATTGTTGTTAGCACGGTACCTTAGACCACTGTTTCTCATCCCTGTCCTCATGGACTTCCAGACAGTCCACATTTTCCCGGGAGCTGGGAGGGAGCAAAAATGTGAACTGTCTGGGAGTCCCTGATGACCGGGATGAGAAACACTGCCATTGACAACCTTGATCTAAGAAACTATTTGTGGTGGAGTGTATGCAGAAAACTCCTTTGAGTATGAAGCTTATGCATTTAGTAGCTCGTCAAGCCAGGCTTACTCGTTGGGTCAGTGAATGCTTGTTCACACGCACCCTATCTTTCCACACTTAGTTTTGGCATATGCACTGTTTATAAAGCTCACTTAATGCTGTGGCTTTTCTCCTCAGTACAGGATAGGGCAGCTGTATACCATAAGTAAGCACAGTCACGAGGAGAGCCACACAGGTGAGGGAGTGGAGGTGGTGTGCAACAAGCCACACATGGACCCTGTACATGGTGAAGGGCAGTTTACGGAGAAGAGGGTCCATCTGTCCAGGTAAGGCAGCGTCACAAGGGAGTCACACTTAGCGGTGCACATGCCTTTTTAATTGGCTTCTTGTGCATCCTCAGCACATTCCATATACAGTATACAGCACTTTTATATATATATATATATTCATCAGGGTCATTTGTGTCATTAATGTAATGTCTCCTGAATTCTCTAAAAAAGAAATGGTAATGCTTTACAATAACTTCACCTTCATAATGCCTTTATAATGCATTCATAGAACCTTCATAAGCAGCATGCAAGTACACCAAATAACAAACATCATACAATCATACAATTGTAATCTTTGTCATTATCATTGTGCCTTGGCAGTCATTCAGTGATGAATATTTCTTCATACATTCATGTAGCAAGTGTACTTTAAAAAATTATTAGATTATTTTAACTTCAGAGTTAGAGTTAGGTCTCATAACGATACATATTGATCTTACTACTGATTGAGGTGAATTCTTACAATAAATATTTTTTTCTTGAATAATTACTGTTTCCTTATTGCACTCGCTGTGTCCAACTAAGTCAAACCATTTGAAGATGTTAGAATTTTATTTCTAATTTATAATTTAAGAGGATTTTCTCCCCTTCAATTCCTCAATTCTTTTTTCTAAAAATTCTTTTTCAAAGTGTCCAGTATTTGATATTCGCCATCACCAAAGGATATTCTTCTGGCAAGACCATTTTCTCATTGCGTTTTTGCATTCTTACTAATTTTGTGGGATGAAATGCCATATTACTGAAATCTGTAACTGGTAAACTCCTACGCTTTACTGTACTTTCTTTGCTGGCAAAAAATACAGTTAATTAAAGGTTGACTATATATCATTAGCTGTTCTGTAATGTGAATGTCTCATTTTAGATGATTGCAATTGGGCATAATATTTTCAAACTGCTTCCTATATGGAAATATTTAATTAAGCATGTATTTCTCTGGGTTAGTGTCTGGGAGTTTTGTAATTCCTTGGGTGTCTGTTTATTTTTAGCCGGCTGGTAAACTCCCCCATCTTCTGAATGGTGGAGCAGGAGACGGCTCTGTGGTTTCCCGTCAATATTTCAGGTTACAATTAACAGGGTCCGTAGCCTTCTAGCCACTTTGCAGTACATACCCTTTAATGACATTATATAATGACGCGTCCCCAATTCCCTCAAGACAGACTAGTTTTTCTGTCAAAGCGATCAGTCATTCTATTTATAGCTGATCCCACTGAGCAGGGCTCTATTTTTAGTGATAGCACTGTGCAGCCTTTTCATCATGACTGAGTGATATACAGTGCTGAACAATATCACTTAATCAAGAAATACTTCTTTTCTTCTTGAATTGAGAGGATGGTAATTATTGGATAATTATCGAGCACTGAGTTTCATATCAATTTTGTATGCACCACTGTGTGATTCTGAGGTATAATTTCTTTGTCGTTCCCCAGTAAGCTTCCCAGTTGGGCCTATGCTGTAGTGCCTCGCCTTTTTTACATCACAGAAAAGGCTTGGAATTACTATCCATATACAGTTACTGGTAAGCCAAACATCGATATTAGCACACATTTAATGCATCCATATGAGACTTTTTTGACTTAAAAAAAAGAGATTTCTATAGTAAAAACATTTCCCTCTTTTCATGCGTGCCTTTTGATGCCAGAGTACACAGTAAGTTTTATTTTTTGTTTGTTTATGTCACATTGAGTCTTGTAAAATGCACTCATTGATATACATTTATATGAAAAAAAAATCCAGCACATTTTTTGAACATACGTACTGTAGCTCAAATGGTGTATTTATGACTCACAATTGACGCACTTAGTTATCGCACTGACCTCACTCTGAGATTTCTCATAATCCTTTTGGGCTAATTAACTGCACAGCTTGAGGATATGTGATGGAGTGGTTCAGTTTAGTGTGACCATTATCCCTTGTGACCAATATTATCTCAAAGATACTGCCTAAACCACACACACAAAGATATATTTTTTTCTGTGGAATCATACTTCTCTTTCTTCTGGATAATTATGTGTGTGTATATGTACCTCAAAGCTTATAGTTGTGCAACCCATGAATTTGTATCATTTTATTTCTATTTGTAGTGCTCCTTTTTGCCGAAGTTTTCAATACACATAGAAACTAAATATGAAGACAACTGTGGAACCAATGAAAATGTAAGTTAAATGGGTAACACATGTCTATAAGAATCTATGAACACATTCATAACACATTAAAATATATTCATAAAGCATTATAAAGATGGCTATAAATATTTTTAAAAATGCTTTACATTACAGCCATGTTTATTATGCATTATGAATGCTTTACAAAGCTCTCATCTATAATGCACTACAGATAACTTCATAATGCAGTACAAAGCGTCCTTTTCTTATGCTGACCATTATAATGTATTATGAAGGTATCTACAGTATAGTGCATTATAGATGAGAGCTTCATTGGAGCTTATGAAGTAATATAATCAACACTAGTCAATAGAAGATGCTGTAATGCTTTATTCATTCGTATACCGACTCTTATAATGCATTATAGATGACAACTTTAAGAAAAGTGTTAGCATTAAATGAGTTTGCCTGATGTTAAAAGACAGAAGATAAAATTGGGTGCTGTAGCATTGCTGCCATAATCACATAGTTTTGTTTGTGCTTCAGATTTTTGGCTTGGAGAAAAATGCCTTTGACACAGAAGTATGCTTCTTGGACATAGCCCATGACGACATCCCAGAAAGGCATTACAGAATCTCAGAGGTACTCCGGCTTTTTCATTCGCTTCTTTGCGAGTTTCACTACTGGTATGTTTAACAAAAATAGCAGCACTTTGAAGAATGTTATATGAAGCTCAGTTTACTTTAATTCTGAACCTGTCATCCTCACAATCTGTCATTGAAAATCGTTAAAAGGCACACATCAAATGTCTTGAAGTATATTAAGAACAATCTGGAGCTTTTTTATCTCAAAGAATAGTGACATCCAAATGACTGGAATGGTGTGGTAGCTATTGGGAGGTATTACTGCTAAGAAACACATCAGTCAAGGTCCAGTAACTGTCAAGGCTCTAAACTGAACTATTCCTGGGAATGTGATTCAGGATATTTGACCTGGTTCACAGTGACTTATTCCCAACTCCAAACATTATAGTCATACAATTTTTTAAATGCTGCACTACGAAGGCAGGTTAAGCAATGTTAAAAACTCACTTTCCGCGTTGTGAAGATGACCTACTAAAATAACTACGAAGACCTCTCCATGAATGTTTTATGAAGTCATTGAAAAGGGGGACGTGTTTGACCCATTTGCAGGACCCCGGGATTTTTTCGTCGACTAAAACGGGCCGAGGCCCACTAAAGAAAGGCTGGAGGGAGAACAGCAACCCTGTGATGTGCTCTTACAAACTCGTTGCAGTCAAGTTTGAGGTTTGGGGCCTTCAGACGAGGGTTGAACAGTTTGTTCATAAGGTATGACATCACTGTTCTTGACTTCCTTCTTCTAAACATACACATTTTCTTAACATAGGGATTTATGTTATCAAATTTAGCTTCTGACATCACTCTGCTGCCTCCAGTGTGTTTTCAGAAGTCCTGCAACAAGAACAAGAGTAGGAACTAAAAGTGTAAAGAGTTATAGATAGCCAATGCTTGGACATACTTTTTGAAGATAAAATTCAATATCACATGGCTGCTGTTTTATCCCGTTAGACACAATGACTAAAAAAATGGCAGTGATACGTAGGAGACAATTTTGTGTATTTATTCTTCAAAGAATCTTCATCATTTAAAGCATGACGCGGAAATATCTTAAATATGCCTGAACTGCATATACAGCCTATATTAAACAAACAAAACACACTCGGCATCACCAAACCACAGGCAGATCGTCGTTCTTCTCTTAGTTTTTTTTCTTAGCGCCACGTTATATGACTGTTCACAGCTGTCACTAGGATTAATTTCTGTATGTTTAATAAATATTAATTTGCACATTCTACATTCACTTAAACTCTTTTGTCAGTTATGGTGAAGTTGTTCGAATGAATTGTCACTTGAGTAAAAATACAAAACAAGTATGAATTGCTTCTGTCTGTAACAATACTATGGTATTACGCGGAATATATTGACACATATAAATATTGTAAAATTAGAAATTGTACACAGGACATGAGGATGTTGTTTTGGCATGTCATTGTAAATGACTTTTCAAATAATTTCACACATCAGTACATTACCAGCATTGGGCCATCTCATTCTGTGTTGGGCTACTGTAGCAGTAAATTAGAAGCTTAATGTTTAATATCTGCTAATTGACATCCATTCAACTAAACCATTCTTCTGTATGTAAGGGAAGGTTAAGATGCTTAAGCCAACAACATGGAAAAAGTGAAGTCTTCAGTATGACTTTGGTGACTGTGACGTCTCTCTCGCAGGCGATCAGGGATATTTTGCTGGTTGGACATCGTCAAGCCTTTGCATGGGTGGATGAGTGGTATGGTAAGCCATTTCCCTTGTTTTCTCACTTATAACATCAACCTTTACAGAGATTTGACTGCACAAAACCAGTTGTCCAGAAATGATCTCCTTTACACATTTTGATTTCGACACAGCGGGATATTAAAACTGAGGTTTCAGATCCTGAGCGTCAAGGCATACACAACTTTTTTTTTTTAACTATGCTGTATTTTAAATTCAGATCTTAAAAGTGCACATGCCTTTTCTGTCTTTGCTGATAATAAATATGACACTTGGAAAATAAATACTGAATTCCATCATTTGACTATATGAAACTGCCTATTAATTTAAACTAATTAAATGTTAAAAGTTGCTAATAGGCTAATCTTTTTAGGCGTCGTTGGGCGATCATTTTTGGGGCGGCATAGGGGGTCTCCTCCGTGGCGTGGTTTTAAAGATCACGATTTTAGTAAACCGAAGCAAAGGCTATGAAGATGAACTCTGAATGCATTCATGCAAGACTACAGCTTCATCTTTACCATATTTTAAATCCATTAATCTTCCAACCACTAATCCAGTACCGGGTTACAGACTGTAGTGAAGTAGGGTAGTGAAGTAAGTATTACTGCCTCTGAAAGTCGCCTGTTGCTTTTCTACACCTGCAGTTGTAAAGGCTTTGATGTAGGGAAAAGGCTGTAGTTATGCTAGGCGTTGACATGCCTCCCTGTGTATTGTAGAAGTTTGCATCTTCTCCCTCTGCCGCAGAGGGCTTCCATCTTTAATCCAGAAACATGCAGTTAGGTGAACCGGCATCTCCAGACTTGCCTTATGCTTCCTGGGGTTGGCCGAAGGCACTATATAACTCTATATAACTCCCTAATTAGGTTACAAATTTAGAGGACTGACTGGCTGAAGAGTCCACACACTTAAAGGTTATCCCAGAAACCTGCATACACACTGGCCCTTCGCGGATAGGACTAGCCATCCCTGCTCTAGATAAATGGTTGGATCACGGAAGATCACCAACCATCATTATTAATTCTAGTGACCACACATGTGGAGCTTGTTCTAAGAATGACAACCCAGGCTATACACTGAACAGAATGTGGGTCCTCTCAGTGTGCTCATGTATACAGACAGACTTTTTAATCCCTGGTTACTCGCTTTACTAACGAACCTGTTGGACAGTCAAACATCTGGCTTTGCTGCTTAACAGGTGTGATGGATTTTATCCCTTTTTGTTTTTTTCTTTTTTGGTTTTGGTACAGGCAGATGGCTGCCTTGCTCAGTCCCCTGTCTGACTGTCCCAGTCCTTCTGCTTTCATTATAATGCTGCTATGTTTCCTTGTAGATGTATAATAGTAATAAGGTATAATAAGCTGTTTGACTCATGTCCAAACACGGGTAACAAGTGATAGCATAAATAAATGAATATGGCATTCATCTATTTATTGGCGTTATATATATAAATGCACATTTCTGTTTTAGCCAGGACCTTTGTGGCAGTTGACACACAAGGCAACTGGAGAATATTTTAAACGTTAATTTCCTCATCTGTAATTTTGCTAATGAGAAAATCCATACATAATGACTTCAGTGAAACCTCTGCCAAATCCAAAGTTTAATTTAAATGGCACTACGCATTTTACTGTTAAAGTTCAGTGCTGTCACCTAGTGTTCAGTGCTGTATACCATCATAATCATTTTCAATTATATGTGCGGGAAAATGTGTATATTTATAAAAGTACATTTTTAATGTATAGTGAATACTCAAGGTTTAGTATATCAGATCAGAACAAAAACCTAGAACTTTAAAAGATACAGCCAGTTTATTCCATACAACTTAAAAATATATTATCAACATGCATACATAACAGGAGTAAATTAAACCTTCACTGAACCAGTGTTTATCTCTGTGTTCTCAGTTTTTGTGTTTGCTTTGACAATACGGTAGTAATGTACTTTATTGTGAAATGTGGTGCTTCTCAGTTTTCTGAGCCATGCTTTAAATTTTCTTATACTTACTCAAAATATGTACCAGGCACTTCTTCCAGGTAAAGCAGGGAACAGAAGCATTTGCATGGGAAGGTTGAAAAATTAAGTGTGGAAGACGTGACAATCTTATCACGTTATCTTTTCTTTTTATAAAGATATGTCCATGGAGGAGGTGCGAGAGTTTGAGCGGACAATTCAGAGAGCCACCAATGAGAAGATTGGCTTGGTGACCCCCACCATCTCCGCGCAAATAGTTCCACCCATGGTAGGCATGCACTGTAGCCCCTCCAGTGCTCCCTCCACTCCAGTCAATGCAGACTCTCCGGAATTCCTAAGTTTGGCCAAAGATCGGCCACGGAAGACCTCAGCACCCAACACTCTAACTCTTCCAGAACTAAAGGAAGGCGCCAATTGACTGCTTCAGAACCATATAAGCCTGCACTTTCTACTTATTCTTTTTCAAAGAACTCATTGCCTTATCAAGCTTATGTCATTAGCAGGGGTGTTGTTAGGCCTATATTAAGGGGGCTTTAGTCCCCCTGAAATGTTTTTTAGCCCCCCCCCCCACAAATAAATGTGTATTTATTGGCTTTAGTCATGAAGAATAGTTTTCCATCAGCCCTCCCTACTAACTATTGAGCCCCCCCATCCATTCATCTCTGACTAATTACTTACTGTCATAGATCTGATTTGCTTTCATGTTCTGAAAACCCGCAGCGCAACTCCGGGAGAAGATGAAAAGGACAATGAGGAATTATTTTGTTTTTATTCTCAAATGACATTTCGTTTAATGTATAATGTTGGCTGTTACAAATATTTGGAGTGGACAGAATAGTATGAGGATTGGGGTCTAGGCATTCTAGAGAACCCTTGCAATATTGTAACCTGAACACTAAAGATGAACATTTCATCTCATTTAATCAAAGGAAAAAAATATCTATTAAACAGGGGGATACTTTGTTCTGAATTAAGTTAAAATGCTTTAAAAATCCTATTTGTATATGCGATACTTATAGAATACAGAAAATAAATATTATTTTAGGCTGTCTTTAGGAATTAGCAAATCTTGATATTTTCCTCATAGGTAGGGCAATTCGGACACTGGAAATGAAAGATAAGCAAATCCCTTTGCTAATGGATTTGAATGTGAATTTCCCAGATAAATGCAACATTCTGCCTTTTTTTTAGCTGATTCTCTTATTATGGTTATGTTGCCAAGATTCGTAATAATCTAGTAAAAGTAATTATATACAGTACTTTTTTATACATATGGTAACATTTTTATCTATTTAACATGGTATTCATATTTATGAAATTGTACTAGGATATTTAGGTTGATCACCATTAGCTCTGCTGATATTCTTTCACAAACACTTACAGTAAGTAGAATTAAATGGAAATGTTGTCATTGATTATATCTTACCTAAGAAAAATGTTCAGACACCATCTGACTGCCTGACACATTTTTGAGAGAAATGCAAATGTTTAGACAAAATTAAGCTAGGTGTCTAAGTAGATTTTTTTCCTCTTTGAAAGTTTAATTCAAATATTTAGAAGGGTTCTTAAGCTAAGAGATTTGTATTAGGTTTATCGTATGAATGATATCTGAAATGTCTGAGTTTGTGTTCTTTTAATATGTAAAAATGTATTGGTATTACTGCTAGCCAGTGTCCTTGGTTTTGACTTGCATTCACTACCAAGCTGTAGCTCACCGCCCTGGGTCAAAGAAAGTGGACACGGAGGAGTGTGCACTTCGTGCTGCAGGGGGCATCAGTCTTCTGAAGTGCTCATTACTTTTTATTATTCATTTAGTTTTTCTCTTCCTTTTTTACCTTGCATATTAAGAGGGCATAAATGGTGTCTTTTTTTGGAAAACAACTAGTTTTTGTTTGCATTTTATTCAGTTTCAGATTTGTTTTTCAGTGTTATGGTGAAAGCCTTGATAAAAGGTAGGTAATTTAAAAGAACAGGATACAAAAAGTTCAAAAGCACCATGTCAGATATTAACTGCAAAACCATGCATCAGAATTCCAAAATTCTAAACCTACTGCTATTGAAAACATATGAGAAGTACAGCTGTACTTCCTACTGTGAAATGTGCATATGGGAACTAGTATATGAGAAACATTCAAACAGCGATCTGTAAGGATGCCTGCTCTGTGTTTTAGTTGTGAAAGGAGTTAATACAAATGATTCCAACAACAGACCATTAGACATGGTAAAGTTACTGTTTTCCACTGAAAAACAGTTTGATCACTTTTTTTTGGATAATGTGTGTTTGTTTTTAAGTGACAGAGAAAGAGAGCTACAAGGTAACCTCCTGTTTGTGTGACAGAAAGCCGGCAGCCCAGACAAATAGTGGTCCTATTTCTCAAACCAGATCAACCTTTCTTCAATCAACTCACTCACAAATAAACCTCGTTGATGAACAATTTTTTTTGAACAGACATTTTAAATTAAATGACCTTAGTTGGGTTGAGCTACTAACTTCTGTTGTAACGTATGCATCTAATAATTTTCCCAGTATTATGCTAGAGTTCCAAGGTATGATGTACCAGCTCAGTGCATTGTCATCCAGTCTTCTGAAATAAAGCTTATCTTGGAAGAGTCTAAGTTACTTGGAGAACAGGACAGGGGGCCATTCGGGCAAAAAAAATGTGAGGAATGGAAAGAAAGAAGATAAGGGCAGTCCTTTAAAAAGCAGCCCCAACCCTTTGGAACTGCAGTAATCTATTCTCTATTCCTAAAAGCACCTGATTAGGAAAGGGAATTCTGTCTGGCAGATATGGCTGGCAAAACGAAATGTGGTCCAACCAATAGCGCAAGGAGAAAGTAGCCTATACTGTAAATGAGAAAACCAATACTTCACGCCCTCTGCACTCTCCAGGTTTGTTAGCTAATCACAGGATCGCCAGCCTCCAGCAGCATCCTTTGTTCTGCACCATTTGTTCTTTGTTCATCCTACTGAGAAAACAGGTCTCGCAGAAAGGTGCTGCAAATACATGGAGAGAAAAGCCTTTTGTCCAGAGGCCACTGCTGAAGATCCATGGGTGGTGAAACTGTTTCCCAAACATTCAAATTAAGATGGATTTTACTGATCCCAAGAGGGCGTTCTGGAAATATGAACATCTTAAGACATCCACTCCACAAAAAAAAAATCTATGTAATAATTTTATTGTATAGTAAAACATGAATGATATTGCTGTTAATGCTTTCATTTTTTTTGTCGTTGTTTTGAAGTCTTGACAGAGGGACTCATCCAACAATTCCAATGTTCATCTACTTCTGTACCTGTGTAATTGCCGAATAAAGTTTTGTTTCAATTTGGGACTGAATGGAAAGATAATAACTAGGACTAAATGGAAATATAAAAGAACACAGAGCCATCTAACTAACAATGAACTGGGCTACATAGCGAGGGGCATAAGCAAGCAGAAACTATCCAGTACATACAATGACTGACAGAGGAACAGGGGAAGGGCAGGCATATATACACAAGTAATGAGATTTAAACAAGGGACAGGTGAAAACTAAAGACATGGGACAGAGGTACAAAAATTGGGCACAAGCAGGGTAAACCAAGAACAAAAGCCACTGAAGACAGCTACGAATAATTTAATACATAAACACAAGAAACATAATTAACATGGGATATACAAAAGCTCAAAAATCTTCCAAGAACTAACATATTGGATGCATGGTTAGCGGGCCATTCTGTCACGTGTCAGCCCAGGGAATGAGAGAAAACAATAGGGACAAAGAAAGGTGCTACACCTAGGGAAACACTGAGGAAAGAAAAGGATGGCCAGTGACACCTACTGGCCAAATGGGGAAACAACAAACAGAACAGGACTAGGCAGGGGCCAATCCTGACAGTAGGTGTAAGAGCAACAGTAAAAATGTTGTAATTAGTTTGAAGTCAGATTATTGTACTTTGTTCAATAATACCTATAATAGAAGAAAAATGGAAAATATTGCGATAGTCGTCAGAAGGAGAAGTGACATCTTGTTCCTATTGCCGCTTCCCCCTGAATGAGAAAAAAGAAATTCATCAGTGTTTAAAAACCAAATAATTTCTTATGGCATCGACATTCTCCATCAACATAATGCTATTATTCCCATTACAATGTGGATTGTTAAAAAGTACCTTGATATATTTTTACATTAATTTTTTGTATTTTATGCCATGGAATTTTCGAAAGAAGATATAATTTGATGTATGACGTTTGAAAATATTCACCATTCTGGTGAAAAGTGTGAAAGGTTTTTGTTCCACCGCAAGATATCTGTGATTATGCCAAAAATGGCAATGTTGCATTCACATGTCATCTGATCTAATCAGTCAAACCTGGTGTTTCTTTGTCAAACTCACTCAGTAGCATTCCCTCTGTAAAGGTTAAAGAGCCATTGTTGGGGGCAGGTGTGACACCCAGGAGTTTGCACATCAGTGGGTAGATGTTGACGCTGTCAAAGGGCTCAGCCAAGTAATTCTTTTTGAAATCAGGACCAACAGCACGGAAGATGGTCTTCATGTCCATCTCCCCATTGTGAAATCCATGGTCTCCTTTATTAACGTAGAAGATGACTCTCTGCACACAGTAAAACACAATATACTGTTTATTAAAGCTTTGCCTAACAAATACTGGACTTGCAATATAATAATAAATATAAAAATAAATAAATATAAAAACTATTATACTAGCGCACATTACTTGTATATGGTAAAGAGGGTGAAAATAAACCTACTGAATTCAGGTTGAATCCCAAGTCCCCAACCACAACAATGGGCTGGATTCTGCTGTTTTTGGCCAGATGAAAGTCCTCAGGAAGATCTTCTTTTCGGTACACTGTTAAGTTGGGATGAGCGTTTACCAGTGCATTGTAAACCTCCTGCTCTTTCCCCTCTTTGGGTGTGATCATTCCAAAGCCACCATAGTCAAGCAGGTCAAAATGGACAAGATTCCAGAACTGAAGATATTTTGAAAGCAGTATCTCTTCTACTTCAGGTTTCTTCTTGATTGTGGTCATGCCATGGTCAGAAGTGATTATAACATTAAGGCGATGGGTCAGCTGATGTTGCGCTATGGACTCCATAAGGTATCCGATGGTACGATCAATCTGCTTAATCATGTCTTTTCTCTCTTTAGTCTCTGGTCCTTTGGAATGCCCTACACTGTCTGGTTCCCCATAGTACAGTGTTACAAAGTCAAAGTCTTCCTGGGTAAACCAGCCCATAACAATGTCAATGTTTTCACGCCACTCTGCTTCATTGCTATCCGGGTGAGCATAGGACTCAACCAAAGCCCGATTCACTGCCTGTCCACTATAATTTGCTCCCCCTCCTGGATAGTGGAATGAAGCCGTTTTTAGGCCCTGGAGAAATAAAGGCATTTACCTTTAATTTCTGGCATATTGGCCAGCCTTTTGTTCCCTTGTATATAAAGGTCAGAAATTGAGATGAGAGTAAGACATTGTTAAATATATTATTTTGATTGATTGCCTTGTGATGGTTATTCACAGTATAAATATTATAAAATTTATGCCAAGTTACCTTTGATAATAAATATGCTATGTGACTATGTTCCGGGGATTATTATGCTTAAAGATTCTCACCTGATTCTGAGCTGTGATCCAAAGAGGTTCGACCCCATTGTCCCACCAATCAGACTGGTTTTGAGTCGCCTTGTGGGTTAATTTGAGAAGTGTCGTGGAATTAAACTTCATGTTGTGGACCACACCGTGGTCTTCAATCCATCTGCCTATATAACCGAAACAGAAAATCATTGCACATACAGTGTTCAGTTTGTGTTTTTTTTCCGAATGATAGTGCATTTGCATGTATTGCATTTATACTGCAGCAGAAATTAGTAAATGAAGTTCATCTTGGTTCCTCAAGGTGTCAGGATATTACCAAACACTGGTAAATTCCTTCATCACTTGATGAAGGGATTGAGCATAAGAAGAGTCATACTCGCTTTTTTAGTTATTTTTTGACATTTTGGCCATTTTGTCCTATGAAAAACATCACCTGTTCCTACTCTTTTGTCGTGGCCAAATAAACTAAAAGTATAAAAATAAACCATATTAATTCCAAAAAGTTTGTTCTTTTAAAAAAGAAAATGAGCACAGCAAGTAGATTCCCATATATCTAATAATCAGAGGAACCTCTAATAAAACTAATTATATCCACAACATGCAGGGCTCAATTTATTGCTTAGTCTTCCTGTTAAGAGTTTGATAATCTACTTTGTATATCATTACATACCATCATATTTTCATTTAAATATGAATCCAGAATTTAATTACTTGAATTTATTATTTTCTTCTAATGTAATTTACTTCAAATGTTTTACTGTTGCACCTCCTCATTCCACTCTAAATGTGTAAGTGAAATAAACATACACTCATTATCTTTTTCAACCCTTGCCCGGAATATGAGAACAGCCAATCTAACCCTGGTACAAATACGAACCCATTTACAAACAGTTTGCAATAAGATTTTCAGCAGCACTTGTTTCCTAAATCCATTCCAGATATGTTAAAGTATTACGTGTAAAGGTTTAGTTAGCAAATTTTCATATCTACTTTGTTTTGACAAAAATTTGACTATCATGTGCTAAGCTGAGGCTGGAGAGCAGCAGAGTATAATATGGGGTCAAAGGAACATGTGTGTCCCCTCGAACCAACATCATGTGTATGATATGTGTGTGTCCCCTCAAACCAACATAATGTGTGTAATATGTGTGTGTCCTCCGCACCCTGGGTTATCTGCATCTGGTTTTCATAAATCATATATACATCAGAATCTCATCTAGGGGTGCCTGGAGCTATGCAATTGTTGCAAAATTATCACAATATGTAGCAATTTATTACAAAATGCAGGAAAATGTATTACAGATTGCGTACAAGCTGTCTATTACAAAATGCAGCAGATTATTACAAAATGCAGGTGCTATTACATAACGAAGTGAAAATGTGGTACATTTTGTCAAGTTATTACATAATGCGGTATTATTACATGACGCATTGTAACACACCCCTACATCCAGCCAAACCACCCATCCAGCCATTTCCAGTCTGGTCACACTACTACTAGCACACTGGTGACTAATGAACTTATTTAGCTGATTCTGTATTTCTGGACCTTGTCTGTGGCCTCTTTGTGAGGTACTCAGTGTTTCAGTGATTTTTTTTTTGTTGATGTTGCACATATTGGCCTACTGACATTTCATACTGTGGTTGGATTGTGGCTTTTGGGATATAATTTATTTTTGGTTTTCTTCATCTCCTATTATCGGCTCTTCGATCTACCACCCATGTTTTGAATTACAATTTTTGGATGGTGATTTTGAAATAAACCCGAATCCTCTCTCATCTAATCATTACAGTTTCTAATAGTGTAATATTTCACTTACATCCACAGGACATTACTGCTCATTTCTATTATGTATATTTTTTAGAACATACTCCCTTCTACAATTTATTTCTGGAAAGCTGCTGTTTGCTGAGGCAAACAAGAATCTTGTAACTATTCTGTACCTTATCACTATTTCCCCATTACATGCTGAACTGAGTTATCATGTGTTCAGGGGCCTATATACCGCTCTAATATTTCATAGGCTGTCAGTGGCCACTTAGACCCTGTAGAGATTGGAGAAAGAATGTTTCTCAGGTGTGTTCAAGAGGTCAGTTTCTTTTCCCCTACATCAATCCTATGGTAGTTCAAGTACACAACACTCCTTCGATAAATTCCAAAACTTGTTAAATGGCTTCTGTTTCTGTGTGGTAGTAGTGGGTCATGGGATTGTAGAATAAAAAAAATGTCTCTCTAAGGTATCTTTGAAAGGTTTAAAGGGAAAGAGCATGTTAAGGAACAAATCAATGAATTAACTGAACATTTAATGGATGGTTTAAATTAAAAATGTACTGAATATCCATTTGAACCCATTAATTGTGTGTTGTGCCAGCTGATAGCAAGAATAAACAATCCCTCCCAACTTCCAGAGTAGTGAAGAAAGAAATTAGGCAGAGAAGGCTTAGGTAGCTGGAGAGCCCCACACCAGCTTTCCTCCTGTAAAACTAGCCAATAGGACAAGGCTGCCAGTTAGTTACTGAACAATTGATGTCCATTCATATTATCACATAATTAATGCACATTTAAAGTCCCCCCAAAACATATGAAAACTAGGCATTGTTGGAAAATTCAATGGACTGCACCCTTACCAGTGATTGTTGTGAAATGAGATGGGGAAGTCATGGTTATCATGGGTGGGGTGATGTATTTGGCTTTCACTCCATCCTTCACAAGCTTATCCATGTTTGGGGTGTCCACATCTTGGTCATAATCCCATCTGAAGCCATCAAAGGAGATGACCAGGAGCTTGTTGAAGGTCTTTCTCCCTGGACGTGGTTTACATTCTGTGGTCTGTGCCAGAAGAAGGAAAAACACCAGAATTAATATTAGCTTCATCTTGCAGGCTTTCTGTGTGCAAGAGCCCAATGGCACTGTGAGTCCTTTTTATAGTTATTACTGTAGGGATGGGCAACTTTCGTGTTCAGTCAGGCCATAAAATTTATTAACAGCTATGATGAGGCCAGTCACTTTTGTCTGGTGGGGGGGAGGGTTGGCTGTTCCAGCTATATATCCCAATTAAACACTCTCTGCACTGTCCCAGCACATGCAAGCAATATAAAATTGTACTGCAACAACTTTCAATTGTATTATCTTGTAATGTAATATAATATCTTTAGAAGTGTGCTGTCTGTTAGGCTGTGGAACATCTTACATTATCATAAAATAACACAAATATATAGCCACACGTGCCTATATTTTAACAGATTAGCATATTGTTCAAAAATACTCTCAAAATACTGTATACTGCGCTATAATGTCTGGCCAATAAGACTTTATTTAAAATTACACTACCAGGCAAAAGTTTGGTCACACCTTCTCATTCAGTGGTTTTTCTTTATTTTTATTGTTTTCTACATAGTAGATTAATATTGAAGATTTTAGAACAATGAAGAAACACATGTAGAATTGTGCAGTAAACAAATAAGTGTTAAATAAACCAGAATTAGTTTTATTTTTTAGATTCTTCAAAGTAGCCACCTTTACGCTGAGGACAGCTTTGCACACTCTTGGCACTGAATTTGAGACTATTCCATACTCTAACTACACGCTGTGTAAAGAAGTGCTTTCTGAAATTCATTTTAAAATGTTCTCCCGCGAATTTACACCTATGGCCACGAGTTCTAGTATTTAAACTAATACTGAAGTAGCCATTTGGCTGAACAGCATCCAGACCTGTTAG
>JAODKC010000095.1:26479744-26497479 GCA_026777985.1 Mormyrops attenuatus | reverse complement strand
GTGAAATTCTGAATTTAATACGGAGCCCCCGAAGTCCCATAGGGTGATTTTCTTAAAATTGTGTGCGTACAAGTTATGTCCGGACTCACTTGTGGAGATCACGTGTTTCCGGCCCTCTAGTGGAGATCCCCTGGTGGAGGTCTGCAGCCAGACCCTTTTTCATTTTTTTTGACAACCCCTGTGTCTCATTATTTTCAACTCCAGCATCAGCTATATCTTCCGTTTCTGATCTTTTGCGGTACCTTTTTCGCAGTGCAGCAGTAAAAAAGATCCCCCTTAAACAATTTCCAGCTGTGCCACTTTCCAAATGTTGTGTAGGCTATTTAAACCGGTATTGTGGTATAAGAAAAATTCATATAATAACAATAATAAAAAAACGGGTTTTGGTATGAACCGGTATACCGCCCAACTACTGCATAGGAAACCAGAAAATAAAAGGAACCATGAGGGGTCAAAATACGTAAACAGATAGAAACCAAACCAAACCAAACTCAACACCTAAAGAGAACAGGCATGAAACAAGGCACATACTGTATGAGGCAGAAGCTCAGCAAATCACAAACCACACAGACACACTCAATGATGGAGTGAAGACTACAGCAGGGGCAGGCACTTATATACACAGATAATTAGGTTCAACAAGAGACAGGTGGGCAGTTAATCACTAGGGACTAACTGCACTGAGGAATAGGTGTGGGCAATCAGGGACCAATGGATCAAACACCAAGGGACATTAGAACACAAAGGTAACTAAATATTACTACAAACAGTGAAATAACAAGGAAAAAACAAGGAACTGTACAGAAATACTCCAACACTGGGCTCACTAAGCCCATTAAGCCATGCAGCAGCCTGAGGAACAGAAGAACACACTAGAAGCTAAGAATGGGATGACCAGCATCACCAGCTGGCCTAACGGGGAACTGACATACAGAGACATACAGAGGGGGCAGGACAGGGGCCGATCTTGACAATTATTTTCTCCCAATGGTCTGCTCACTTTTGAAACACCATTACTGATCCATTTTTCTCTTATTTAGGTCAGGTTATCTGTGCTTATACAGTTAGTCAAAAAAGCACTGACTTAGGAAAATGGAGCTGGGTCCATTTAGACAGGTTATTATTTGGCATGTTTATGCTTTACTGTATTTTAAATGTAAACAGACATGTGCATCCTATTCTAAGGGGTCTTTCTACTAGAATAAGATACAGGAAACACCTCTGCAGCAAGGACAAAGATTTGGGCAGGAATGCCCAAAGAATTCTTATTCATGGTGTGCACACGGGCTGATTGGTGGGGGGGGTGTTGCAGTTAGTGGCCCAGCATGCATTGCAGGTTTATTTTTATGTTTACCTTTGTTGTTTATTAATGTTGTTGTTCATGTGGATATTAGGGATGTGTGGAATTTTGTTGCACGCCATGATCTGTTTTGCTTTATACTTGTATTTTTTTTGTGTGTGAAGTTCCCTGTTATGGTTTTCATGGGGTACAGAATAGAACAGAAGGGCCAAGTTTGTCGTTGTCCTGCAGTCACTTTGTAGAACAAGAAGCACTAAGTCACTTATAACAAGCATATTCGGCAACCGTGTCCATCTTGTGCTACCACTAGGGTATGCAGTAGCGGGGGCGCCACTGGATTTGGGTATGGATCATAGGGACGTGTTCCTACCAATATTGTGGGAGTACCATGTGTGTTTAGGGGGGTGGAGGGTTTGGGGCAGAATTGGTCCCTACCAATGCTGAAACCAAACCAATGTCCTTGATCTACAGATCCTCAAGCAGAGCACAGGGGCCATTTCGATTATTAAAATTACACAAGTTAAATGCATTACTTAATTGGTTCAATTCAATATCCCAGTTTGGCTTCTTAAGTGAGCTGCCAGATGAATGATCAGATGAATATAGAACTTAATTAACATGAGAATCACCTTGAAATGAATTTCTAGAAGGAGCCCGTGGATATTTACCTACTACAAATGAATTGCTCCATGTGAAATATTAATATGTTAGTGTGAAATGTAAAGGCTGCAATTACTGAATGGGTAATTCATCATTTTTCAACACTTACCCCACAGCCTACAAATTCATAACAAAAATGTCAGTTTTATAAAAGCAAATACTAGCAAGTAACAAAAAAAAATCTATTTCTTATTAGAACATGTTTAGTGTTGGAAATCCATAATCATTTAATAAATGTTTTTTTTAAGTAGATTCGTGCCTGGATAGTGATGGCGATTAATTTGATAGTGTATGTTTTCACTTGGAATTGGAGCATTTTACATTAGACACCCTCATATTAGGGGATGATTGACTTAAGTGACTGACTAGAAAGCAATTACCAGCTTGACCCCATGGTCATATTAAATGTTGTGGGCTTCCGAAGGAGTGAATGCGATGACAGTTATTAAATAAATCAATTACTGATGTACTAAATACATGCACTAGAAATGTATTTTGAAGCAACAGTGATCCTATATTTTTTACATTATTTGTTATTACTAGAGCCCCGAATTTGAATAATGGCCTTTAGATTTTTCAGCAACCTCAAAGCTGGACAACTATCTGAACTGAATGAAATGCCCCACTGATGCTCAGAGCTATGGTCACTGTCACAAACTCAAGCACGGGAGGGTTTGGAGGGACCATGAAGAAAGACATGAAGCGTGACCTGAAAGTTCTTCTGGTAAATTCTGCTTTTGCTAAGGAGGGGACAGGATAGTGAAGAGTTGACGTCTATTGGCTAGAGCAACTGAAACTGGGGTGATTGATGAGTTTCCATTGGAGATGCTAGAGTTGCTGAACAAAGTATCAAAATGTTGAATCCAGGTAATGATGCTTTGGTTCCTCTGGGAACAACAATGATTGCTTCCTGGTCGTAGAACCGTGAATCAGATTTTGTTCCTTCGGACACCTATGTGATGGTGCATGGGAGTACACTTTCCAGAGTTACAGGTGTGGACCTAGAGAAGGTGTATGACTGAGACCTTCATGTGCTTCATGTTCTCCAGTTACTTTATGAGTACAGAGACAGCTACAGCATGTCAAAATCAGAGTGGATTCCTATCAAGCTGAAATGCTGTTCGTATTTATGTCTCTCATTTATGTTGCTGACTTTCATTCTGCCCAAACCTCTACGCATCCTTTAACATCTGGGTGGACTAATCCAGTGTTTCCTAATCCAGTCTTCGGGGACCCCCAGACAGCCCATGTACTGGGAGCTGGGAGGGAGCAAAAATGTGGACTGTCTGGCAGGGACCATAGAGGGAGCAAAAACGTGGACCGACTGTGGGTTGCCAAGGACTGGATCGGGAAACACTGGACTAATCTATAAGTTCCCAGGAACAAACTCAACAGGCTGTGAGAAAGCTTTTAAACTTTTAAAGGGTTTAAGGGTAGTTTTCACATTACGAGTTTTTGATTTGTTTTACTTTCTGGGCCAGTTCACAAGCCTTATTAATAAAAATTGATGTTGACCCAAACAAATGAAATAGAAATTTAATATCTGGTTTTGAACTTGAGGTGAGTCCAGACCTCTCAGACAGAACAGGAAAAACTGCCATGAAATACATTTCCAGGATCCATGTGCATATTGCGAGACCTGACAGCTGTCAGCATTCAAAATGTGCCACTTAATAATCTTTGCTAAAAAAAAGGCACATGCAACCAGTACAGGTTGAGGATCCCTGCCCTGAAGGAAAATCAATACTAACATTATATGAGATATTTTAACTGCAATGCACCAGACCCACACTATTTGCTTCTCAGTGCCGAGTTTCAGCAGAGCAAACAATACAATAACATTTTAGTGTCAATAAATTTCAGCCACTATCAATTAACAGAAAATGCTGTGATATTCTTCTGCCTAAATTTCCATCACATCTACCTTATTTAGCCAAAATGCTGTATTTACAGGACACCCCACCTATTAATTACTGTAGAGTAATAAGCAAAAACATGTAGAGGAAGGAGCATTCTTTTGAACTAAAGAGAAGTATTCATTTCTATGGCTTATACTGATACAGGTATATAAGTTTGTCTAGAACAATGAGAAATGTTCGTGTGACGTCCATCAATTCTTCTGTAATTATTTATTCAATGAGAGGTGAAACAGAGCCCAGTGCCTGTTTCAGGAAGCAATGGTAGTTTTAGACCCACATTTCTGAATACTGGAAGTTCCAAGACTTGGATGTGACTGCAGGAAACCCAGAGGAACACGAGGAGAACATGCAAAATCCACACAGCAGGAATCTTATCCTCAGTGCTGCATGTGAGAATCTACAGTTCTGTCCACTGAACAGGAGTACCAACCACTGTGAGTGAATATTGAAACTTAAGAAGACCAGAAACAGCACAAGTCAGCGTAAGGTATTTCTTATTTTACCTAAGGTAAATAAAATAATGTGACACTGCCCCTGCCTGGAATTTAAATTACAGGGACTCTCACACAAAAATATTCATTTTGACATTCTTGGAAACACTGCAAATGAACACAATATAATTAATTAAAAAAATGTCAAGAAGGCAATGTCAAGAACACAAGTAACTTAGAGAGGAAAATAAAAAAATAATAGATAGAGGGAAAATGAAGCTCAGTAATATTTTGTTAAAGAACCACAAAGTGAAAAACATTAGTTCTCTTTCCTTGCTATTATATACTTATGAAAGATGTACATAATTCCATATACACAATATATTAGATTTCAGTTTCTTCAGCAGAAGGCTTAAGTCCAGTTTTCCTCACGCCAGAGAAGTGTTGTCTAAGACGTCTACCGCCTCTAGCAGTACAAACCGAAGTGATATTAGGCTTTACACTCGTGAGTGTATTATACTGTGTAAAAACGTGGTACTGGGCGCTCCGGTGCTGCTGACGCAGCTTGGCAGCTGGGAGGGATCTCATCAGCTTCAGCACCGAGATCTGGACAGCGGCGGTGCGCACACGAACCGGACACTTCCCATGCCCATGCGTGGGGTTTAATTCTGTCAGCCCTGGACCTGGAAACATCTGGAGTTGGAGGAGGATCACCAGGCAGACCAACAAACAGCAACTAGCTGTTCAGGAGTTGGGGGACGGAAACTGAATTCTGTCACGATGGAGAATTATTCCGGCAATGGTGAAACTGGTAAAGCTAGGGATGTAGTGAAATTGAGAAGGGAGGATATACAAGAGTCACAGCCTGAAATAAAAAGAGTCAGATTCGGTGACAACGATGAAGAAATCGGTGCCCACGAAAAGGAGATCCCATGTGAGGAGATACACGAGGGTCACACACAAGGAGACACCAGGATTTTTCCCGCTGGAGGAGACTCCGCTGCTGTGAGTAACTCAATCATCCATTTACCTATATGGCGATGAAATTATTAATTTTTTGTTGTGTTTGACATGATTGAAGGTACTACTTCCATACTACGTGAAATGCGGAAGCCACCGTTTTAATGGTGCAGTCGTGTGTGTAAATATCATTTACTTTTTCCTGTGGCAGGTGGGAAAATGAAGGAAGCGGTTTCGGGACATTGGTTTCCTCTATAATGTTACTGAACTATTTAAAGGATTATAAAGCTAGACGATTAATGCATCGCGTAGTTTTTATGTTGCACCTTTAGCAGTTAGGTTGTTCTCTCCAAAGTATCAAATCATGTCTCTTCACGTTGTTGGAAACAGATTGATGGAAACCGGTTTGGTTTCACATTGTGACAGTACTGAAACAGGATTTAATCATACCATCGACATGCTGTCACATAGGCTACATATAATTAAAGTTATTTTGTACTATAATCAAATCTACTACAATGATTTACTGTAATTGATAGTCTGATTAAAACTAGCTACTAAAATTAAATCAGTATAATAATTAAAATATTTATTTATCTATGCATACCCTGGAGTTTTTGCAACTTTGAGCTTTGAGGACATAAACTTTCAAAATTATATAAATTTGCTTGCTTGTATTGTGATATTACTCATTTTAAAATGCCATCAAATATGTTATGGTTTTTATTAGACTGTTAAAAGTTTTTTTATTTCTATATCAAGTTTTGTCAATTGATTTTTTTTTGGTGTTACAGTATTTATAAGAATATTTCACTTCAACTGATCTTGAATATTATAATGTGTTGGCTTTGCACTCTTATACAATGTGGCTTAAAATATTCTTAAGAAATACATACATAAAAGTATCAAGTTATTGTCAAATTACTGGGAATATGTCAGTAAGTCAACTGAGTATAAATATAAACAAATGAATTAAGGTGGTTAACCTTCCAGCGTATTGCATGTTGTCACCAATTCCCACGTGGTTGATGTTAAAGCCTATCATTTTGGCAGTTCACCTGGTCATATATTACAGATACAAAATGGGCCAGGTGGCAACCTAAGACATCCAAGGCTTCCCCTCAGATGCTAAGCAGTGGCCCTGTCTGCTGATAGAGTTGGCAGCTACCAGTCAGGGGATGGTGCACACTGGGCCTGATTGGTTCACACAGGCCAAGTTAGCAGGGAACAGCTGCGAGTCAAGCTGTGCGGCTGATGGAGGACACGTCCCAGGCCAGACACTTTGAAAGTCCTGCTGTTACAAAAGTTCCTTAGCTTCATATTATCGCACCTAAAATAACCGTGTGTTTAATTTCGTCGTTTGATCCCCTTTCTCGAAATACCCAGTGTTTGATGTCCCTCTTTTCCATGAATGGTGTTTCTGGCTGGCTTACACTAATCAAAGAAGAAAAAAACTAAAAAATAAATTATTAGGTGTAATTTTGTGTAGGTGTAGGATAACGTTAAAGAATTGGGTGATAATAAAGACCCTGTGAAAAGGACAAATTTTACAACTAATTTAATATGTATGAAATAATTTTTCTTCCTACTTTCAGCAGTTTTAGGGCACATTAAGCCTCCACGTGCACAATCTATTTTAGAAAAAGTAGCTACCGCTGAAGACGATGTTTCTCGTGATTAACACTGTTCATCTATTGACAGAGGGAACAGATGTCTTTCATTTAAGAATCTGGTTTCCAATTTTCTCTCATATTCATGCTTTTGAATATGATGAATTTTTAATAAGGCGACCTTTCAGAACATTATAAATGAGAAAGACTTCTTGCCACACCAAAAAAGTTCAAGTCATTGGAGAAAAATCACTCCTAATGGTTGGGGGAGCGTCTTTTAGGAGACCTATTAACTTCCTATTCATCTTCATCGTTCATGTAAAGTACTTCTGTAGAGGTGATGGAATGGGTTTTGCTGTCTGCAGGCTAGGACCTAATTATAAATGATGTTGATCATCCGTTTCAAGTCGCGGTGAGAGATTCTGTTCACACATCTCTCTGCGTGCATATGACAATTTCAATGAATGACAGCAAAGTGTAGCGGTGAATTACTATTGAGAAAATGTGTAATTTGATTAAAAGAATAGTAACATCTAAGAAGAGGGTGACTTCTAAATAACAGTGAAAATGCTATTTAAAGCACATAACCTCTGATTGGATGATTGTAATTTTAAGTGATGGGGTTACATTGCACACATTCAGTGATAACACTGCTGTACAGCAGTTCATTTTGGAGAAGTTCTGTCCATGTATTTGTCAGGAGTTGAAATTGACTTTATGGCACCTAATCCTAACAGTCATTAATATATTAATTATTATATGTATATGGCATTATTGCATTCAATTTTGACATTTGACATTCAGAAGAAACATACTTTAATCCAACATAGATTAAATTCAAGAGAAGTCAAATATCTTTTTTCCATTTATTATGTGTTTATTTTATTAGAGAATATATCAGAAATGTATCAGAAATTAAGCAAAATATAACTGTAGCATCTTATTTTACTCTTACCTAAAAATAACGATTTTTTTGTTAATTACGATGAATGACTCTTTCTGCAACCGCAATGGATCGACAGTATGCTCAAAAACCAGTGGAAACTCAGTGGAAACTTATCCAGTTTAGCAGTAATGGATCATTATGGAATGATAAATCCATTATTATAATGTTAATGTTTTTGTGTTTTCTCAATTAATTGGATAGGATTCAGTTTCGGAAACATCCTTTCCTTACGTTGCCCTTTGCGTCGTGTGTCTTTGGCACCATTGCCCAGCACTGTGCGTGTTTGTGTGCGTATGTGTGTTTGGCACAGAAAGGCCAGAGATGGGGGTCATTAACCTTTGACAGGTGTCGTTCCTATGTTTTGATGGAATTAGAAAGCTTTCCCCCATTTCGGTTCTCTTGATAAACTGGTATTTTAGAAAGAAACTCATATTTTAAAGAAAACTGCAGCAAATTAATTAAAGTTATTTATTTTTTTTACAAATTTCATTTTTCAAATGTAAATGAAGTCGTGCCTGTAGCAGAAGTGGCAAACTACTATGCTTCTTGGATCTTCAATTAGCTTTTTTGTTTGCTTGCAGACATGATTTCCCAAGATATTCCCACTTTCTCAGAATTCTGGGAGCTCCTTGTGATCAATTTCTTTTTGCCTACTTTTCAAAAGAACAAACCAATGATGACATTAAATTCTCCAGGACGTCATGGCACAGCCAAGCTGACCGAGACTGTCGTACAGTAACTAATAAGTGATGAGGTGATCTTTAAAGTATGAGTAATTTATGATGTCCAATTCCAGTCCTATTGAGCATGTTTAATTTACAGGCTTGACAATGTATTTCAGCAGATGTTCTTGTTTAAATGCTGAAGTGCATTTTTGGTAACATTTTGAGTATTAGCAAATATTAACTTTAAACTTTAGCTGAAATTTATACGTATATAATTTAAATTAAAGATGAATTATTCACAGCTATGTTATTTAATAATACAATCATTACAATCTGATACAATCATCACATGCAGAGGTTAACCAGCCTGTGTTTTTTACTGCCAAAATTCTAATTTGTCTCAGATGCCAGACCGGTTACATTGTGAAGATGTCTCCATTCTCACAGCTTTTCCATCTGTCATGAGAAACTGCACGACACATTTTTCAAAAAAGACAATTGATTTGAAGGGTTGAGAATCATCGCTCACATTTCTATTAAAGAAGGCTGATGCCATTAAATTATGCATTGCTTGAAAGAAAAGGATGAGAGTGGAATTAATATCTTATAAATCCAGCTGAACCTCTTCATTAAAAACAAACTAGACAAAAGGGGCAATTTTATCAAGGATTTCTCATTAAAGAGGTTCATTAAAGAGGCTGCAAATCACTATAAGAGTTCATGGGGCTTTCAGAACCCAAATATCCTCTTTGTCTGAAAACATTCAAATGTAAATTATTCCATATATGCAGTCTGATGTGTATCCCTCCATTTTCAATATGTGTAGAAGTGTATTATGTAGTGAACAGTTTTCTTTAAAATAATCTCTCAAAATTTAACCTAAAAAAGGTTTACGCACGTGTATGGGTATATGGAGGTTAGATGTGCATATTCTTGTGTTTATTCGGTGGAAAAAAATATCAGAATAATGTATGAAAAACTATCAAGTTAAACTTACAGATATGTAGGTTCTGAGAGCCAGAAATCTCTGGATGATAATCCTGCTACATGTGTGAAAATAATGGTGTTTCTCAGTTATTCAAGCAGCAGAAATTTCTCCACTTTGCTGGTAATTAACTAATTAAAAACTAATTCATTAATTAAAAACTTCCTCATTCGAAACTGTTTTGTACATACCCATAATTTGCAATATTCTGCTTTTATTGTACAGTTCACGTTTTTGTCTCCTATCATGAGGCCCGTCACATGCACAAAAAAAAGGCTGTGATTATCTTAAGATAATTCGGTACACACATTAAAATATTATTGGTATTTGGTATTCAAAAAAATTGCAGCTAAATTTTCACTAAGGTGAAAGCGATGTTAGATAACTCCACCTCTATGTCATGTGAGGAACCCATTCCGTTAAATCTGTATGATGGGTGTAGGATTACACTGCTCTGCAGTTTTCTTGTCAAGGGCAATAATTTGGGATTTGTTTCAGTAAGGCATAAAGCTATTTTAGGACATGGCTGCTTTCCCCCATTAAGTCTCATTTGACCCTTTGAATCTGATATTTTCTTTCAAGAGCTTTATTTTTATTTTAGCTGTTGTGTTTTATCAGTCTTGTAAGTCAGTCTTACTATCCCAAAGCTACAGTGCAAATGCAGTACAAATGCAAACAATTTTTGAAAAGAAAGAAATATATATACATTCTTACATTTGGCACATAGTATTTCATATACTTGAATTGACTGCATGAGACTTTGTATATTGAAATTATAAGCACACATTTCTCATTCCATTATCACTGTTGTTCCCCAATGAGAGCTTGATGTCATCCAGGATTTGACTTTGCCCCGTTCCTGGAAGATGAATGGAGCAGGCCGGAGGTTAAAGCAGCCATGAGGGCACCCTGAGTTGAGGTTTCCCATCTGGATGTGGCAGAGGGCAGGAAGCTTTTTGAAGGTTAATTGAATGCTTAACGCTTTTATTTGCTCCATAAGTCTACAAGGCCAAATCAAATAGCTCTGGTTTTCTACGGCTATTCAGGGAAATCTGCTATCCAACAAAGCTGCAGAAACATACAGAAACTCCAAGGTTTATGTGACGAAGATTGATAGCTTTTACTTTGCCATCTCCTTTCTGTCTTTCTGTCAAGTAATGAATAGCATCATCTATGGATTTGCTGCATTTTATGAACTTACCACTCAAATTTCATAGCAGAAAATAACAATGGTTAAGTGGTTATTATTTTTACAATCACAGACATGCACGTGGTAGAAGAATGGCTTGCTGTAATGTCATACCTGATTTAAATTTGCCGTTGATTCTCCACGGCCTCATGTTCTTTTCTTGTGGAGAGATGAGGTTCTAGATTTAAACATTCACAAGTGGCTTCAAAAGCCATGCACTTCTTTCAGTGCCCATAAATAGACTCTGTTCATCTGAAACCCTCTGCATGTTCTGCCTGGAGGACAAAGGACTCAGAGAATCAGTTCCCCAGTGATGCTGTCCTGGATTGTTAGCTCAGACACTTGGCACTGGCGCGGAGATGCCAAGGTTACAACTGACATGTTGATGTCTGGTAACTTATGTCTATTTTAACGTCTGTTTTATATATTAAATGGTCAAATGCTGTGAAAAAAGCATCACCTCTAAAATTTGGAGTTCAAAGTATAAAAATATTTTCAGAAATAATAAGCAAAATTTCTTTCTGTAATCTTGTGTTGTAAACTGTGCCCAGTCTATTTTGAAAAAGCAAAATAAGAACAAGAACAGAAACATATTTCATGAGGATTCTGATACATTATACATTCTGATGGTCTTCTGATTGATCAGTCACAGATTTGTTTTTTTCCAAACCATAAAGTATAGTGATCCATCCATCCATCCATCCATCCATCCATCCATCCATCCATTCTCTAATCTCTTATCCTGGTCTTGCTAGTAGTTGGGGGACGGGGGGGTCCTGCAGCCTATTCCAGGCTGGGGTGTAACTTGGATGGGAGTCATTTAGTCAGTAATTTAAATTAGAATAGTAAAACCATTAAAAATTACAACCACTGACAAAAACAGACAATAGGCCTACACGTAAGACGGTTGAGTTGTTCCTCAACTTCCTCCATATCTTGGGGAAGATAGGAAAGGCTAAGGCTGCTGCTGAATGGGTCAAAGAAGCCTCATACTGTCTAGAATATGCTGTGAATGAAAACCATCACTCACAGATACAACATTGTATTACCTTACCTGCAATCTTGCTGATCTAGGAAGTATCCCTGTGTGATACATTTGAAAGTTAAGAAATAATCAAATAAGATCGATAGCGGTTGAAGGAAAGCACTGCTTCATCAATATTGTGTTCTGGGATGGCAGGGATACAGGCTTCTCATATGAAAAAATGAAGGAAGTTGTCTGTGTCTGCTGGGATGCCAAATAGCCTCAAGAAAAGGGGGAATATGTGGGAAAGCTTCCCTATCAAATTTAGCTATATTCTAATGTTTCAAACTTCCTGTTACAATGAGAGTCCAAGCACACAGAGTCCTGAACTAAACAGTGGAAACATTAATACTCTACATTGCTCGTCTAATTTGGAAAATCAAATGGTTTTATTTGACAGCAGTTAAGATTCTAAACGAGAAAACCTGTAAATTAGCACCAGAGATGAACAATGCTGACGATGTGAAGGAACAAACGTGGTTCACCGACGGATTTGAGCAGTGGTTAATACAGTAATGTGAATGGCGTGATTCATACGCAGAGAAAATCAAGATTAAGTGTAAAAGTGCATCTAAGGTGTTTTCTATGTGTACTCTGCTGACTAAGACAGTGTTTTCTTTGCCACAGCATAGCATGACAGGTTCGCTGTATTTGGGGACATACAGTATATTCCACACAGTGGGATATAGAGGCGTAATGAGCGACTGCTCAAAGGCAATTCAGGAAGAGAAACAGAGGAGTGTTTTTTTTTAATCAATTCAGCTGTGAAACAGTGATTTATTAGTGGAAACGCTTTTGAATTAATAGGTGAAAGAATACAAAAATTTATATATAATTGGCACAGAAGATGGACTGTGGATTTGGACCTCAGGCATTACTACTGTGAAGTGTGAATATGAACCAATTCTCAAGTTAAAGAAGCGGCCAAATTTTAGAACACAAACCCAAAAAATTCCCCTTAATCATTGCGGCTTTGCTCATATCGTATATGTAACGGAATATGGCGTGCTAAAACATGCCAAGGCCTTTGTGCTGTGAGAATGGCGATCAGCAGGTCCATGACTAATGCGTTCATTAATTCCATGACATCATTTAATTAACCTGTTGCGACGGAATAACATTAATTAATATTAACATCTTTTTCTTTTACTTTCTGTCAGAAAAAGACAGAAGCACTAACTGCACTTAAATGGTCAATAAAAAAAAACATTAAATATGTTTTTCATTATTTTATTAGTACCTCAAAGAAAAATATCACATTCTATACGTCAAAATATCAGCACTGCATGTAACGATTCCCTTTGTCCTGATAAAATGTCGGGTCAAGTGGTAGCTGTCACGCTCAGCCCCGATCGCCCTCATGTGGACCACACCTCCTTGTTAACCCCGTGTGGAATCCTCCCGTTTGTCAGCTGTTGCTCGTTACCTCCTGTATTTAGTCCATGTTCTGTCTAGTCTGCCCAGATCCGTCAGTGAAGTCTCGTGTTCCTGTTTGATTGCTGTTCGTTACCCGTAATAAACCCCGTATTCCCCGTATCCTGGGTTCGCTCGCTTCCTTCCCCGCTCGCCTCCGCCCCGATCGTGACAGTAGCTATTCACAGCATTTCACATCCACTAACTGTTATATTTCATTACTTTTAAATGGTATGAGCCTTGTTTAGTTTTCTTTAACATAAAAAGATAGGAGATAAATCGAGTTAGGTGATTCATCTTCAGATCCATCTGGGCCCTGTAAATAGGCACACCGCGCAAGCATTCTGATGAACTATTATTTAAAATGATACATTTTTCTACATATATCTAGAATTCTATGCACAGCATAGGATTACTCCAAGGCACTGCTTATATTTAATTTCATCTCCAGTACACCTGACTCAGCTATAGTGTTTTATTGTATGTTGTAATATTTTCCCTCTTCCCGATTCACTGTGTTTTTGTCTTATTTATAACACTTAATTGTTGAATAATGCAAAGGACAACCTGAGTAAACTGTTTTTTAAAACCCATTTTTAGCGAAAAAACAATGATTAAAGCAGAGTTACATCTGTTTTCTTTTTAACATTGAAAAACAGAACCCTCCCACCCAGACCGAAAAGAAAAAAGGTAAAACTGATATTAATACTACTACTATTACTGATAATAATACAAATAAATCTTAAAAAATCTATATATATATTTATATTCTACTGAGGGCAGCCTGACTTAAGATCTTGAGCATGAAACACCATGTGCATTTACTTTACCTTGTTATACTTCATTGATTTATATAGCACAGGGTGGGGAGAATGAGGGTGACTATTAAACACTCTGTCGTTAAATATCACTTTGTCATGGCAGTGTAATTATGGGTTTGATGATTAGCTACTTTGTATACTTCCGTTGTGTAATAGAGTAAATGTATGTAATGGAAGAGCCAACCGAATGAGAGATCTGGGAATCAATCAGGACATTTCCTACATTCCTGGAGTGCATCATTTGGCTAGCTCCGATTGCCTAGGATTTCATATGATTCACCTTGCTTCAGTCCCCGTGGGGGTATACACAGTGTCCTCCATATTTCAACAACTGCCAAACCTTCGTGTGTGTTAACATAGCCCGTGACCCCCTCTGACAATGCTGGGCAGCAAAATAATGGAGCACATCATTGTCCTGCCCTGAATTCCCAACCTTGTCGTTGCACATAAAAAGTACTATAGCATGTATTTCTGCACTGACCTATGTTGTATGCCCTTTTCTAACTGCTGCAAAACTTAGGCAAAACTTCTACATTTCCATGGTTATATATAACTGGATGCAGTTACATCATGAAAGGTATTTCCATCCATCCATCAATCCATCCATTTTATGTAACCGCTTGTTATATTCAGGGTCGCAGGGGGTCCAGGGCCTATCCTGGAGGCTACGGCCACAAGACAGGAAAGGTATTTCCATTTTTATATCGATTCCCTCTATAATTCCAATAATGTATTACTTCTAAAACTTTAGGGCGCAGATTTTAGTTAACTCAAACAGCTCATTGAGTTAAGGCATTGTTACAGATCATGCAGTGTTCCACAGACTGCATTGCAGCAGAATAAATTACATGAGTACCAAAATTGTGGAAAGATGTACACTTCAAAAATGACAACATGAATATTGGTGGTAATATTCATAAACAGCCATGGAATGTTACAAATATCATGCACAGAACAATTAAATAAATAACTGGAGTGACAGTTGAATTAAGTTCTGCAATCTCTTAAAATTGAAATTGCCTCCACAATTTTGGCCACTAGTGTGGCTGTACTCTCTCAGCTGTGTCCTTCAGTCTCCCCCTGCATATGACTTCATCTTTCTTTGAGATGCCGATAAGCCATTACGAGACTTCTGCCACTCGACCATTTTGTTTAGCCCTCCTGAATGATACGCATTGAGATGTCAGTTAAGTATAGAGTAGACAGAGTTGTAAATGGAAGGTGTACATGCTGATTTTGCTCCATTCGAGAATTAGAGAATAATGCCACCCTACCTATATGATTTCTATTGCAAGTACATTTCATTGCCCCCTGATAAATGTATCAAAAGATGTCAGTGAATGGCATGCCCAGTACAGCAATGGCATACCCAGTAAAGCAATGGCATACCCAGTACAACAATGGCATACTCAGTACAGGATTGGAATACCCAGAACAGACATGCACAGCAATGGCATACCCAGCACAGGCATGTATAGGAATGGCATACCCAGTACAACAATGGCATACCCAGTATAACAATGGCATACCCAGTACAACAATGGCATACCCAGTACAGGAATGGCATACTCAGTGCAGCAATGGCCTATCCAGCACAGGCATGTATAGGAATGGCATACCCAGTACAGCAATGGCATACCCAGTAGATTCAACTTATAGACCTTGCTTTGATGTTCAGGGAAACATTGTGCAGCTTCAGCAGCTCCTGGGCTTGAGGTACAGTACATACCATATACAATTACCTTTATTAATACTGTATTATTATTATTATTATTATTGTTGTTGTTGTTGATCTGGCATGCCTACAGATTTGACTTAAAGATAGACATAGAGAACTGATCTTGTTCATTTGAGACACTTTGAGCTAGAAAGATGTAACTTTTTAAGCAAGTTAGGAAAGCCACAACAGTGCTTCAAACAATGTCTCATTCCCTTAGGGTACTGCTGTTTCAAACCCTAAAACAGGATGTTATTCCATGAACAGGAAAACATCATCGACTCGCTCTGCTTGCTTGACAAATAAAAGCTGGGCTCTCAGTTCAGGATAGCCTGTTGACATTTCATTCCAGTCCCCTTTCTGTGAAAGAGATCATCAGACCAAGTAACTTTGCTTTGTAATTATCCTCGCTGGAAGAGTTTTAAAGAAAAGCAAATACTCTAAAACTGATTTATGTGTATCTCCCAAATACAGCCAGTGCTGCCTACCATTCTGTCTTGTATTGTGACACAAACTGTAGACTGCCTTTCACTCTGTTTGTTAGCTTTTTTCAGTGTTTTCTCGCATATCTGTTATCTACTCAAACATGTTGTTGGATAGAAGATGCTTTAAATTATCCTGGCATGACTGGTTTCTTAGTTCCCAAATGTTAAAAATGGCCAGCTCAGTTAACTTTTGGAGCATATGAATGTTATTCCAGGTGATGTATTATTTGTAGCATATTTGTAAAGTGATCTGCAATTTTTGATTCATATTATATATGTGTTAAGCACTCGCACAGCCATAATATTTCTAACTGTGAATAGATTTGTCTGTTGGGGGACTGGAGGCTACACTGGGCAGCACTGGGCACAAGGGAGGAATTGGGGTATACACTGGATGAGATACCAGTCCATCACGCGGCACACACATAGTTATACATTATTTGCAATTTAGAGGTGCTAGTTAATCTAAGTGCCTGCTTTGTAACTGCAGGAGAAAACATGAGACCAGAAGAACATGTACACCGCCACCTGGAGTATAAGTGGGTATTCAAACCTCAAACCCTATAAGTGGCAAGCAGCATTGCTACCCAGGGGGCTATGACACCACAGAATGGGCACTCAGAAGGCCATAAATGGTTAACTCAGTATCGCATTTCCATTTAAAAGAAAGAATGAAGCTAACTTAGAACCGCGGGCCTGCTCTGCTATCCGCCCCAGCCTATATGATATGCCAGAGTGTGGCCAGCAATGCTGAAAATTCGGCACATGCAGTGCTATTGCTTATTTGGTAGCTTTGAGAGTACTTTTAATTAACCAGATATAATAATATAGGAAAAGTTCAGAGGTGGCAATTTCAGGTCCAGAAAGTCAAAATCCAGACGAGGATTTTGTTTCAACCAACCAGGTGAGCATAAAGAGTCACAGTCAAAGAGTACTCAAGTGGTTGGTTGAAACAAAATCCGCCTCTGAATTGTTACTTGCTGGACCGGAAACTGCCACCTCTGGAAAAGTGTACCACCACTCCACCTGCCTATTTCATTTCCTGCCTTTAAATTATAGTACACTCAGTGAGAAAAAAGTTAAACCCCTAGAAGTAATGGTCTGACTTGGATGTAATTTGGTACACGTGCTGACCAGTTATGGGAATGATTCGATTTGCAAGGAACTGGCACGTCTAGTCACCAGACACAGAGGATGCCTTGTAAATGCATTACAAGCACTTGACGGAGTTTGGTAGGGGTCGCATTGTGAGTTTGCATGAGGCTGGGTGGTCATATCGTGCAACCTGGCATGTGGGGCATGCAGAAGTCACAGTTTCCTGATGTTGGACCTAATGTGCATGTAAAGGCACCCACACACGTTGTGAAGGTTCCTATGGGGGGTCATTAATGCCATTATTAAGATGCTCATTCGGAAGGAAGACATGCATGCTGAACATTTGTATGTGGCATGAAGACAAACACGCGAAAGGTACAAGATCGTATTCGAAATGGAGACCTGAAGGCGGAACATGTGCGTTCGTGTCTCATTCGTGATGAAGACATGCACGCGGAACATGCGCATTCGGCATGAAGACGCGGTTTCGCTTCATGAACTTTCGCATTCGGCAT
>JAODKC010000095.1:26468227-26479644 GCA_026777985.1 Mormyrops attenuatus | reverse complement strand
TTAATTTTTTAAACGTAAATGACATTTATTTTAATTTACCACTGTTTAAACAACGTCTACACAAATAACATATTAAAACCGATGGTATACATTTCAGTTCAAATTGGTCAAAGGCTTGAAGATCATTCACAAGACAGACCACACCAAGGGAGGATCGTCACATTGTGCGGCAAGCATTACAAATCCCCATGACATCTGCGCCTGTCATCCGGACACAGGTATTGGACTCTCTACAACACCCCATGTCATCCTGCTCTGTGTCTTGACAACTATGGGTTCACCGTCCCATGCCTAGGCTGCCGTTAACACCAGCGCAGAGACAGTTGCGTTTGGAGTAGTGCCATACTGTAACTAGGAGGCATGGACTGATGGCGTTATCATGGATGACCGCTGTGTGTGTATATGTCAATGATATCCTGCGTCCGCATTTCTTACCCCTCCTGGTACAGCACCCTGGTACAGTCTTTCAGCAAGACAACGCCTGTCCACACATGGCATGTGTGTCTATGGACTGCCTGTGTCATGTTGAGGTCCCCTCATGGCCAGCCAGGTCCCCAATCTTTTCCCAATCGAATATGTGTGGGATCAGCTCGGACGTCAACTCAGACCCAGAGCCAGTCTGCAGGATCTGGAGGGTCAGTTACAACAGCTATGGGCCGACTTGCCGCAGGAGAGGATACAACGGTTGTACGACTCCCTTCCACACCGTATCGCCGCATGTATCCAGGCCTGGGGGGCGCCATACCCTACTGACATGGGACCAGCAGTGTGCCCATACTGCCAGCTCTGTTGTCCGTTTGATCTGATATTATAATCATTGCGATTCAGTCACATGACCTTTCACCCCTTGCAGATTCATTTCCTTTTCTCCACTCTGTCTGGGTGCTTAACTTTTATTGTCATCGAGTATTTCAAACCATTCTGTTCAAGGCATCTGGTTTCATTGTTGACAAACAGTGGTGACAGGCATAGATGTGTATTTAAAAGGTTGGCATCCAGACTTGGTGTAATACCTTTCAGGTCTTTGCCAGTGAAAAACAAAATCTATGATCCCTTGTTTTCTGCTGCAGTCTGTCATAAGCCATCAGTCCATGACTGTTTGTTGGTTTGCTTTTCCCCTATTCCAATATATCCATAATACCCACTTTTTTATTGGTATCTGTATTGGCATTTTGGGCAACTTGATGTACCCTTGGTTAATGGCTTCTCATTGGTTACAATAGGACAATACTTTTTCAATTATTAAAAAAGTAATCGATAATAGTGAAAACTAAATTTCACATTTCGTCATTGAATTACAAATTATTTGTGGTCAGTTATCAGGTGAAGATATTTCTTCCCACAAATGTCTGCTTTTTCAATGCATGAAATCAAATGTTTTTTTTAATAATTTGGCATTTCATTTTATATATCAATTTGTAAATGGAGGACTGTGCTTGGTTTGTTACCAGTGCATACGGTGGTGCATATATGTACCTGCTGATAGCAAAAGACCATGGGACAATATTATGCCTATAGTAAAAAAGGCTGATGTTCTCAGAGGGAGGAAGCATCGCCTCTAAAGCCTCTTTTGCAGACAACATAACAGAAGACACTACCCCTAGTGCTAGAACGCTCATTGAACCACAGTATAACAGAATAACATGAGACCATACTCAGAGAGCTAAAAAACACAAGTGCTCACAAAGGACCATAGCTGAGAGGCAGAGATGGAGTGTGGAAAAGGAACAGCAGGTGTCATTTAGATGAAATTGACCCTGAAATTGATTTCTTTTTTTTTCTGTGATACACAGACGGTGGATTAATAATTCTATTTTTCTGCCGTGATTTTCATGGTAATGGTGGTCTTATTAGAAGAAATTACAGTTGGAAATTATAATACTTTCAAAAAAAGAAATGTTTTTGCTGAAACAGAAAATGTTATTTTCAAGATTTGTTGGGTAAGATGATACTACACTGAAGAAAGATAATTCATGGTAATGTAAAGTCATTTAAATCTATCATTTTAAGGTATTATAAAAATGTTATTATAAATGCAATCTGCCTTTAAATAGCAAATTATGTCACATTTGATCCTGAAAAGTTATTATATTATTTAAATTTAAATACCACAGTACCGATTTCTCACTGTTATGTCTTCGAACCTTGGTGTTTGTCCCACCTGTCTGAAATGATCTAGCCATCTATCTTTCATGACTGTGTAAGCAGTAGAGGATCACAGTAAAAATTCATTTGATAACTAATTATCTTAATAAAGGTGTCTAAATTATTTATATATGTATCTAAGAATGATAATGTGGGTTGCTATAACCACCCTGTATAAATATGAAATGTATTATTTTTTATTCAGTTTAATTCTCTCATCCAGCATTGTACAACAGTCTTTGCATTTAAGAATATACCGGTTCACTGATATCTTGCATATGTGGCAGTTCATGCTGCTCTTCACTATATATACAGGATTAGGCTGGCAATGCCAAATCCTCAGCTGTCATTTTCTTGCTAATGTTAAGACATGTTTAACATGGCCTCAAGACGCCATCTAGTGACTATTTAGAGAATATGAGCACATTCTTACGTCATTTTGGAACATGTCCATTAAACAAGCTTTTTTGTTTATTGAAAAGCAACAGGCATAATAATAATAATGACAAGAACTATAACAATAATAAAACCAACATTATTATTATTATTATTATTGGTGGCAGTAGTAGTAGTAGTAGTAGTAGTGGCGGTAGTAGTAGTATTATATTAAATGTCATATATTAGAACCTGATGTAATACCACAAAAACTGAGGATATTAAGTAAGCGTTGTCGTTGTTGCCGTAGGCAAAAATCTGTTTCGCTATTATGAACCAGAGAATAAGCTAAAGTCAAAACGAGGGCCAACAAACAAATTCAAAACAGAAACCCAAACTGAAGAACCAGAATCAGAATCCCAGCCCAAGAGAGCACGGCACCAGGACTGAAAGGCTGAGCATCGAGGCATTAACCAGAAGGAGCTCAAATGCATCTAGCGCAGGTGTGGGTGATTATCCATTGAGATGGGCATGGCTAGTAAGTAGTGGATTGTGTTCTGGGCTGGATGCGGCAAAGATGAACAAAAACCAAAGTTTGTGTGACCTGAATGAAAATATATTTGTTAATATAAAACATAATTAGCCTATTATGCAGACCTGTAGCTAGAGATCAATTTTGTGGGGGGGTCCGGCAACCTTAACATTAGGTTCCTTTCGGTAGATTTTGCCGACCAGGGGGAGGGGGCCTCGGTAGATCAGGGGGTGGGGCTCCCCTCCATAGATTTTGCCAACCGGGAGTTCAAACTCATAATTGTATTATCTAGCTACATGCGTGATTGGTAACAAAATTGTTTGTTTGTTTTTAGGATTTCAAATCCATCATTTTACTACTTGCCTCTGTGTCTGATATTATGATACCGACTAAACTAAGGTCATACTAAAATCCTCTAAAGACTTTTGCAGGACATACAGTATATACGTTTTGAAGATTAGATCTGTAAGATTTATGGTTTTGGGCTGGTGCAGCTGCATGACATGTCCAGGCCTGGGGGTGCAAATCGAATGCCTGGCTCGGTATATATGGGGGTGTAATTCAAGTATTCTGGTTTCCCCTTGGAGACCAAAAAACATGCAGTTTTGTGAACTGGAGTCTCTAAATTTCTGGTCGTTGGATGGATGGTTGTAGAACATCTCCACAGATCTCTGTGAGGGTGGTTGACAAACCATGCATCCAAGTGAAGCTGCAGGAGACTTATGAGAAATGAAACTATTAGTGTTTGCAGATTGGAAAGATATCAGAAAAACTGGGAAAGGAAACTACAGAGCGGTGTGGTAAAAAGATGCTTCTAAAACAGATAAATCTCTGTTTCACTCAACCAATGTCTGTGTTCTGAGTCCAGGTGCATGACAGTCAAAGTAATGAGGCGTAGGTGGTACTTTGCAAAGGATTTATTTAATAATGCTGATGCTCAAAATGTTGCCTCATAACTCCTGCGGCTGCTATTCCTTAGATATAATTCCCAGTATGGTGCAAATTATGCTTTCTATATAAAAAATGAAAGGACATGAAAAAAGACCAGCATGACAGGAAATGGCACTAGAGCAATACAAGATTTACCATGATGGGGCACCAGAGTGCTTACTGAGCCTGACCAGGATAAGAGGTTGAAGATGGATGAATGGATGGTTTTATTATTTTAAGTCACGCTCATTTTTTTAGCAGCACCATTTTGCTGTAACTACCCCCCCCCCCCCCCCTTTTCAAAGCCTATTAGAACTTATTGCAAAAAAGTCATTAAGCTCTTGATTCACATCTGCGCATTTAAACGCATCACGTGCTCATTCCTCAGCAAAATATCAAAGGGGAGCTTCAAGTTTCCCCTCTTCAGCTAGGATCATTCAGCAGTCGTATAATTCTCATTACATGGAAGCGTTCACTTGGCCCGCGCTCACTGCACTGGGCTCACTCTCCATAGCAGAAGCAAAAGGCTCTGGGCTGCCAGAAGGAGCAGCTGGCCGGCTGGCTGCATTTTACTTAGGCTACCATGCCTTGTTCTTTGCACCGCTTGGACTTTGACCTCAGTGCTTCACAGCCATCATTTCTCACCCTGACATGTACTATTCTGTCAGCACTGCTACAGTCATGGTCATATGCATAAAATTAACAAGAGTGCAGGGTTAGGATTAGGCTCTAACCCTAATGGCACCCCCAACCCTAACTACAATGCTAACCTTAACCAGTCAGTCCGTCCACCCTACCCCGCCTACCTGTCCTGTCTGTCCTGTATACCCACTTGTCTTATTCAGAGTTGTGGGTCAGGGTCCCCGAAGCTATGGGCACAAAGCAGGAAATAGCCAAAGATGGGACACCAAGGCATTGCAGGCCACACTCATGCACCATTCACTCACACACACACACACACACACACACAGACACACACACGGACGATTTGGCCAAATCAACCCTAGTCTATCATTCAAGTTTGAAAAAAGTGTTTTATTCAGTTTTTTTTGTAGTTCTTTGTGATTTGTTTGATAAAGGAAGCAGGGGACTCAACTATTAATATGTAATCTAGGGCACTGAATGAAACCACGCCAACCACTTTAAGTCGAAAAGCAGAAACCCACATCCAGTGTTTAGAGTAACGCAAGTGTCAGTCGTGTGTTCAAGTCCACTTTAGTCAAGCCCAAGTCAAAATTATATCTTTTACAAAATGATTCCAAGTTAAGACCATGTTCAACGAGGGTCGGGGGTCAAGCCTGAGACGAGAATGAGTTGATTACCGGAACTGGGTAGCCATCCAGTTCCATAAATCTAAATTCAAAAATTGAAGACTAAACAAATACCTGAAATTGTCACATATTATTTAAAAAAAAAGTATTTAAAAATGATCATTGACTAAGAAATTAATGATTTATCAAACACAAAGGAAAGACAAATGCACCTCCACTGCATCCTGTAGTAATTATTAAATTCATCGTCATACTTATTGCTACATCCATCCATCCATTCATCCATCCATCCATATTCCAATGCTTATCTAGGTCAAGGTCAAAGGAGCAGCAGTCTGAACTTCCCAGGCCTCCCTCTCCCTAGCCACCTTCTCCAAGTCTTTCCAGTGTGTCCTGAGTCTACCTCGGGTCTCCTCCTGGTTTGACATGCCAAGAACATCTCCCCATAGAGGTGTCCAGGAGACAGATGTCTGAACCACCTTAGCTGGCTGCTCTACTTTGAGCCACCTCCCGAATGTCCAAGCTCCTCATCTCTTAGGCTGAGCCCAGGTACCCAGTGAAGGAAGCTCATTTCCCACCACCTGTATCCGCAATCTCATTCTATCAATCACTACCCAGATCTTGTGACCATAGCTGAGGGCTGGAACATACAGTAGATCAAGCGGTAAATCATCTTTTGGCACGGCTCTCTCTTCACCACAACAGACCAGTTGTAACTCATCTCCAGCCTGGAGGGGGAAATCCACCCCTTTCCAGTTGAGTACCATGGCCTTAGACTTGGAGGTGCTGATTCTCATTCTGTCTGCTTCATACTCGACTACAAACCACCTCAGTGCATGCTGGAGGTCACAGCCTGATGACGCCACATCATCTGCAAAAAGCAGTGACACCATTCTGAGGTCACCAAACCGGACTCCCTCCTCCCCTTGACTATGTCTAGAAATTCTATCCATAAAAATTATGAACAGAATCAGTAGCAATGAGCAGCCCTGGTGGAATCCAGTATTCACCGGGAATGAACCTAACATACTGCCAGGAATGTGAATCGAGCTCATACTCTTGAAGCACCCCCACAGGACCCCTGAGGGGCATGGTCCTATGCATTTTCCAAGTCCACAAAACACATGTAGACATGTGGTCCCTTTGACCCACCAGTATCCTTTTTACTGATGGAAAATACAAATCTAAAATGAAATGAATTTGTTTCAAAAGGGAACTTAACCAACAGAAGTTTTATTTGGAAGTAGAAAAGAAATAATTTGCTTGTGGTGACCATTTGCATGCAGGACTAATATTTAATATAATTTACAGCGATCTTGCCCTGGTTCTTATGTGTTTACATTCACAGCACTGTTAGTAGGTTGGTTAATTACTTTTCCCATACACCCTAAGGGGTGGTAACACGGTGTGCTCTACGACAACAAAGAATTGGACTGGTGTCAATAAACTAAGGTGACCTTTCTAACTCTTCAACAAGGAGTTGTCTCCTTGTTTCCGTAGCGCTCAGCTTTCACACTGATGAGCCCAAATAGGCTATTTCTGACTCCAGAGTTTACAGTAGCCTCCTGATTCACTGGGGAACGGTATGACTGTATGAAAAAACAGATACCGCCCAAGCCTAGTCAGGAGCTTCATCACTAGGAGTTCACAGTCTACAATGTCGCAACTGCACTTTGTGGGGGATAACCATGGGAATAAAATGCACAGAGATGCATCTTACCATCCCCTGCCAATTGCTGGGACAAGATTCCCCTGACCCCTGTCTCGGATGTGTTGACCTCCAGCCCATCTGCTGGGCTACATCAGGGATCATTAGAACTGACGTGGAGGTGAATCAGGACTTAAATTCCCTGAATGCTGAGTCTGCGTTGTTCTTCCACCTGGAAATATTCTTTGAAGTGGATAGGGTATTGAGAAGTGCTGCTATTGAGCTATAATTTCAGAAGAATAGCCGATAAAAATTGGCAAAGCCCAAAAAGCACTGTAACTCTCTACGTGAGGAAAGGACTGGCCATGTTGTGACTGCACATACCTTCTCCAGATCCATCTGGATCATCCCAGCAGATATGATGTATCCCAGGAAACACACTTTACTCTGATGGAATTTACATTAAGAAACAGTTTATTTTCAAGCAGGCTTTTTAAAACAATCACAAAGATTTTGTTAATGTAACTGAGGGTCTCACGGGTGGCTACAAACTCCTGGTCACCTTGTTCGGCCAATCTGGTTCAGGAGTTCGGTTTAACTGAATGTTCCACCTCAGAGATCCAGCCCAGAATCCCTGCAAACTCAGTGTGTGATCACTCAAGGCATGGAGCGTAAGGTTCCTGATTGACTTGACTCAGAGGCTGCATGACAAGTTCTCTCTACATGACATACCGTACCCACTGAAACTCCTAATTATCTAAGCCATTAGATAATATCTAATTATCTAAGATGGATCAGGAATCTGGAGTTGTCCAGTGGTGATACGCTATTCTCTTATCCTGTGGTTTAGTGTATACATATGGTGCGTTCCATTTGAGGCGGTAAGTTGGAATTTCAGAGTTCCTATAGTTGGAAATTTCTACTAGAATGCCTCCTGAAGTCTGAGTTCCGATTGGCTGCGCCCTTCATCAACAGAAGTGACAGCTGTATACTGATTATATACTAATTATTATGTTTTCTTTGTGTCTAATTAAATTGGTCATACACACATTACTGTGCAAACTCTACCTGTGGACATGTGGCTAAGGTATCTGTATGCGCGAAATCCTACAAATTGCGTTGTTGTCAACAATAAACCTGGCTAGAACTGGTACTGCTTGACAGCTTTCCGACTCATACTGGAACGTGGTTAACTTGGGTGTGTCATCATTCTCAGCTCCTACTTCTGACCTCCGAGGTAATGGAATGCAGCAATAATCCTAACCAGGACTCCCCCTGCAATGTACTGGTGTTAGCAGTTTCAGACAACCAAGAAGTAATCAGAACACAGTTTATTCGCTGTGTAAAAACAACATAGACCACAATTCAAAACCAAGAAACAGAAATCAACCTAAATCTAAGATGTAAATCATGTAGTGCCACAGAGGAGCTCTGATTACAGAGTGTCTCTCAGCAAAAGGCTACACACAGTGGGTATGCTAATCACACGTACTACATCGGGGGTTCCGGGTACAGAATACCACCCCGACTATCTTATGGACCCCCCCCTTAAGTACCAAACTAAGTGATGAAATTTCTGTGGAAATGGAGGTAAACCAACCTTTGACTAAATGTTGCAGTTGCTTATTTTCCTTAAAGATATTGATTATTTACAAGGATTGATTGTGATGTCTTTGTACAGTATGCATCCTGGTGATTTGTTATCAGCTTCCCAAACCATCAGCCAATTGGATTCTTCTGGTGGAGTCATTTAGGTCTTTTGTTTAGGGGGCAGACCTTTTCTAGAAGGCAAGATTTCTGTAATTTATTTTATAATATTACGATATACTGTTTTAAGACTGTAGGCAGTCACACTGAGATCATTTAAGTGAGACTAAACATGAATACAGTATGTACATTAATTACATTAACCTGTACTAACATTAAAGCTGGTGCATTAGCCCGAAAGGCATGACCAAGTACTTATAGTGCCCAGCGGGTATGTCAGAGTCATTCCCCTGACAGATGCAGACTAGGTGGTAGGCATTTGTAAGATCCAGCTTGGTAAAAACCTGTGCCCCTTGTAACAGCTCAAATGCAAATGACAATGGCAACGTGTAACGGTTCTTCACTGTCATTCAATCCCCAGTAATAAATACATAGGTGAAGTGATCCATCCTTCTTACTACCGAAGAAGAATCCTGGCACCACCAGTGAAGAGGCAGGCTGGATAAGTCCCAAGGCCAGAGACTCATTGATATATTTCTCTATGGCCTTCCATTCAGGCTTCATCAATCTGCCCCTAGGTAGAGTCATTCCTGGCAACAATTCAGGGGCACAGTCATAGGGGCAGTGTGGAGGCACAAGCTTTGATGAAGGCTTGATTCAGGTCATGGCACTCTTCCAGGACTGAAAACAGATCAGGTGTTTCCTCTATCACGCTCCACCTGCTAGTCCCTGCGCATGAGCTGCTACTAGGCTGTGGCCTGAACAATAATTGCTCCCCACTAAAAACCTCACCAGTCTGTTAGTCAACATATGGGTTATATTTCCTAACCCATGGGTGTCCTAACGTGATCTGTAACTGGGGAGAGTCAATGAGCAAACAGACTCACAGTGATTTCCTGACTTGAGACTCCTTGAACTGGTGGTATGAGTCATCCAGGTAAATTTGTTCAATATATGGGCAATGATCAGGGTGGAAAGGGATGGATAGGGATCTGGAGCTCCCTAGCCAGAAATTCTTCTTCAGGGTTTCTGCTGTTGGCAATGTCCACCAGGACCCGCATCCTCACCAGCGGGCATTGCCTTTTACTGGGTGCCTCGCAGCAAGGTATTCCACTTAATCGCAATATAAGTGGAGTATGTCTGCATAGCTTCTCCTCCAGGGATAGTCAAAATCAATCAATGTGTGTGGGTCCCCCTGCATCTGGTCATTCCAGTGGAGCTGAGGGACAGGTTACACAGGGTGACATTCTCGGCTTCAACTCCTCAGCTGGGCATCCAGGATTGAGTTCCCGTGGTGCTGAGGTCTTGGTATCTTCAGACTGCACACTGCTGCGTCTAAGGAGTTGGTGCATGGTGGTGAAATTATGTCTCATGTACAGACAAAGAAAACTATTCAGAAGATGGAGTCAGTAGTTTATTAGAATAGTTGTGACTTCACCAACAACTCAGTACAGTAACACGGAGAGCAAAAGCAAAATTTGTGTCCTTAGGCAGACAGTTGGAGATACAGGTGGGGCAGGCAGAATCTAAGTCAGGAGGCTGGCAAAACAAGAACCAATAACACACAGCAAACAAATCCAAATCATAATCCAAGAGGCAAAAACCGAAGGCAGGCAAACAAGACAGAAAACTAGAGATCAAATACAACAAGAACACAAACGCAGGAAGCAAACCAAACTGACAATCTGGGTAATGTAAGACCGATCCCTGACAGCCATGGACACTAACCCACCCCATAACTTGGCTATTAAAAGAAGTACAGGTTAATGTTAACGTGTTTTAAACCATATCTGAAAACACTGTTTATCATATTACCAGCATGGGGTTCATAATCTTAGTCACAAAACCTTGTTTTACAGCTTAAATAACATAAAAGTTTTACAAAGTCCAAGTTAATATTAGTTATTCAATTGTCCTAACCAGCCTATCACCAAGAGAAGAAAACACTTACCTAACGTCAGACACAAAGCTCACCCCAAGCTTTTATCCAGGCTAATCGTGATAACTGAAGTTAATTCACTGGTGTTTACCATTAATTCACCTTATCACAACGTACTTCTTTAAATTGGACGGGGAGTTTTAAAAAGCCAAAATTTCGATGTCTTTAGGCAGGCACAAGAGGCATTAAGTAATTAAGTATGGCCAGGGGTGTTGCACATCTTCTCTGTTGTTTGTAGCCGACGCTGTTTCCGCTATTTCTTCCTCCATGACTGTTTTGACACTCACATCAACAGATAGGCGACAGGTTGAGTGTGGAGTGATGCGTGTGCATGTCGCGTTACGTGATTCATAAGTAGAACAATGACAAGTCCGCTTCCTCAAGCTTTTGTTACCGTCACCTAAACTAAGAGTGGCAGAGAAAACGCCAAATCTAATTTGATTTTTGTAATGAGTAACTACACTCTGCGCTGAAAATGTATCGGAGTAAAAGTATGCAATTAAATTAGGAAATGTAGTGAAGTAAAAGTTAAAGTTGTCAAAATAAAAAAAAACTCGAGTAAAGTATAGATACTCCCAAAACATACTTGAGTACAGTAGTGAAGTATTATTATTTCGTTACTGTACAACACTGTTCATTACATGCATGAAGATCACAGGACCTCAGTATTGGTTTGTGACATTTCTCTCGCATAGTGATTTCTCTGACTTCTCTGAAGCTTTTACTGATTTTATGGACCATAGATGGTGATATCCCTAACTCTAACCCTTGCTTCAACCCTAATGGCAATCCTACGTTTGGGAAGCGTGGTACAGAATGCGCTGCAGTGGCGGTAACGTTTTGGAAGCATAGTACAGAATGCACAGCGGT
>JAODKC010000095.1:26448748-26466509 GCA_026777985.1 Mormyrops attenuatus | reverse complement strand
CCCCCCCCCCCCCAAGAAGCCTCTGAGACTCTGGGAGTTTCACAGTGGATGGCTATTGGTGCCAACTGAGCTGTGGGCTGAACCTTCTCAGCCACTACATAACAGAGGGTCTGATGCTTTTTCGCTTACTTGGGAATTTGCCAAGTTAGCACCATTAAGGTGTTCCAAGCTCCATACTGGAATATTTAATGTAGGTAATAGTTGGTGTGGAACGAGTTTTTTTTTTTGTAATAGCATAAATATGCCAGTTCCAGAATAGCCAGAACACTAATTAAGCTAGCCAAAAATAACATGGTAATATACCATGGAGCAAGCTGTCCACATGCTTAACCTAACCTGAACCCAAACCCTCATACAAACCCTAATCCTTTCCCTAAACCCTAATCCTAATTGCAACCCTAACCCCAAACTGTAACAAGGGTAACAGACAGTTTCTCTTTAAGCTAATCCTTAAACTCTAATCCAATCCCTAACTGCAACCCTAACCTTAGCTTTCATGCTAATCGCAATCACAAGCCTAGCCCAAATATTAATATGATTTCTAACCCTAATCCTCCTAACCCAACTCTTTTCTTGATTGTAACCTCAACGTTTATCCATTGCCCAAAATGGGCATGAAAAAAATATCAGTAACATTTTACTTAAGGCCATGTTTTAGTAGTTTAACAACACTTTCATAATGCATTATAATGCATTCATAAAGCATTATAAACACGGCTATAAATGTTTATAAAAAGGCATAACACATTATAGCCATGTATATCTTGAATTATGACTGACTTATGAAGCTCTCATCTATAATGTATATAATATAGGTACCTTTATAATGCAGTAGAAATTGAAGTACAATATTAATGCTTATACCAGCCATTATAGTGGTTATATTAAGTGTTACCAAAATACCCTTACTCCTAATGGAAATACTACCTCCAACCATATTTTTAGAAATGAGTGAAAATAATAAAGGACTATCAAGAAAGAATTTTTTACAAAATGTTTATCTCCTTTAATGTATGAAAAAGAAGTGTGTAAACACTTCTGAATTTTGAAAATTAGTGAATTCTATTATAAACACAGAAGAGGCGTATCATGGTTCTTGCATGATTTATAACAGTACCTCAGTATTCACATCACCAGTTCTACCCTCAGATGTTGGCAGAAAAAAAAATCATTCCATGTGAATATATTAAGATGCTCATTATTTACCCCTTAAGGTCTGTAACAAGTAATTTCCACGAAGATTGCAGCACCATATTTTTATACCCACTCCACATCTATCATAATTAACTGATAGTTTGGAAGATTTCCCAGAATGCAATGGAAAGTAAATAGGAGCTTGAGCAGTAGGCAGGAGGCTTTGGATCAGAGAGTTCATTAAGAAGGCACGCGATTAATTGATCTGCATGGTTATTTTGAACTGGCAGATACGTGATAATCTCCCTTATTCTGTCCAATGCCCAAGTGTCATCATTTCTGAGTGGAGAAAACATAGTTAAATGCCAACTGTTGGCATTATCAGTCCCTAATTATGCATTTCAGGGGCATCTAATTGCTTGTCCACTCAACACAAAAGACACATTTAATGACTGTGCTCTTCTAATGAATTATGGCAGTCCTGCCATTTGCCGCAGGTATGTAGATGCTCTTCAAGCAGTACTGGCCACAGTTAATGCCTTGATTTTCAAATGATTACCGAAATTAAAGTTTCAGAGAAAAAAGTAACATTTATTGCATCCGTTAAGCTAGGTCATCGCTATAGTATTTTTTCAATGCCTGTGATTTTGACAGCCTTTTAATTAACATATTAATTAACTTTAGCCAACAGTGACACAGTGAAACTGTGGTGTCACACAATCAGGCCTGTAAGTATTGGTTTCTATTCCCAGCTCTGTGTGTGAGCCATTTACTTAGTTTACATGTTCTTAAATGTATTTTTCTGGGTACATATTGTTAAAGATGGTGTAATTTTTTTTTTTTTTGGCAACAATTTCTTGTAGTATAATGGCAGCTGTCATTTCAACAGATCCAGGTTGGATGAGGCGCCGTCGTCATAGCAGTTACTTGCAAACTCACTGTGCGGCCAGTAGATGGCACAGTGTGGTTTTCTATGATTCGCTTCCTCCTCTTTTTCTCCATTCCTTATTTTTTTATCCACTCCCAACATTAGCTTGCCCGGATCAGCTGCCAAAAGCCATTTGTGTTAATAAATGACCAAAGTTAGTCCCGGTGACATTTCAGCATTCAGGAGGTGAAGGTGAAGAACCCGTTGAGCTTTGATCTTGAATGAAGTTTGTCAGAATCCCTTTTAACAGATCTTGCCTATACATACATATATATATATATACACACACACACACACACAAACGCACACACACACACACACCCTAGAGTGTTTGCAGATGACAACCCCCACTCCCCCACATCTTGCGTGAGCATCTGTCTACGGCTTGTTGTTTCGCTCTACGATCCTGCGGTGATGTGCAGGGGGGATGGGTCCTGCTGGGATGGCAGCACCTTCTGTTGTAAAGTTTGCTGTGACATGCGGTCAGTGAAGTGGACGAGACCTGTGTCGGGTGTCAGTCGCGGCTGTGCGGCTGAACACAAACACTGAAAACAGCTGCAGGGTTTGCTGTACTTACAGTAATACTGCTAATAGTCTAACTCACCCCTTTTCGCACATAATCTGATGTGAAGTTAAGTGACCGAAATGTTGTGAATGTGCTTTTTAGTTTTGAAGCACGCAGTTACAATCTGTTCTTTCATTATAGCAGGACTGGGGTTTTCACGCCTTTCATTCACGTTAAATATGAATCATTTTAAACAGTCTTCTGCAGCTCAATACCATTTAACACTCACTGGTTTAACTGCCGCTAAGCAGTTGTGTTAAATGCATGCGGTGAGCATAAAACCTGGAACAAATTCAGAGCTAAACCCAGGCGAAATAAACACAAAACAAGCAAACACATTCCTGCCATACATTGTATTTGTTATTCAAAATGGACATTTTTTATGTGCTGCAAACATGATTTGTTTGATGAGTAAAGGTTTATGTTATAGATCATTTAAAAATTAATAAAACCATTTTCTATTTAACATAAATCTCACAAAAGGTTCAACATTATGAATTCCCTCACCCCATCAGTGATGATTTTTGTTGCTGCTGAATGAAACCATGATTAACATAGTTTTTTCTTGTAAATTTTCACTCTCATCATGATTTAAATACCTAAATGTACTTTACATTCAAAGATCAATGAATGTATCATCCTCTCCCTCTCTGAAACACACTTGGAGGACGACAAAGAGAGCACCTGGCTAGTATTTGCTGCCTCTCTCTCCGTGTGGCATAATAATGATCTCTTCAAACACCTGCTTTTTATCCACTTCACTGAGAATGGAAATCTAGCTAAATTCATGGCAATAAACATAACTGCAAACAAGCTGTGGCGCTTCACTTGCTGCTCTGCCAGGTTACAAACTACACAGATTAAATAAGGAACACTTATATGGATACAGTATACAAGTAAAATGATTATTTATGTGTAAAGTTGACACTGATATTATGATATTAAAATATTCTTGATGTATACATTCATATGATGTAATACATTGCCCGGTCAAAAAAAAAAGTCTCCATTTGAAATTTTCGTTGGACTACCTTTAGCTTTGATAATGGCGCACATTTCTCATGGCATTGTTTCCACAAGCTTATGCAACATCTCACCCTTTGTTTTCATCCACATTTGCATTAATTTCTCACCGAGATCCTGTATTGATAAGTGAGCTGAACCTCCATAAAGCTCCTTCAGCACATCCCAAAGACCTTTAATGAGGTTAAGGTCACAAGTCTGTGGTGACCAAGTCATACGTAAAAATTATTCCTCATGCTCCCTGAACCACTCTTTGACAATTCGAGCCCAATGAATCTTGGCAGTCTTGTCCAGGAATATGCCCATGCCAACAGGGAAGAAAAAATCCATTGATGATGGATGGAGGTGTAACCTGGCCAGTCAGTAGATTCAGGTACTCAGCTGACTTTACTTTACTGCTGCATAACGTTGCTGAGTTGTAGTAGTGATCCAGTCATTGGCTCTTGAGTATTTGCTCATATAATTTCAAATGACGACTTTTTTTTTGGCCAGGCAGTGTACATTTACGTTTATATATGCCACTTATTTTTTGGAAGCTTATAAAACATAAAAACAGACTGACAAATATAAGATTAAAATGCAAAACAGTAAAACTCAAATGTGAATTAAAGCAATTCAATCAACCATATTAATTGTTGCCACTGCTCAACAGCACCCTGCTTACATTCCTTGCAACACTTGCTTGCTAGCTTTCTAGAAGACTAAAGCCATTTTTCGAAACCACATACTGAATACGGCGTACTGCATACTGGAACCAGTATATACTGTATACTGTATTATTCAGTGTAGTGACCAGTTTGCCTGATTTTTTGTAGCATGCTATGTCTTTACATGACCTCCCCGCAAGTCTTTAAAATCCATAATGACCATTTCCCAGAGACAAGACATCGTTTAAAAACAGTGTTTTTCAACCAGTATGCTGCAATAACTCATTAGTCGTTCCATGGAAAATGGTCAAATTCAACAAAGTGATTATTACAAATAAAATAATTTGAAATAATAACTGAATGATTAGCTTACCTAAAGCATAATGCTTTAATAAACTGCAAGTCGTAAGTTGGCAGTACATTAACACATAATTAGACATAGATAAATGAATCAAAACGTCAGGAACATTTAGTCCGTCCTCTTACAGGCTGTGATTAGAGGGCAGTAGGCCTGTTTGGGGTTGAATCCCAATACTCATGTTGCCTGATGGTTAAATAACCTATGCCCTGCCTATGGGAAATGTAATAGGGAAATGTTAGCCGCTAATGTTAGTTAACTCGCTGATGCGTATAGACCTGCTGACTTGTTTAGTCCAATTAGTCTGATGTTGGTTCATTGTATTTTGCCCTCCCTTTTAAAACTGAGAATAATAATGATGAAAAAATAAACTGAATAAAAGTCTCAACAAATTGTTTTTATTCTGTGGCTGAACTCTCCCCAGTGGCTGTCTGGTCTGCCATTTTTTTCCCAAGTTAAGTAGACAAAATGAGGCTGAGACAGTCTGCTGCTTTGCATTGTGGGATGTGGTAGACTGGTCTTACCACGTGGTGCATACTGGTGATATTTTCAAAATCAGTACACTGTATGACATCTGGGTATGTTTGGCATAGTGCAAATTTCACATTTTTCACATATTGCATGTGACATACTACTTTTTGGTCCAAATCAGTATTTACAAGTAGTATGGTATCCGGTTTCAAAAATAGATTCTTGTTCTTGCTTACTACAAGCCTGTCTTTCATATTTGAGTTAAGACAGCAGGCTTAGTATCCAATTCAAAGCTTATGCTACTGTAACCCAAAAAGACTCTTCTATGTTAAAGGTCAGATATTTGAATGAGTATCTTCTCATTATACACAATACCGGAATATTTTTTTAATTTTGGGTCTGCATTGAGACAAAATAGTGCAAGCTTTGCACAATGTGATCAATGGTGATTTAACCTTTTTGCGAAATACTTCAGCTTTTTATGTTACTTCTTCATAGTGGAGATCAAATGATGGAATTTTACTTGGGTCTCTCCTGACCCATTTAAATTTCTAGTTTTCTCAGACTTACTGAATTCATGCTTTAATTCCGGCAGTCCATTGAAGAGGCGCTCAATTTCTCAAATTATAGCCAATGCACATTTCAATAACTTCAAAAGCCACGGTGTTGTTTGAAAGGCACACTAACTATTTTGCAATGCATGGCCTTGCCTTTATTTACACTGATGTCACAGGACCTAGTCTGTGGTGCCTCTTATTTATAAAATTCAAATGACACAATTTATATAATGGTGCATTTTCATTTCTGTGCCTGACTCTAACATAGAATGGCTGGTGTGTTACTTATATACTCCCATAAGTATCAACATAGTAATGCTTGTGTAACATGCCTGTCTGTGAATTGAATATACAGATGGTGCATACTGGTCCACTGTGCAATTCTTAATCTAGCAAGCGTGAAATCCGCCATGAACTTACTTCCTGGGAGACAGCAAATGAGTCCCTTCGGTTTTAGCTGAAGCCAGTGTTTTTCCATGTAAAGGTTATTGATCAGACAGCCTGTTACCACCCTTCATGCACCCCTGGGTGGGCTATATCTCTGAAATGTCCTACGAGCGATAACAAAAAAACAATAATTCCAGGGTTGCCAACTTTGGTCAGCTGTCTGGAGTGAGATTTTCAATTCAAGACCAGTCTGCACACACATTTACATGTATGTAAGAGTGTTTTTACCTAGTAAATAGTCTGTAGGGTTTGAAAATTACCCTAATGCTTTTGATGTATCAAATTTATTTTTTAAGTTTATAATGGAATAATATATATTTGCCGGAAGATTTTTTGCGTGAGCATTAGTCTGAAAGTGTGAGAGTTGGTAGCCCTGTAATCCATTACCTATGCATCGGAAACATGCATCCTTTGCCTGGTTTTCTTCCATTTCAGGCTTGACAACCATGATTTTGTAGCTGAGTATAATACTGTCTTTGAAATACCACATATGAAAATTTTTCTCATAAGAGCGTAATTTAACAATAACAACCTTTCCCTTCATTATTTGATGCCATTGAAATCATTGTGGTCCAGGGTTTTTAATAAAGGGCAATATGATGCCATGTAAGAGTGGTGAAATTTCAGACAACCTGGGAGAGGGGATGATACAGTGCTCTTAATACCCTTGTATTCACCACCCCATATTATAGGTATCCTTCACTGGAAGCCCAGATTACTCTTGTCCCCAAGCAATATCTTAGATATGTGGAATTTGATATTTCCTCGATGTGAACTAGCTTTGCTGCTCTTTTTAGAATGTCAGACTGCCACCCCCATCTGTTCTCAGCCACACAATCATTCATTTGCTTATACTGTAATAAAGTAATATATTTTCATTTGGGTCAATCGTTAATTAGTTGAATCTGAATAGGCTGCAGCTTATCGGATGAGTATCTGAATATGGTCCAAGAATCAGCATGTCTTTTCAGATTGGTTCAAAAACAGCTAATAATCGCTTGCTATACTGACAGAACAATGTGTGATGTGTAATCTCTTGGGGATCTAGTCAAATTAGATCATTTTGCTTTAGGGATGTATTGGAAATTATTTGTGAACTATTAAAATATTGCAGATTATAGGATAGGTGCTTTTATTCTAGGTTTAAAAATACAAACACACGCTTTGTCAATCCTGTTAGTGACTAGTTAGCTTGTGCTGCTACAGTATCCCTGGGGTCAACTTACCTTTGAATGAAATCTGAGGATATATATCAGCTGTTATACTACTTACTTCATGATTTAATTTGATGGTTGTGTCTCAGAAATATTTATTTATCATAATAATAGAACTGATCATAATTTTTTTTGAGAATGAAAAGTGAAAAGTTGTCACTTTATCACTTAGGAAAAGAGAGTAATTAAAAAGAGCTCATTTGCACTATTTTCTAGAATATCTTATCATTCAAGGTAATTGTAGACCAGGAAAAATTGCAATGCAATTCATATTATTAGTTTGTTGGCCTGTGTAATTTACATTTGAAGCATAAAATTGTACATAATATCCATCCATCTACCATAATCACTTTTCCAGTACAGTGTTGTAGTGAGCTTGGAGCTCATCCCAGGAAGCGCAGGGCATGAGCCAGGGGACACCTGGGACTGGATGCCAGTCCAGAATCACACAGCGGGTGATGCATTGACACCAGTTTACCTAACTGCATGTTTCTGGGCTGCAACAAGAAACCAGAGTACGGTATTTGGTGGAAAGCTACATACAGTGTCAGTCAGAAGTTTGGAGACATCAACCCACAGAAAGGTTTATTTCTACTATTTTGTATTATTCTCTTATTTCTACTATTTTGTATTATTCTCTTATTTTAGAATCATTTTAAAGACATCAACACTATAAAATAGCATATTTGGATTAGGTACTGACCAAAAAGTATTAAACAAAAAAAAATTTGTTTGTGGGTTGGGACTCAGTAGGTTGCTGGTTCAAATCCCTGGGTTGGCAGAGTGATCCCACCATTGGGCCCTTGATCAAGGCCCTTCACCCCAATTGCTCCAAGGACTGGCTGACCCCACTGTCTCCTATGCCAGATTCATGAGGTGGCCTCCTGGGATGCTTTTCCAGCTGTCCTGAAGGAGGTCCCACATACAATATATGCTGAACACTCATGGAGCGCTTTTACTTCACTCACTGGCCAAACTCCTCCAGAACCATTTCTCCAGTGATTAGGTCAGGTGGCCAGGTCACGTGATGTGATACTATCACTCTCCTCTGTAAGCAGCTTGGCATGTCCAAACTTTTGACTGGTACTGTATGCTACACACATGCTAGATATATTAATAGGCATAATTTGTCATTCTGATAATCCTACATGAACATTTGTCCTTCAAATACACCTAACACTCAAGTAACATCCTGCAGTTTATTCTAGTGCATAAGTGTGAGTTTCACGTTGCAATACAATCCTGCCTAGTATCTATTATTATCATGTGTTTTCTTTTAATTCTGGCCTCAATGAAAAGGCAATGAATTATGCAGAGGGTGGTAATATGGTTAGTGTGGCTTATAAGTCTATACAAGTGCATGTCAAAAGAGCAAAATCTCCTAAAAATTTTGCTAAAATACAAATTTCGCTAATAAACAAGACATCATATTTGGCACCCATGCCTAAAGTAAATTTAATAGAACAACATGTGTACCCAAATTTCCTCAGAAAAAAATTATTTATATATGAATGTACCTCACTGTTTAAGCCATAGAATTGCTCTCCAAGTCACAATGCAGCAGAAATGTAATCACAGATAGTAATATGAGTAAGGAACTGAATAGGCCTGACAGTAGTTCTGTGGTTTTGCACTGGGATAATGGGGACAGTGACATATGACTGATAGATGCTAACATATGACTGATAGATGCTAACATATCCTATGGTTTCAACCTCCTTGACTGGATGGAATAGAAAGCCAATGGTCATGTTTCTTTGCTCTCTGAGCTTGTTTTCAATGAAAGAATACCCACAATTATTAACTGTGGTTACTGTAATTTACAATGCAATAATATTCAAGGGCCCAGGCGGCCAGCTTTTCAATAATGCAGAAGGTAGTATTTGTCATGTTGCCGAAACAGATCATGGAATAGATGCTCCTGAAGAAAAGATTATACGCGACAAAGCTCTGATGAAGAAATAGAAATTTTACGTAACCAGCAAAACCTCTTGCCAGTTAAGGAAAGCAATTAAATTCTTGCCTTGAATAGAAGGGCTAAGGTAGCAGACCCAACAAATGGCTCACTGAGCTGTGCTGTAATTTAAGCTGTCTAATTGAAAAATAAATGTGCGGGTATTTTGTAGCTGATATGTAAAAGCAGAACTACCATATCCCTTCATATTTTTGTGCCTTTAATCCAGTCTATGAGAGCTAATGCACTGAATCACACTGGGGTCATCAGTCATTATTGTGCTGTACTTCCAGGACAATCTTTTTCATGTTGTGCTAGATTATTATCACTCCAGTAATGCAGAACTCATACTGATACTGCAGTCCACTATTACAGCACAGCAGAGACATAAATGTAATATATGCCAATATAATGACTGTGCTTGTGTAGGATAACCAAAAAGGTAAAATAATAAGCTCGACATGTCGTTTGTCTTTCACGGGCTTTGCCATCATTTAATACGTCGTTATAAGGTACTGGAAAACTGTGAAACTATTCACAATAAACAAGAAGCACAAGCACAATATTACCAGCAGCTGAGTAAAGCATCTGTAATTTGCCCTGCTTCACTTATGTCCTCTGTAAAGTCGATAAAATAACCAATCCCTGTGCACATTTAATGATTCCTGTCTAGGATAAGCGGCTAGAAGGTGGACACATGGATTTGTGTTTGAAATATGTACACAAGAAAGTACTATATACACACAAAATAATCAAAACATGCAATCAATACATTAATCTTTCACTCACAATTAGTAAGCGATTACTTCTATATCTGCGTTAGAGAATGACGGTCCAAGGTTTTAGTGTCACGATTTAGCATGAGCTCGGACCAGGAATCAGGAAGCAGGAACATGGAGACAAGGAATCTGGGAAACTAGGGTTTTATTCTGGGAAAACAACAAAACGAGGTACGAGGACGGACGGCAGACTTCAATTCACATCAAATTACTTCAATGACGAGACTGGGGAAACATACTCTGACGTGGACTTAAATACACAGGACTTAATGGAAATAACAAGAAACAGCTGGTGACATCGGGATTTCACACGAGGTTAACAAGGGGGGCGTGGCACACATTAGGATCGGATGAGCCGGGAGTGACATCTAGAGTCTTGGTGCTCCCTGTCTTGCTGTATGGCTGTGAGACATGGACACTATCCAATGAGCTGAGACAAAGACTGGGCTACTTTGGTACTGTGTCTCTTCAGAGAGTCCTTGGGTACCGCTGGTTTGACTTTGTCGACTAGTCTGGAGTTGCTAAGGGAGTTCCCAATGAGGCACATTACCTGCATTGTGAGAGAGCGTCAGTTATTGCAATACAGCCACGTGGCGCGTTTCCCTGTGGGTGATCCGGCCCGCAGGATCCTGGGAGGTCACCAACCGGGATCCTGAGGTGTTTCCTTGTGTGGTTGGTGCAGCAGCGTGCTGTACAAATGCATGCTCCCCAACCTGACCTTACCTGACCTATTGTAACGTAGTGGTTTTTTTTTCATTTCCTTTATGTACCCTTTATGAACAATCACCTTGAACAAGTCTTTTCATGGGCTCTTTTGACCTGTTAATGAAAAATTTTGTTTTTATGTTTAAGATACATGGGGATATTTCTTGCTTGCATGTCAAGAACTTGTGGGAGCCACTGTTGACCTTCAGAAATGGGGCCTCATTTCTGCACTAATCAAAATGCATTGAAAGAGCCAACAGATGTTCCAAATGTTAGCATTTATGTTGCTTGGGTACCACCTAGTTTGTCTGAATCATGTTGTCACATAGCTTTAAAGACCTTAATTACTGGTGTGTGGCCTGACATCCTCAGAGTTCATTATAAGCTTTGCAGGAAAAGGTGCTTTAGTGAAAAAGATTTTATTGAAGGGAACTAAGCAAGTCCAGGCAGATTGTATTATTCTTCATTTTAAAATTAAAAAGTTACAAAATCTATAACAGAACATGACTGCAGCTATATACACACTGAACTGAAGCAAATCTTGGAAATTTAGGATCTAAAATTCAAGCATTAAATTAAATTTCTTGCTAGACAAATCCTGCAGGAAGAAAGGCTTTTGAAATACGATGTATTTTTTAATTAATCTGTGTTCCTATCATTTTGGAACCCTTATAGATTCTGAAATGAAATATCATCTTCAATTATGTATCTGTACCGGTCTTTTCTTTAAGTAGTTAATTTTCACTTTTTATCATGAATAAAATATTTCTGACTGAAATAGCTAAGATGTTTTGCAAAAGTTCTGCTTTTAATGATGGAATGTCTTGGCTGATCCATGAAAATGGGATTTAAGTCACCATTTCTTACAACAGACAATAAAAACACAGTAAGGATGAGTTATGGGGTCATTAGTAGAAGGAGGTTATACACTGATAATATTTGCTGCAATTCCATCCCACAGAATGTAGTAGTTAATTAGAACCAACACAGCTTTCAAAACTGATAAACTAACAAATACGTACAAATAAAGACCTTAATTTACCACAATGTCATATATGTAACGTTTCCATTTTATTTAAAACACTTTAATTAAAAAGTATGAAATCCCTAATGGGAAAATAATGATGTTGACACAGGCTGCAGGCAGAGTGGAGGGATTAAATTAATTACGGTTTTGTTCTCATACTTCATCTACAAACTCTTTTTTTATTCATTTCTTGTTTATTTCACAATTTTCTATTCCCTCCTTTTTATCCAGAGTTTATATTTTTATGATTCAACATTAAATCATTATAACATACTCCCACATTCACACCGCATAACAGGAAATAATTTGCCTCATCTGAAGATTAGAATGATTTTAGATGGCCTTTTACCAGAATTTGTAATACTCCCAACACAGAGAGACACTGAATAGTCTGGAGGATAAGTTAAAATGCCCTTGATTTGAGCCTGGACTAGCAGCTGAGTGGGACTGAAAGTTAAGAAACTGGATTCACTGGATGTTTTGGAGGTAATAGCAGAAGAAGCGGGGAAAAGAGGAGTTCTGGGAGAACAACAGATCAAGGATAAATTTAAGGCAAGGACTGTGCCTGTATCAAGATCTCAAGGTCCCTGTGGAAGGTAAGGAAGACTGATTCATTAACTGTGTGCCAAACTAAGCAGAAATGGATAAAAATGAGGAACGCAAGAGAGGTAGCATGGGACAGAAAGGATATATAGAATGGAGACTGGACATTACCAGTCATGTCTACTACACCAAAGGAGGTATCTGAAGAGAACGAAGTCTGGGGCTTCAAAAAGAATGAAAATGGGCTGGGATAGACATGTGACATGTAGGTCAGAGTAGATTTGTATTTTAACAGCAACTTGGACAGTTCAGATATTTTCCAGTCGATGCCCAGAGTTGGAATGAGTTGGGTTGATGTGTAGCTTCAAGGCAGCAGGTATGTGAATGTGGAGAGAGCACGAGTTTTGGCAAGGCTGACGGGCACGTGGAGAAAAGCTTTAGAGGGAAAATCTGGGCAGAGGAGGACAGGGGAGCAAAAACGAAGTGAGGCAGAGGGCAAACTCAGACATAGCTACACCAAGAAGAACAGGGATCATGTGAATGTCCATAAGTATACAAAAATTGAGGGGTGCCCCCTACTATGGCTAGTGGTACTGCAATTTAGTCTGAGTCCCTGCTCTCAGTGCTACCAAATGTACTCTTAGCATTTTCAAAAGCACAGCTTCTTGGAATCTCCTTGTGTATAATCAAATAACTGTTCTACTACTGTCCAAATTCCCATCTTACTGCATCGTCCTCCAATGTGTTCAGGATTGACTGACTATCCCCCCACCTGGCAATGATTTGGTTACAACCAGCAGATGTTTTCTCTCAGGACAGCTGGATGCCTCTTTTCTGCATGAAATATAAATATACCACCGGTACAAAGTGTGGTAACCCTCTGACTCTGACTAAGCATAATTGCAGACTGTTAATCTTGCAAAGCCACACACCTGGCTTGTAAATTACCTTTCACTTAGCTACGCCTGTCTGTTTTTATTCAGCAATGCTTTTAGCTCACCTCCAAAGCTCAGCTCAGAAGCCTATTTGGCATCAATACCTCCAAAAAAATCCTATCCACTCTATTCGGCAAACCCATCCCCTCTGAACAAAGGCTGCTCTTTGGCATTAGGCTCCACTGTCATATGTACCTTAGAGTGTTATTGCCATGCTGGGGTGTCTGGATTTGATTGCAGATGGATGACACTTATCTCGTCCCCTAATCCTGCAATAGAATTACTGTTGTATGCAGTAACTGTAGCTGAAATAGAGGAAACAAGATCAGAGACGGCATGACCATGGTGTCTTCTAAACCAAGGGCTTCGCTGAAAGACAGCTGACTACCCTTTTCTCTGTACATGAGACTCCTGAATGACCTTACTGATACATTGCTCAAACAGTGTGGCGTATCAGTACTGTCGATTCTCTATCATGCTAGCTTGATGCCTTTGCTAGCACACTGCTTGACCCCAACGACTGGTGACAGCTAACGAGATGAATCCAGGCCACTGCATGAGCTTTATGTTGCGGCGCAGTGAGTAATGAGCTGTGCAGCTTTGGGGATTTGTTGACACTACACAGCCGACTTCACAGATCAGTCTATTTATTCTAACAGAGAAGTACATGGTGAGTTACCATATAGTTAGTGAAATCACTCTCTCCCATTAACCAGCAGCTTATTAAAATGGGAGAGGTTAACCCAGAGCATGCTTGGTATCAGCAGTTATGGAAGATGGATATTATTATTATTACTATTCATAGTCTATGGTTTATATTACAAGCGATTGCTTTAAGACTACAAGCAAAACAGGGCCATAGGACAAATTGCCAAAAGAATTGAATTAGTGAATGTTTAAATGTAAATTAATTTTATTTGCAAATAAAAGTGCAATCTATCTAACTAATTGAATCACTTCACAGGAATTGCTTTCAACAATATATACATTCATTTTCCCTTTGAAACCAGAATACAGCCCAGAGACTCCCACTGACATCATGCACAGTCTATGAGACTGTTAAGTCTATGAGAGATTCTTGTACGCTTTGTCTAAAAGGAGAATAGATGACACTTATTAGTGAATATGCTCCGATTGTGTGTTTTTGGAGGCTGTACTTCACCAGGAGTCTATCAGAGTATCATACATAGTTTTTGCTTGGGCAAGTTGATCGGATAATTAGACTTGCCGTTAGACATTTGAGAGCCGCCTGGAAGTCAAGCTTCTCTGCACAAGACAGGATAAACCACTAACGTTATTAATGCTCACGACTGACGACTTTCACATGGCTCTGGCAGTGTTTGCTCGCAGTCTTCATTTGCTGGCTGTGTCCCATTTCAGGGGTTGTGTGAAATTGCAAATATTGCAAATAGAGTCATTGCCATTGAGTTTTGAATTTGATTGTTTAATTTTCAAGTTCACAAATTTTTTGTAGAATAGTTTAGTAGTTAACTTGCTAACTAAGCTGTGTGTGTTCAAGCCGAGCTAGAGGCTTTGAAACAACATGGCAGACACTGCAGGTAATGTTGACTCCAATCTAAAACGTCCTTTGATGAAGGAGAGCAGGATTTACATCTAAGTAGCAAACTAATATAAGATAAATAATACCTTTTTAGGTCATACTGCCAACTGTCCACATTGTGTTTCCTCATTTTAAAAATCATCGTCCTCCCCTGCTATATATATGGTATTCGGATTAGCAAATCAGTAATCAAATAAAAATTAAATAAATAAAGAAATGCAAAAATGGTAAAAAGCATACAATAATGAACATAACTGGCTTACTCAAATGTCTTTTCTCATATGCCACTGCATTTTCTAATATGATATTTGAGATTGCAAGCCTGGTTGAATCGGTGGTGCTTTGTAAGCTTCTCTGCAGTGTGGTATCTCCAGCCTCATGATTTCTGATAGAAGCTTTCCTCTAATTTTTAAAATCCCCCCTCTTACCTCTGTAGCACGCATTACCGTGTTATTTTGTCACAGCCAAGCCATACTTGGGGGTCTGTTGTCAAGGACATCGGATATTCTGGGACATTGAAAAATAGGGCATTTATTACTGATGTGGTTTTATTGGGATCGCCACATTTGCAGGTGTCAGGCCAATTTGGTGTGTACAGTGACGGATGCTGGCAATATGAGGTCCGTATTCTGTTGAAGCAGAGCTGAGAAAAGCTGTCCGAACTTTCATCCCAAATCCTCTCAAAAACCTACCCGCTTTCAGTGTTTAGACTGCAGTCCTCCGAGGCATCGGTTTTTCTAGACTTCTGATGTCTAGGGAACAGCTCTTTCTGTCACAGTGCAGGTGAAGGAGGTAGTTAATGAGGCAATTCTGACTTTGATGGTGCAGTCTGCCTTGGGGGCCTGGAGCAGATGTGCTAGTTTACATAAGGATCAAACTCAGTCGTATTATAGTGAAGTTCCAGCTTTTGCTGCACATGGTGCATGATGCTGGGAGATGTGCTGCTAATGAATGGTGGCTGGAATTTGGCAGCCAGATGAACACAGCTGATCAAAAAGCAGCTTTTGGGCGTGGCCTCCACAGAGCAGTACTGCGGCCTGCTCCTTTCAATTTTCGCAGGCCAAGCCTTGCTAAAGTAGAATGTTATTTACAAGTAGAATCCTCAGGTCTCTGGAAAGAGTGAAGAAAAATGTTTTAATTTCTTATTTTGTTTGTTTTTATTTTTCCTGAAGGAATGCATTGGGAAACATTTCCAAGATGTTCCAAATATACAAATGGACGATGGAAATGACTGGTCACAGCCATGTCAAATGTCAAATAAGTTTCAAGGTAAAAAAAGAACAATTTATAAGAACCGAGACCCTGGCACAGTAAAATCAAATTGTTAATTTGCTGAATGTTTGTTAGCCTGCAGCCTGTTAGTTACTGAATACTGTGGATGGTTAGCTTGCACTATCTTGCCAAATGTTAGCGGACACCTCATCACACCTATATGTGCTTACTGAACATCCCATTCCAAAGCCATGGACACTAATATGGAGTTAGTCCTCCATTTGCTGCTATAGCAGTTGCCACTCTTCTGGGAAGGCTTTCCACTGGATTTTGGAGTGTGGTTGTGGGAATTTGAGCACATTCAGCTACAAGGGCATTCGTGAGGTCGGACACTGATGTCAAGCAAGAAGGCGTGGCTCGCAATGGGCTTTCCAAATTATCCCAGAGGTGTTCAGTGGGATTGAGGTCAGGGCCCTGTGCAGACCAGTCAAGCTGTTCCACGCCAACCTTGCCAAATCATGGATTTATGGACCTTGCTTTGTGCACACGGTCATGCTGGAACAGGAAAGGGCCTCCCCAAAACTGTGGTCACAAATTTGGAAGCACACAGTCTAATGTGTCTTTATATGCTGACAAATTAAGGGGACCCTTCACTAGAACTAAGGGGCCTGGACCAAACCTAATATTTGGCACCGTGCACTAATCTGCCAAGCCAAAATTCATCCATCAGACTGGCAGATAGGAATAAGCGATTCAACACTCCAGAGAACGCATGTTGATTGCTCCACAGTCCAATGGCAGTGTACTTTACAACTGTTGCCCTGCGAACGGCAACTTGGCCATGGAAACTCAATCCATAAAGCTACCAATGGACATTTCTCACACTGACTGACACTTAAACGCCCTGAATCTATTGTCTCAACTGTGAAAAGGCGATTTTTACGCGACACATGCTTCAACACTGCCAGCTTGCATGTCCTACCTCTTCATGGCTGAGTTGTGGATGCTCCCAGATGTTTACACTATACAATAACAAAGTTAACAGTAGCCTAGCGCTGGTATAAAGGGGCAGGACATTGATGACCTGGTTTGTTGCAATGGTGGCATCCTATGATGGTACCACATTCAATGGCCCTTCAGTATGACCCATTCTACTAAAAGTGCTTGTCTGTGGAGATTTTCATGGCTATGTGCTTTAGTTTGTGCACCTGCTAACAATGAGTGTAGAAGAAACTGCTGAACTCAATAACTGGAAGGGATGTCCACATACATAGGACGGATAAAAAATTACTGTTATTTCTTTAAGGTCAATCTGAGGGTGTCTACATCTTGTTGGTTATATAACAGAAAACACTGCAAAATGTATACTTTGTTTACAGGTATTCATTTTGAAAGTTACATGGGTAAGGTTTCACTTCACGTCAGGTTTTCTGTCAGTGTACTGATAAAAACAAAACTGGTTCTCGTGGGACAATACATGATGCCTCAGACAAAATAATGGCAACAACGTGGGACGTTACTCAGTCAACTCAAGAGTAGATGAGACACCCCCAGGGGCGTCAGAACTATTTTGAATGTGGGGGACACACACTGGTGGTGAACTAATATTTTATGTTAAATTGGGGGGGGGGGGGGGGGGCCCAACCCAAAATAAACAAAAGTCCGGGGTCAAAATATGAAAAACAACAAATTCCATCTTAA
>JAODKC010000095.1:26382520-26448661 GCA_026777985.1 Mormyrops attenuatus | reverse complement strand
CCCCCCCCCCCCCCCCCCCCCCCCCCCCCCCCCCCCCCCCCCCCAAACGAATAATGATCAAATGTCCTGGGTCAAATTATGAAAGACATCAATGTCCTTCTTAATAATAACAAGAAAACATTCAGGTCTAAGCAACAAGGATGGGGCAAAGAGGGTACAGAGGGAGCTATCAGTCAGAGAGGTGTGAAGGGGCATGAAGACCATTACTGGCTACAAGACCAATAGCCAGGTGACAGAGGGCAACATGTATAGAGCCAACGAATTTAAGCTGTACTTTGACAGATTTGACCGTTTGCCTCTGTTGAACCCCACAGGTGCCTTGCCACTACCTGCACTACTGTTCCTAGTACTTCCCTCCCCCAGTTATTACAGCTATCAGCACCTCATCTGTCCTGTCATCTCCCCACCCAGACTGTAGTGGCTAAGAGTCCCCTTCCCCCCACTACCCTGACTCTCTGTCTTATACCTACATCTGTCACCTGCTGTCCCATCATCTCCATGGACCAAGTGAACAGAGAGCTATGCATATTCTACCCAGGAAAAGCAGCTGGTCCTGACGGCATCAGTTGTAGGGTGCTCACGGAGGGTGTCGTAGGGTGATCTGCACCTCCCAGCCATGCATAGTACTGCAGAGCATATTTAACTTGAGCCTTAGTCTGAAGAAGGTGCTGACACTGTGTAAAACTGCTTACATCCTGTGCCAAAGAAGGCACATTCTAGTGCCCCATTTGATTATGACCTTCAAGAGGCTGGTCCTGGAAATACTAGGCCCCTGGTTAGGTTGTCACTTGGTACCTTTCAATTCGGCTACCAGGAAGATGCCATCATCTACATGCTGCACCATGCCAACTCCCACCGGGACAAGCTAGAAGGTACTGTGTGGATCATGGTTTTCAATTTTTCTGATGCCTTCAATACCATCCAACCAGTCTGCTTGGGAGAAAGCTGTTGGCTGTGCAGGTGGAAGCTCTGCTGGTGCATTGATTATGGACTATCTAACCAGGTGCCCACAGGTGGAGATTGTACAACATTATAAGTATCTGGGTGCCCACCTAGATAGCAAGCTGGACAGTTGTAGGTACTGCTCTGTACGAGAAGGATCAGAGCAGGTTGCATTTCCTGTGGAGCCTCAGTTCCTTCAGAGTAATACCATATTGTGGACGTTCTATGAATCAGTGGCAGCCAGTGCTGCCTTCTTTGCTGTTGTGCGCTGAGGCAGCAGTGTGAGGTTGGCAGATACCAACAGACTCAGCAAGCGAATCAGGAAGGCTGGGTCAGCTCTATGAGAGGAACTGGACACTCGAAACTGCGGCAGAGTGGAGGATGCTGTGCAGACCTTGGTTGATTATGGACAGCGCCACTCATAGAAGACAGAAGAGCACATTCAGCTGTAGATTACGCAACATTAAATGCTCCACCAAATGCCTCAGGAATTCATTCCATCCAACAGCCATCGGACTGTACAACTTGGGAATCACCCAGGGCACATGTGCATTAATACTTTATCGATATCTGTTTATTTATATTTCTAGTGCAATATTTCTGTACTTATTGTCATATTCACCACCTATTTATTTATTGCCATTTCTGCAGGTTATACAGAGAGTGTTGCATGTGGTACTGCATATTGTCCATTTTTCTCGTTTTGCGTGATTGTTTACTGTGCAGTCCATAATCACAAACGATATCCTCTGGAATAATAAAAGTTTTCTGATTGTGATTCATTCCATGCCCTGCCTGCCTGAATATTAGACATGCCTGTTGCCTATTGTCTAGTTAGCCCAAGGGTATATCAGGACCTCTATGAAGTAAAACTTCAGTGAGGTATGCAGCCTGTTCTTTCAAAAACTTGCTGTATTTCAGTGTTGACTTCACATTTTGTTGGCTATGGAAGTAAATCTGTCTCATCACAATTTGAATTTTATATGCCACTGAAATTCTAGCATTGAATATTTATGCATTGGAAATATGTTTCAGATTTTTTTTGCCTCTGAATTACAGTCTTCAAATTTTCTATAATGCAGTTTCACTGCTCTTTTTCCATGTTCACAAATTCATGATAAAACAAACTGAGGGTTTAAAGATACAAATTGCAAAAAACTCAAGCTTCAAAAATTCAAAGAGAACATTTCAAAGTTGCTCCAATTCGATGGTCCGAATTCACATGCAAAAATACAAGGTTAAAAACACAAGTTATCCATCCGGGATACCAAGGCTAAGCAATCAAATCTGTGGGTGCATTCGACGCCATGCAGTGAAACTGCATTATAGAAATTCAATGTTAGAATTTCAGTGGCATATAAAATTCAAATTGTGATGAGACAGATTTGCTTCCAAATATAACATGTTCTAATGCCTCTACCTAGCATTGTTCAAAACGATTCTTGTGTTTCTATTTAAAGTTATTGTGTTTAATGATTACTTTTATTCGATCTTATTTTAATGTAAAGCATTCTGAATGAATTCTGTGTTTGAAAATGCTATATAAATAAGCTTGCTTTGACTTGCCTATGTTGGACTGCAAAAAGAATGGACAGATTTGCATTTTATATGAGCTGAGCATGCAGTTTTTTTGCATTGAACATTTATGGTCATGCGAGTACCAACAACTGAGGAGACTGAGGTCAGGTCCTCAGTTTTTTGCTGCAACTCCAATAACCGCAATCCATTACAGGGCATACATAGCAAGGGCTAACACTATTGACCTCTGTATTTTAAAAATCCTGACTACGGCCCTGTTTATGATTATTTGTGGGTGGTAACTGGGCAGGATCTCAGGGTCGTGTACACATGCATATTTGCAAGATTTCTATTTATCAAAGGGACATTGCGTCCATATATGTGTGCACCAGGTTTCAATTAAATTCAACTCAATTTTATTTATATAGCACCTTTTCACAATTTTACATTGTCTCAAAATGCATTACATTATTCCTGCCCAAAGCCCCCAGTGAGCAGGTCAAAGGTGACAGTTGCATGGAAAAACTTCCTAGTCGAAAGAAACATTGGGAGGAACCGGTCTCAAAGGGGGAGTCCATCCTCCAGGGGCTGGCACAGGAAGTCAAATGAACAAGATGCCAAAATCCTAATTTAGATAGTCAGGATTTTAAGGTTTGAGTCTCAATGCGGGGGGCAGGCAGGTGATGGCATGCAGGCGCTTGTGCTGCTTCCGATGGCAAGATGAACAGTGGTTCAGTAGCAAGACAGGCAAGGGAGACATCACAGGCGGATGGACGGACAGGCCAGAAGGACGTCACAGGCGGATGGGCGGACAGGCCAGAAGGACGTCACAGGCGGAAGGGCGGGCAGGCCGGAAGGACGTCACAGGCGGATGGGCGGACAGGCCGGAAGGACGTCACAGGCGGAAGGGCGGGCAGGCCAGAAGGACGTCACAGGCGGATGGGCGGACAGGCCGGAAGGACGTCACGGGCGGACAGGTCGGAAGGACGTCACGGGCGGATGGGCGGGAAGGACATCATGGGCGGATGGGCGGGCAGGCCGGAAGGACGTCACAGGCGGATGGGCGGACAGGCCAGAAGGACGTCACAGGCAGAAGGGCGGTCAGGCCAGAAGGACGTCACAGGCCGAAGGGCGGGCAGGCCGAAAGTACGTCACAGCTAGTAGAGGTGTCACAGGCAGCAGGGTATGCAATATAGCAGGGTATGCAATATCTTGAATTTTTGGGTCTCCAGGCAGCCCACCCCAGGAGGGACGTCATAGGCAGAAGGGCGGGCAGGCCGGAAGGATGTCACAGGCAGAAGGGCGGGCAGGCCGAAAGTACGTCACAACTAGTAGAGGTGTTGCAGGCAGCAGGGAATGCAATATCTTGAATTCTTGGGTCTCCAGACACACCCGAGGAGGGCTAGGGGTAATGAAAAGTGCATTAAGGGAGACTAGAGGCAGTGCGAACAGTTAGGTGAGTGCAATATGAAAGGTTTATAAATATGATTTTTTTGGGTGTACGGAATCTTCTGTTTTCTTTCATATACATTTTTTTCATGATGGAATTTACACAGAGTTTCATAAAAAAAGGCCCCTGGTTTCCGAGTGTGACTTGGATTGTGTTACTTGTGTTTCTTTGGAACTTGGCCTGTGTTTTGATCCTAACTACTGGATTATGTTTTGGTGCTTGTCAGAACCTGCTTGTTCTGCTTGTGGATCTTGGGATCAGTACCATTAATAATTAGCTACTGATTTCGGGTAAATAGAAATGAAATTCACACCATTAACGTTCCCTTCCTCACTTTCTGCTAGTCCATTCTGTGCTGCTTTTATGTGGAAATTCATTTTGTTCAGTAATGTATAACACACCTAAATATGCCATAATGGTAATTGTTAATGAGCATAATTAGTACTGGTGAATGTCACTTGTGCCTAATTGTTAAATTCATTAGTGCGGAATAAAAACAACCGGATAACTGAAATACAACATAGATCTGAATAAGAATCATCGAAATCACACTCAAATATTGTTTGTAAATGCAAATAAAAAACTGTGATGTAGTTTCACAGTGTTTGTGCGATTTTTTGATTGTTGAAATGTAATTTATATCCAATATTTCTATCAAGTCTATCAAATTGAGGCTAATTTTCCCCACTTTTGTGGATATCACAGTTTTCAAGTGGAGAAATTTGTAACTTGCTATGTTATTCATTTTCAAAGCGTACGTCCTGTGGTTATCCATGTAGTGGATCGATCATAAAATATTTCAGTTAACTAAATTTACAAAAGCTTTGATAACTTTATGATAGAATTCCTTATCTGAGTTATGTTTCATTTCTTTCAGATGCTGGTCCATGTAGCTGCCAGCAGGGATCAGGTGAGTTTGGAGAATTACTCTCCTGCATTTCCTTTATTTGAATACCTGATAGTGTTTTTATCGTTAACAAACAGAGATATAATATTGTTTTTAATCATGAAATTCTAATGTTGGTTCAAAAAAGCATTTATTGATGAGGGAGTTTTTTTTTCTTTCCTTTTTTTTTTAAAGTGATGTAAATCATTGGCCCCAAGGCGATTTGATTACGATTATTTGAGTAATGATTTGATGCATCAGAAATCTTCTTTATATTTTTTTCTACCATGATTAGATTTTTTTTTATCTTCAGAACCTAAACTCATACCTCCTTTTTTTACTTTCACTGAAAATTCACAAATATGACAACTGGAACTTAATTATATATGATTAATGGAATTCAAAGAATTCCAAAGTTTTCCATTTTTTTTAGTTTACAGTACCAAGAAAACATATACAAGCCATATATGGCCATATACAAGTGTGACCCCCAGTATTCTATAGGCATCTAAGTAAATGTGCCTCTATGCAAAGAAAATGAGCTGTCTAAACACAACCAACCAAGAGGTTTTTAAAATGCACACAATGAAACACAACAGAATACAGTTTACACATGTAACGTAGTGTTGCTGCATATATTGCAGGTTAAACAGAAACAGGTTGCTCAGAGCAGCCAATGAGTATTGTTGTTTTTTTGAAGTCCAATGAGAAAACAAAAAGAAATGCTGAAGACAGACATGGATATCTGTCAATAGTGAGTAAATGACAGTTGCGTTCGGAAAGACATTATTTGTACCAGATACTCATTTCACCAGGATATTTGGCTCACTCCTACTTGCTGAGCTGTCCGCCCCAGATTAGTAGAATGACATGACATTGTTTCTTATTGTGTGGAAAACGAAAGCTCAATCTGCAGGCCAGATCTAATGATGAAACATGTCACAGGTACAAATCCCTCATCCACTACTATGGAAACTGGCTGATTGTCCAATGCGATCATCTCCATTGTTTTAGTTGTTATGTTGGGTATAAAAGTGGCAGAAAACCCACTTTTTGTGGTAGCTTGTGAAAGGAACAGTGGTACGCTCCTATCATCTGTAGTGCCAGGGTCACTCTTTGGGCAAAGAGTTAGCAACCCTTTTGTCCCCCATGTTAGGGGTTTGTATGCATATGGGAAACTCCTTCTTGCTGCGATTGGCTGAAGTTTTAAATCATTTTGGGGGGCAAAGTTTGACTCAGCAGTGTAAGCCTCTGTGCCTGTGATCGGAAAGTGACAGATTTGAGCCTGGCCTGGGTAGAACAGTCATTTTTGTGGGCCCGTGAGCAAGGCCCATAACCCATATCTCCATGGGAGCCACGGCAGGTGACTGCCCTACGCAGCCAAGCTTACTCTCATCTACATCTGTGTCTGTGAATCACAGAGAGCAAGATGGGGTAGACAAAAAGAGAATTTCCCCACAAGGGATCAATAAAGTGTGGTTATTATTAAGACTGCACTATACCTTCCTGTGGGAGCCCAGTTTAAAATAGGTTCCTAACACCTCTTTGCTGTTCATAAGAGGCGACGAATGGAGCAGTTTTATCCACGAGATGTGATCCACGTCAGTGGAGGAAGGTGATACCTGAGAAATGCTGTGGTTCCTACAGTATAAATGCTGCACTTGTGATGGTGATCATATGGTCTCTTCAAGGGAATGCCCTGTGCGATCAAAGAAAAGGAAATACAACAGATCAAGTGTATGAAAAAGTGAGCTACGCTGAGACTCAAGAACTGGTTGGGATATTTACTTAATATCTTTTAACCTAACCAAAACTTTTGCCTCTGCACCAAAAAGTCAATGTGAGTGTGAGTGTGAGTGTGAGTGCCAGACAGACTTGACCTGGGTTACCAGAGATAAATCTTAATCAATGGGTAGGAGTTCCTCTCTTACAAGAGCTGAGACTAAACGATCTCAAACCCTGATTGACTCAGGCCATGCACAGACCAGACAGGGTGCAAATCATTTGACAGACTAAAACCTGTCTAATACGAGAAGCAAAAATAAAACACCCCTACAACAAAAGCAGGTCAGGATAATAGTTCAAAGACTCCACAAGTAAGGGAAATTGGAATGAGTGATGTTACTTGGCATAGCTGGAGTCGTTCCCTGAAAGGCAATGCTAGGGGACAAGTGTCAATTTTACCCACCTGACGTCTGTAAATTGTCCAGTGGAATTGTCATGGTTTTAGAGTCAATTTTGCTGAACTTCAGCAATTCACTAACATTTTAAATCCTTTTGCCCTCTGTCTCCAGGAAATGTACATGGTACCAAATAATTCAGTTTCTTTAAAAAAACATTTTGCAGTTTTCAATAACTTTGGTCTGAACTGCATTTGTTCTGCAGGTGGTACAATGAACCTAATAAGAGGCTTAATTCATAGCTGCAATTCAGTTAACAGCAATTTACAGGTCACGGCAGTCTATCTCACCTTACATAAAGCCTTCACAATCTGTTCTCTGTATTCCACTTGATGTATCTGTAACTCACCAGGAGTTGGATAATCTTGTTAATAAGGTGCAATCCCATTTTATTCTTATGGAAGACTTTAATGGCCATAATTTACCATTGAGTAGATCAAATCACAATACAAAGGGTAAGTTAGTTGAAAAAAATGATTGAAAACCATGATTTATGTTTGTTGAATGATGGATCTCATGCTTATGTAAAGACAATGCATGGAACATAGGCAGCAGTGGATCTTCCTATCTGCCAAGTTCAGTAACTACTTGAAATTTCTTGTAAAACTGTGGGCAGATCGTTGTGGGAATGATCAAAACCCACGAAAGAGAGGCTGAGAAACAGTACTTAGAGAGATGACAGCTGACAAAAGTATACTGGTTTGCCTTCAAAACATTTTCTTATGAACAGTTATGAACAGATCAAGATATTCAATGATATTACAATTTCAATAGCCAATGAAATTGTCCCTAAAACATCAGTTAACTCAATAAGTAAGCATATCCCATGGTTCAATGATGGATGCCAGGAGACAGTCCAGGCTTGGCAAGAAAGGATTTTCTTTAGACAACCAACAACTAAACACCTTGCAAAGTATAAAATATGTAAGGCACAAGCTTGTAGGATTATTAATGTAACCAAAGATGAAAGCTGGAGACACCATGGGCCCTATTTTATACCCCATGCAAAGCGACACCTGGAGTGACGCATGAGAACTACGCAGTTTTCATTTTCCCATCCGACGCCCACATTGGATACATAGCAAATGTACTTGTGCCCATCTAAGGTCCCATGGGTGTGTCGGTTTTAAAATGAGGTGGAGTCAGGTGCACTGTTGTTGCATTGCTATTTTGAGGTAGCAGAATGCAATTGCTCTATTGATCAACAAAAACCTGGTCTAAAATCAGTGGCGCAGTATTTCAGTGTTATTTAAAGGGTGCTTTATCAAGATGGTAACATGCGCCTACATAGGCATGTGCACAGCGCACGTACACTGCTTGTTACACATGAGGACACGTAGCAGCGCACAAACATCAATTAGCTAATTAATACAGTGGGACACCTGTATCCATGCATTCAGTTATCTGTGGTTTATGGTGTTCCCAAAAAAAAATTAAAGGTTCATAAGTTTCAAACCACGTGCCAAGCGGAGACAGGCTATAAGTGTTGTGAGAGAAAACTCGGGAGAAATCCAGGTGCTGAGAAAGCAAGTAGTTTTATTTGAACCAAGGCAGACAGAAACAGAATCACAGGATCACAGAGCAGAAAGTCAGGTAAGATGGGGAAGTCAGTCCTATATGGAAGACACTGGACAGGACTAGAGACAACGTGGCAATCCAGGGTAAACAGGAGCAGACAGGAACACAGCAGGCAGGTAGAAACGCTCTGTAAGTCACCACATGGATCAACAGTACCTCACACTGAGTGGGAGGTAGCCCAGGCTCTTATAGGGCCAGTGCCAGGTGTGGCCACATTCCTGAGTGAACTTATATTCTCACGAGGAGGACATGACAGAATCCCCCCCCCCCCGCACGGCCACTTCCTGGATGCCAAGGAAGGTCATGGTGCTGGCTTGTCAGGGTGGTCTTTTTGGAAGGCAGACACAGGCGCAGGATGGAGCAAGTCCGCCGTGGGTGGACAACACAGAACGGGTTACTGTACCTGAGTGCCAGTTTGCCTTGACCTGCGAGATGGAGGTTTTGGGTCGACAGCCAGACTCACTGACCAGGTCGGGGAATAGGCCTAGGGTGGCAGTGACGGTCAGCTTGATGTTTCAGCCTCCAGGATCGTTTGTTCAGGCTCTAGTGTGTATGCTGCCACACCATAAGACTGTTAAAACCAGTCTTCCACTACCAGAACTGAGCTGGGTGTAGAGTCCCAGCAATACAGAAACTCAGTGAAACCAAATGACTCAGGTAAGGAGGACTTTGGCCAGTTCCAGTTCTATGGAGCGTGAAAAGGGGTATCAGCCTGCACACCTTCAAAAACGGGTCAACCACGGTAAATATCACTGTTAGCCCATCATACCAGGACCGGTGCCAAACCTAAATTCCAGCCCAATCATTGCATTCAAACCAAAAGTAAAAATAGCGGCGCCGGGCTGATATATTCGAACCGATGCAAATTTTTCTGACCCTGAAAGATTACTGGGTCAGAGTTGGGATCGTGTCATGTCAGTAGGTGGGGTTAAAGTCATCAGAGGGGAAAACAAAAGTAAAATGGATAAAAAAAATGAAAAAGAATACAGGAAGTGGAAAAGAGAGCTAAGTAAAAACGATGCTAGCTGCCCTAAAAACAAATATTATGGACTCCGCGTTTGGAAACAGACCCGCTAACCAGGTGACTAGAGCATTGAACGCCGCGGCTGCTTTGGAGGAATCGGATAAGTTGTTATTGTCGTGTTTACTTATGAACTTTAAATTACATTTGCCATATGTCGGCAAGGATACATCAATCAAAACAGCATATCGTTAAATGCTTGGTTGTGTTTTGTATGTTGGACCTGTGTTGTAACAACAACTTAGCCAAATAATAAGTTACCATTATTGTATGACGTACAGCTATCTGCTTTGTTACAGCAATGAAAATAACAGACTCACATGCTGCCTTGCTTGAAATGTCAGTAATTTACGTGAAATTTACCCATCCTGTCTTTCGTGTGCTTGTTTTAACACAAGGAAGAGAATGCAGACGGACAGGAGCATCACTTTTTAGATTTATTTATTCCGGGTGAAAGATTTATTTATTTCTTTATCATCTGTATATTTGTGAATTAAAAGTTTACCAAAATGTTGCATTCTTTTCTTGTCTTAACTCTCCCTATCTAAGTAGTTCATTAATGCATACAGGAGTTCCTTCATTGTCCTGTACTTATTTTATGTGCGTTTGTGCTGATTTGACAAGAAATTACTATGCATTTTAACCTTTATATGCTAATTTGTACTTCATTTGTGGTATAAAGGTTAAAATGCATGGTAATTTCTTGTCATAGCAAAGCAAACGTGTACTTATTTTATTTGCATTTGTGCTGTTACAACAATCGATTGATGCACGTATCAATTTTAAAGGTAAATGCATACTTGCATGACAGTTATGTGCATCCCTGCATATTAGCATGCATGACTCGCAGTTCATCCATGAATGCCTTTCCAATTGCGACCCACTTTTTAACTGCAACACACAAACAGTTACTTGTGTTTGATGCTGAAGTGCAGGAATTATTCGTTGGCAGATGTACAAATAATGATTCGTGGCACACTCAGAAATTTTTGAGTGAACTATGTTGGGTTAAACCCAGGAACAATAACAAATAAAGCTAAGAATAATGTAAGCATTTGCAGTAAATTCAAAAATGTCTTGCGTTCATCGCATCTCGCACAGTCCTTCATTTTTGTCTTCACTTCTGAAACAGGACCCCTCCCACAGCAACACACACACTGATGTTACAGTTCTACCCTTTCAGCACCAAGTGCAGTGTGAATGGCAGATGGTTTTTGGTGGGGTTTTTGGTGGATTTGAACTCAAGCCCACCTCTGGCCAAGCACCAGCACCGGCTCCAGTGAGGACTTGGTGTGAAAGGGGTATGTCAGTGTTGAAATCTAGAACAAGATGGGACCATGGTTGTTGAAGTGTGGGAAGTGGTTGGAGGACGCCCACAGGTTTCTGGGTGTCAGCCTTGTGTTGGGTGCTGGCCAGGCAAGACAGCATGAACTCCACCTCTTTCCTCTAGACGGGCCATCAGTACCGTCGAGCCAGAAGACGCACGGTGGTGGAAACCCCAGGGTGGTAGGAGCTGGAGGTGTGCACCCACTGTATGGTGGCCGAATGAAGCACGGATGGGACATAGACCTTATCTGCCCAACAGCTGGCAAGGTTGGGCTCATTGCGCTGGGCCTCTTGGATAGTGTAGTCCAGGTCCCAGAACGTAGGAAACAGGATGCAGGTAAGATCAGGACAGGTTCTTCATGCTTGACAAGAGAGGCGAACTGGCATGAGAGGGTGTCTGCCTAGATGTTCTTCATAACAGGGAGGTATGATACCTTGAACTCAAAGCGGGTGAAAAAGAGTACCCACTGGGCTTCTCCCAGATTTCGCAGATTTGAGATACTCTAAGTTGGGATGGTCTGCGAATACCTCAAAGGCAAGATGAACCCTAGTTCTACTCCACAGGGGTCAGATTCCTCGAAAATACTAAGGGTGCAACTCCCACTCCCCACCTGGCATTGGGAAAACACAGTCCCCACTCCCAACTCAGAGATGCCCACTAGCACTATGAAAGACAGTTTTGGATTGGGTTGTTGAATGATTAGTGTGGAACAGGAGAGATTCTTCAGGCATCAGAGTGCTTCCTCTGCTTCTTGGTTCTAGCAGAAAGTGGTCCATTGTCCTTGCAGCAGGGCATTGAGAGGGGAAGCCACCGAGTCTCAGGATGAACTGGTGATACAAATTTTCAAATCTGAGAAAGCATTAGAGCTCTTTCACCGTGCGGGGCTGAGGCCAGTCCTGAACAGCTTTCACCTTCTCTTCGTCCATTCCCACCCCCAGGTATGGATCTTGTAAACTAGAAACTTGAAAGAGTTTGATGGAAATCACACTTCTCACCTATGATGAACAGATGATTTTTGTGGAGTCGTTACAACACCCTCCAAACATGTATGTGTTCCTCGGGGGAGGAGGAATACACAAGGATATTGTAAATATAAACGATCATGAACCCATTTAGCATGTCAGCGAAGATCCTACTTGTGAAGAACTGGAAGATGGAAGGGCTCTTAGCGAACTCGTAAGGCATCACTAGATACTCAAACTGACCCATCATGGTAATGGATTCATCTCCAGCTTGGATTTGGATCAGGTTGTAGTGCTGCAGAGGTCGAGCTTGGTGAAGACCTGGATGTACACTGGTGAGTACCCACAATAAGCTGAGATTTTTGTAAACAAATACATTTTTCTCATTACTTGTTCTGTTCAGGTACAAGATACAATATTCTTCATTGTAAAATGTATGACAGTTGCCTCTGTTTTTCCTTGCTATGCATGATTTTTTTTATTGATACAATTGTCTTTCGAGAATTAATCTTAAAATGTCAGAATCCCTTTCATTCCAGAGATCACTATATAATAATGTCCAATGTATTTTATTACTACTGTATTTAGTGTCGGTACTTTCTGCGCATAATTTATAAAGCATATGCATGTACACGAAAATTATGTCATATATGGGGTCCGCAGATGGTTCGCTGTTATCTGCGTATGTCTTGGAACGTATAACCTGCAGATACTGGGGGGACTACTGTAATTATTCTTCTGATTTATAAAGCTCAGGGAGATGTGGCAGAATTCTGCTGTTGCTGTAGAGGGTCTACACTCGTGTTCACTTTGTGCACGAGTAGATCCATCTTCTCTGTAGAGAAGCACTCTTTTCTACTACCTGGAAAATCCACAGTAACAATAGCAATTGGCCAAAGTAAAAGCACACCTGGCTCTTAAAGGGAATGGAAGATGACATTCGGATGGGTTTATAGCATGTCACGCCCCAAACACACTCATGACTCACGTACAACCCTTTTGGACTGTGCTCCTGGTGCTGCAATTATTTTTCTGCTGTTAAACTAGCAAAAGTGGATTTTCCATGCCCTAAAAGAACTTGTACCATGTGCATCACACTTTGTGCTTTAGATCGTTAAAATAGGGCCCTATGTATATGACTTATCCTCAATTGCACCGGCAGGAATGGTTTGGTATATGATCGTAAGATGATAGGAAGCTATACAGTACTGGGTTTCAAAGCACATTAAATATAAGGACATGGCACTTACGACGAAAGAAGAAACAGCAGAGAAGTAGGCAGAAATATTCGAAAACAACTCTGCTATTGAGAACTGCCTTCCTGAATTTCAGGCTTTTCGAGGTCGACAGGAAAAAAGAAGAATTAATGTCTCCTCTCAAAACTTGGAACCCTATAGCCAGGCTTTAACCATGATAGACTCTTTATGGCCTTTAGAATAAATCAAATGATACTGCTGTTGGGCCAGACAAGATCTATCACCAGTTCCTAAAACATCTACCTCATTTTGTTTTATCAGTCCTCCTTAAGTATTTTAACTGGTTTTCGGGGAATATCCCACTTTCCTGTCTGGAAGCGATAATTGTACCTCTGACCCAAATAACTACTGCCCAATAACCTTGACTAGCTGTCTATGTTTAGCCATGGAAAGGATGGTCAATGATCATCTTGTCTGGTACCAGGAGATTAACCATCATCTCAGTGATTATCAGTGTGGTTTCAGGCAAGAAAGTAGATAGCCTCATACTAATGAACATCTCATCACCTTGGAAATGTATGCGCGTAAGGCTTTTATCAAAAAAAGAAAATGTGGTGTCAGTTTCCTTTTTACTTGGAAAAGTCTTACAATACAACTTGGAAGTATGGCATACTATGGACTTGGATCAGTATTGTAAGCATATTTGGAATATTAGGGTAAGGTTTCCATTCCATGTCCAAGTATACACAGATACACAGAAAAACTGACGACTGTGTCTCTGCCTCGGTTGTGTTTAAACAACTGCATATTCACATTCATATACCAGAAGAGAGTTAAATTTTTACCCTTCTGTTGGCACTTGACTATATTGAAAGTAAGCAACAGAAAGACTCTTTAATTTTTAAGGACTCAAAATCCTGTCTACAAGCACTGCAGCACTGAAAATAGATCACCCAGTGGGTTTAAAGATTTTAACCAAGCTTGCTATCCTTGATGTAGGGAATTTTAGTATTTATTCCGGTTGGATCTCAGGTCACTGTGGTGTGCCTGGTACTGAACAAGCAGACATGGTTGCTAAGTAGGCACTTCTTTCAGACACATAGACGTTTTTATTACCACCATCAAACCTCAAATCTCTGCTGAATGGGTATGTAATGAAAATATGGCCAAGTGAATGAGAAATTACCCCTGTTGGGGGTAACAGTCAGTTTTAAAAACCATTAGGACCACAAGGTGTCGTTCTGGGCATAACCGGGCTGACCCACATCTTTTTACTTGCAGGTGACGATCCACCTGTATGTTCTGCATGTAAAACTCCTTTAACTCTTAAGCATGTAACATTGTAACATTTTACAAGTATTTATGAACTTTTTACCTTTTTGATTGTTCAGTCTGTTTTACAATCCATAAACTCTCACCATGAATATAGCCCTAGTTGCTGGCATTTCATTAAAAGCCAACATGACTAATTGTCCTTAGCTCTGTGCTGCTAACTTTGAATATTGATAAAGTTTAAATATGATCCAAAATTGAAACATGGGGCTGATATCGGATTAAAAATTTTTTTTCAACGAATATCATTTGATACGATAACCGATATGTCATGCATCTCTAAGACTTACATTACTTTATAAATACCTAGCTAGTTAACTAATTATGAGTCTGGACCAGTGTGAGAAATACGGGGGAGGTCCGGGGGGGTCCGACACTCCCGATTAACCCATGAGACCCCCGAAAGCCTCAAAAGCAAAATTTTAAGGGGATCTCAAGATCGGTATTGCGCAACAATATGGAGATAGGGAGTTCGGTAAAGTTGGAAAGACATTGACAGATTCGAACTTCGCGGTTCAATAAATCTTAAACAAGACGCTCTTACAACACAATATACGGGTCTATTCAACAGCGGTAAGGTAGACAATGAGCTACAACCGGATTTTCGTCCAAACAAGATGTATTTAAAGAAATACGGATAACATTGCTCCCTATGAACAGTCCGCTGTCAGAGGAGAGCTTAGGGACCGTCTGCGAAGTGCAAAACAAAAACGGATAATGTCAATAACTTCACTTCCAAAGAGTGAAGAGCCACCAAAATCACCAAAGGCTTTTGGAGTGTTATCATGGTCATACTACACCCCTTAGTTTGGTGAATTGTACCTATTAACCAGTACGTACTGGTACGAAATGTAGTCTATTTTTAAAGATTTTTTATTAGGAATAACATTCAATTACTTTGCTCCTATCAACTGTACTACCACCAAAACCACTACACACTTCTACAGTCTCATTATGGTCATACTATACTATTTAGTTTGGGGAAAAATCATTATTATTAAATAAAATGCAATAACTTTGCTCCTATCAATTGTAGTGCCACCAAAATTACTATATACATTTGCAATCTTATTATGGTAGGACTGCAGCACTTAGTTTGGGGAAATGTGGCTTAGTCTATTGTTAGGGATTTAATTGGCAATAAAATTCAATAACTTTCTTACTATTAAAATGCATCACGATGCAATAAGATGGGCATGCCCATTGTCTCTGGAAATTGTGCTTTGCATATTGTATGAAGTTAATGCCAATTCATGCTATAATTAAAATATTAACCGGCCAATATTGTGCAATGACAGCAGGAGCGGGGGAGCTAAAAATGAGTATTGATTTATGTCCTGTTGCTGTTATCAAGCATCCATTATTACAGTAATAAACTTTGTGGAAATGCAATCCATATCTGTTTTAATAGCTTTTTAATTTGGGTGTGATACTATTTGTTCATGACTTAAAATGTATCAGTACCTTCAGATTCGAAGGGAAAGAAGTTAATAATTAATTTGATTTTAAAAGCATAATTATTTAATGGTCCTTCATGGGAGATGGGCTGTAACCGTTCTCCCCTTTCTCCTCTGCTGTAATCATGCAAGGCAGAGGACACTGTCATTAATGTTTTTGGATGAACTTTAGTATCCTGGTTATTTGTTATTACGGAGCTGCATCAGATACAAAAACACTATGCAAATTGGATGGCATTGAACTCGGAGGTTCCTCGCCCATTTATCATGTGAACGAGTTAATTGGGTAATTCATCTCCCCGGTCCTGTACGGGAGCACCATTTTCCCTTCCCGTTGGTGGCTGTGGGGGGAAATTGCCTTCAATTAGATTTCTACCATACTCCAGAGAAAGGAGATGCTGCTGGGGAAAACTGGCAAAAATGCTCTAATTTTCTGTCCCTGAGGCAGAGAGTGGTGATGTTAAGCAGCATTAGTGTATGAGAAGGTTCGTCAGGGTGTCTTTCTCGTAAAGGACTTGGTGCCCTGTTATTTACATACCACTTAATGTGGTCTTACAGTATAACAGTATGGGTTGAGAAACATTTAAAGAAAAAACCTTTTTAAGCGGAAGTGTATAAAAATGCTATTGATTAACATAAGTTTCATATAGAAGAATTTGGAATGATTTGCATATGTAGGAAAGGGTACTGGTGGCTAGTTTTGCCCGACCTTATTGGCTACAGCATTTTAAAACATCTCTTGCATTTTTGAGTCCAAAGAGACTCCACCCACCACAACAATGACATTCAGTATCAAGTAGGCTAAAAATTTTGTATGAAAATAACTGATTGTCCAAAATTAGTCTTATTCTTAATCTTGTTGTTATAATCTACTATAAAGTAAGAATGCAGTTAATGACAGATTTAATGTCCTATTACAGTATTTGGAAGCTCTGCATTCTACTCCTTCGTGTTGAACTGCCTAATGCTGATGATGACATGAGAACATGAGGTAAGGTGATATCTATGATTAGGCAGTTTGGGTTCCTTTGTGTAACAATCATGAAATCTCACAACTACATGAGATGCATTCCATTTATGCTTTTAGGCATTTCGCACATCATCACCTACATGTGAACCCAAAGTTTTCTGTGACTCCTTCTGTACATTCCACTGTGCTATTTGTAGTATACAGTGCACCAATTTTCGGCTTGGTTTAAGATTTATATGGGCAGACCTTTTTTGTTTATAAAGTTCTATTTATAGCTATGGATGGAAGCCTGCATGTTTTTATCCTGAAATCTCTCTTGATACCAGGCCTAAAGGCTGCCCCAGAATGATAATAGTCCTGAATTACAACACAGACTCTCAAGCTGTTCATGTAACAACCGTTTTCTTGTGAGTAGAGATATGCCACAGATGCCCTTCTCACCAGACTCCAGCCCCGTGGAACATTTGTGGGATTAGCTGCTATGATATATGGCATCTATGGCTTTAGAGACCAGTGAACGGCCACATGTTTCTTTCTTCCCTCCACTGGGCCGAGCAAGGTGAGTAGGGTAACTCTTCATGCTCGTCCACTGGTTGCAAGAAACACCACTAGCCTGTGATTTGCCCAGGTTGTCTTGACAACAACAACCAAATTAAAGTGCTATTTCCCGTGCTATGTAAAAGCGGAGCTTCTTCGAAGGCATTTTCTTTTAATTTGACTTCTTTCCTGCAGAAGAATGAGGCCATAATCCCATTGGAGTGCAACCAGTTTTGCAATTTTGCTTCTTCCGTTCAACGCCTTTGCCACAGAGCCAGCAGGAGTGCATCTGTGTGGCCTTTTTTTTTAATTTCAGACTTTTATTACTGTTGGGGTTTGGCATTTTTAATATATGAACTCATTCCACTTTAATTATAGCCATTACAGGGCATTAACTTCCTGTCCTATTGCGAGCCAAGTGCCACTGTTTAATCAATATGAACATTGTAATGTGTTTGCAATGACTTTTCCAGTCCTATACTTTAGTGTTCTAACAAACTCCTTTCTGTCACCAACTGAACCACATAAACATATATTTATGCCATTAGAATTCCACCTTCTGCCTATTTCTACACTTGCAGTGCATGTTTATTGTCATTCATATTTAGATAGCTTCTTTGTGGGGGACAAGATGTACATATGTGCAAACAGTGTATGTCTACCCTGACATATATCTTGATTCCCAAATTTAAATGGCTGTTGCAGCACAGACTAACTTAAAACACAAAAAGAACAAGACAGTTCATCAGTCTCAGCTGGGAATAGTTGCCTGCATTGGCCTTTTAATTTATCTTGTACTCAGGGTCTCTGTCATATAATTAGGTCATTGCAGTTAAAGAAAGCTGCCCTGTCCTGTGACTGTCACATTAAGGACAGGCGAAAATACAGGTTTCTTTTGTTTTACAGTGTTGCCCCTAGTTTACTGAAAACAAACATAGAATTGATTTAAATACCAAACGGGATGGACAGCAATGTAAAGCTTTTAATTAAGGATTTGTTTCGTATCTGCGAGTAAAATCATTGGAGCTTGCATAAATATATCTGTCACGACTCATACTCAGTACGTACTGGTTAAAACTATTTATTGCCCTTTATAAACAAGATCTGTGACCAAACACCCCAACCTGGACCATCGTTCCATCACAGCAGGTCTTCTGCCCTCCCACAGCACTGCTGGAAACAGGAAACCAGGGGGACCTGGGCTACTGAAAGGGGACAAAAACACAAAACCATGACAAAAACACACAGAAAACCCCAAAGACAGGACACCAGTGGCAGAGCAGACCAGCCGTGGAATGTCAACCACTTGGGACGATGAATCTGGAAATAAGAAACCAGCTAACCAGAATTCCAAAATTAGATGCCAGTCAACAAGGACCATGACCTCTAAGCCACCCAAACCACCAAGTACCTGCTGACAACTGAGAAACACAAAGGGAACTGACCTGGTACAGCTATTCCAACAAAAACAGACATCTGACTAGGATCAAACTGAGCCCTATGCTCCAATACCAATGACAATGACTGAGCAATGCTCCCTGCTGTGCTTACATAAGATCGGGCTCCAATTGCCGCTGGCCCAGACCAGGCTCAGCTACCTGATTAGTAGATCATTGACAGGTGTGGCAATATGAAGTGAGAAATTGTATTATAGTTAAAGGCGGTTCAGGTACATTCTGTGAAATCAGACTTACTTGGCTGTTATGGAGTTCCTTTGATTTGTACCACGCAATGGATTTAGAGTGTTAAACGATGTAACTCATTTTTTTAATTATTGGTCATCTTAGGCTTATTGTGTGACAGTACTTGGGCCCTCCTTATTTATGTAAACAAATTAGCATTATTTACTTGTATTTCTGGTTGGAGTCCAGGGCTGTCTGTCTAAACACAAAGTCACCAGGAAACATGTGCTTTAAGGACAAGTGTATGCCACTAAGTCTGGCTTACACACTTTTTGTGAACGACTGCACTTATATTAAGGGGACTGATTACTTGGCGAGAGGAGTGCAAGATGTGCTGTCCGGAAGATATCGGTGGGTGATAAGCTTTCTGGCTTTAGTAAAGAGACACACGGAGTAATGATATCAGAAAGGATTAAGAGATGCACAGCTATACAAGGCAATGAGAAAACTGAGGGAAGGGAGAAGGTTTAGAGAAGAGGGTGATACTTAGTATTGGAAAAGCATTCTCTGCTGATAAAACTGAGTTGTATAGCAGAATACTAAATAAAGCCTTATCAGAATATCTAATCACACAGCAACATAGTGGGAAGCCACGTGTTCAATACCTTGGAGGTTTCAAAAGTACTTACTTTCCCGCAAAGGATATTAAATTTCACATTAATCCCTTAGATAAATTATGGTTTCTGAACTAGATAAATATTATTTTAGAAATTTGCTTGTCACCAGTCACTGCCTAGGTTTTCCATCTATCAAGACAGAGGTTATGCATTGGGAAGGGAGCTGTAAGATAATCGCTGTTTACCAGCAACACATACACATAAAATCTGAGTTTTTCCATTATGGGGAAAACAATTGTATAATATTGTATAATATTCACAGTCAGTCTTTAATTTTTTATGTTGTATGTAAAACAGAAGGGCTACTGTGGCACATACGGCAGCTAATTTTGCTGATGATCATGGGAGCCCTGTTGCATATGGGGCTATGTATCTGCAGGCCAGTTAGGGTGCCCATTTTGCCCCCTATCTACCATCATAAGCAACTACAATGAGCAGTGTCAGAAATGGAGGCACAAACAGCAGGGCACCATGCACTGTGTGCCATGAAACATTACTCCTGTGATCACCACCAAAATTATCTGCCATTTGTGCCACAGTAGCCCCTTTGTTGGTTTGTACTACATGGGATAGCCCTCATTCACATCTTGCATTGATCTTGGCTGCCCAACACCCTGTTAGCAGTTCAAAGTTTTTCCCTCCTTGGACCACTCTCAGTAGGTATTCACCCGAGCTGACTGTGAGCACCTCACAAGCTTTGCCGTTTCAAAGATGCTCTGACCCAGTCATCTGGCCATAATGATTTGGCCCTTCTCAGTCACTCAGATCTTTATCCCTGCCTAGTTCACCTGAATTTAATGTCAACTTCAAGAATCAAATGTTACCTTGACCTTGACTCATATAGTTTTTGTTAGACAGTCAATATTATTTGTTTCACTTGGGGGTGATCATAAGGTTTTGGCTTATTAGGGTGTGTGTGTGTGTATGGATAATCAATAATAAAGTTTGAAGATCCATCAAGCTGTTTTTGAGTTATCATCGTAACAGGACCAACTGTCAAAACTACCCTTTTTAAATATTGCTATGTGACACTGTTTCATCTTTGGGGCATTCTGTCACAAAATTTAACCAGTTCCAGTTTATAACCCAAACAATGTCACTGAAAAGTTTAAAAAAGATCCACTGAATAGTTTTTGAGTTATCATCTTAACAAGAATGTGTCTGCGGCAGTAGCGGCACATTTGTCCCAAAATCATGTTTCCTGGAACAAAATAACAGCATACACACTAATTAAACTGTACATATGTGTTTATCACAGATGTGGATATTCTCATATATCTAGAAAACTGTTCTAAAGGAATGTAACCTATATATTGCACTAGCATTTGGTACATTTGAATGCCTTTGGGATTGTGAGACTTGTCAGAAACGAACAGAAAGGAACTCAGGGCATGAAAGGAATTCACGCATGTGAATTAACAGGCACATTCTCTGTAAGCAAGGACAAGCTGAGAGAGAGGCCTTTTTAATGTCTTGAAAGCGGTAGTCTTACAGTTTAGCCATAATTACTTTAAATCCATCTGAATATGAAAGTGTTTTTTGTTTTGCATTGTTAACCACCCCCTTTCCCCAAGGATTCATTCACAAGCATTTACATGCCAACACACACAAAAAGTTGAAATCACATAAATGCCTTTTAAAACTGAATGTAGCATGCCATTAGCTGCCTTAATGGCTTTATAAACTTGCCATCAATTTCTAGCCTGCTATTTCATGTGTAACATTCAATTTTGCCAGCAGAAATCTGACTGAGATGCTATAAAGGTTGGTTTGCATAAATTGGGTGGAGTAGCTAATCCGATCTTTTGCGGAAAACACTGACCAAGACCAAACTCTGAGCAGACTTTCCTGCATTTGTTATATAGCTCCTGAGCTCAGTAGTTCTGAGTTAGTTCACTGTCAGAGTATTTAGTGTTTTTTGGGGGTTTCATTGCAGGCCTAACATGGACAGTGTGTAAATGATTTTTAAGCCCTCAGTAGATAAACGGTATTAATCCCATATGATAAATTTAATTGAAAAACCCTGGTGCTAACCATGTGTTATAATAACTAAATGAATAATGGCCTAAATAGGTGGATCTCCCTACCTAGGATTATGGAAATCAACTGAATTGAAACAAATAGAAATCTAAGTTCATTTGACATATTATTTATTTTTGTTCGCTTGTTATCTGTCCTATCATTGATGACTGAGGTGTACTGTTCTGTATCAATGGCATTTTAGGACATAAAGTAATATGTAACACCTTTCTTGCTCTCTTGAGACAGAGAATCCACGGCCTAATCTTTCTCACATACACTATATTTTTTCTTCACAAATTTTCTGTGTGAAATGTCTTGGTTTCAACTGCTAAAGAATTAAGGAAAATGCCACAAATTACCCAGCTAACGAAATTGCTTTCAGTTGATTCCAGCTGTCAGCAATGATTGTGACTGTAAAGGAAAATCAGACGTGTACACAAATAACATGACCCTCAAAGTAATAATACCATAAGTTCTAGGTCCAAGGTGAATATAACTGTAAACACAAACTGTCCCATAATACTTAAGTTATCATAGTGAAATGCTCTGAACAGCTATATTTGAACAATTCATGTATTATATGGATTATTATAAACATTTTGTACATCTTAAAAAAAGATGCTCAATTGCTCACAGAAAGCTTGCAGTTTAATGTAATTCATGTTCCCATCTTCATCCATCGTTAGGAGATTTGAATAATGACCAGGGTACAAGCGGACAAACAGTGTTTGCTCAGTAATCACAGCTTTGGATTACTGAAGAGAGATGATTGTGGGATATGATAAGATGTCCTAGGGTAGTCTAGAATTATTTTTGGCACATCCCGCAGGGTAGAGACCGAGGCGGAGGCCTGCGACCTGCTAAACGGATTACATCTCTGAGCTGATTTGCAAACTCTTGGGAAGGTCTGTTTTGCCCTATTTGACATGCATATATGGGTCACCAACATTTGGATGGTCTTATATTATTATTTTCTATTTGTGATACTACATTAAATGAATAGAATGAAACAATGATATCGTACTCCTCGTATCCCTGCATCTATTCTGCAAAGATATTTACATGATATATGTTTATTTTGCATAGAGGAATTGCCTACAGCTCTCCTGTAGACTCAAAATCAGCTATGGCAAAGAATCTGTGCTTGTTTACATTCTATTTTGAGACAAAGCAGGTGTCCATACTCTTTGTTTAACTTCCCCAAGTCTTAACATTGAAACATGTCCCAGCAGTCATTTGGTATGCAGAGTGTAGGCTTTCACAGAACTGAATTAATAAAATAGCCACAAAGACCTTGGAGTACGTACAAAGCTCGATCAGTGATTAGATACTGCCTTCACTCTGACAGGGCCTTGAAAGTCCATCCTGCTGTGAAAAACTAATTTTCGGCACAGGAAGTTCATTAACTAAGAAATCTGCATACCACTACTTTTTAACACGGGGACGAGTACTGGCAATATATCTTTTTTGATTCGTATGTACATACTTAGCCTCTCTTGATATAATGTTTTAATGTCTCAAATATGTGACTATGATGGTAGTTTGTAAGTATAACAGCTCCTGAATTGGCTGAACAATAATAATCACAATATAATTTCCCTCTATATCAATATAACAAATTCAATATAATTTAACACCCAATGCATCTCTGGTGAAATTTTGCATCACAATGAAATGAAGTTCCTTTCCCTGTGACTGCTTGTCAGGACTGGCTGTGGAGCACAAGCGCAGACACAAGTGTGAAAACATGAATGGGGGGATTTATTGAAAAGATAAGAAAATGCAGTAGGACAGGCACACAGGCAAAAGACGACACAGCCAAAACAACAGGGCAACTTACCAGGAGAGCACGTAAGTTCTAATCAACCCGCCCAATAAAAGTAATCCAGCAAAATCCAAAAATGTTGTAATATTCTAAAATTCACAGAGTAATAATCCACAGAGAATTCAGAAACGCCAGGAAGAATGCGAGTGGTGTTGTTTGGGGATGCTGACTGAAATAATCTGTTTCACTTCTACCTCAGATTTCCAGCCTTTAAATTGGAAATAATGATATTTGACATATATTGTTATATCGACTGATATGCCAGTTTTATAGTGATTTTTGGCCATCTCACCCAGCCGTAATCAGAAGTACAAAAATAAATCATATCAGTGAATGTAAGGCGCGGACACAAAATTACAGAGATGGTAGGCATATATGATTGTATCTAATTTTCTCTCTTTGAATATATCGAAGCATCACTGTTGGGTTGATGTTCCCTCAGTATTTCTAAGTGGTTTAAGGCATGAAAAAAATTTTAAGCCACTGACTGATTCCGCTCCAACAATGATTACCTCACCTAGTGATCTGTGTGCAACCTTGAGCCACTCTGCTGAATGTGAAGTGTTTGTCACAGGTGTGGCCTCCATAGAATACAGTGAATCTTTTGCAGCCTGTACAGTCACACACTAAGGAAATTTAGAGATCAACTCATCAGAATTGCATGTCTTTGGCCTGTGTAAGGAAACTGGTGTACTCTTGCAGTGTTTAGAGGAATCGAATGCGCATCCCTGTCAAGTGACTGTTGGTTGTTGTAAATGTCAATGAAATTATAACAGTTCACCTAAACTGCATATTTTTGTGAGTGTCAGAGTACCCAGAGGAGACCTATGAAAGCCACATTAGCTGTTTTTTTTTGTTTTCAGCCAGCGTATTATTTACCTATTGCTTTTATCTAAGACTGACTTGTCTGTAATAAACAATTCATTTTGGGTACATCCATCTCTGTCTTGATGCATTGAGTGAAATATTACCTAAGTGACCCACTGCCATAATCTATCTAATAGAGCCTCCATTACTGAGAGTAACGTGGTTATCAGCAACGAGAAAACGAGCCTAAAAGCTTCTGTTGGCCACGTATCGCTGTGGAGATATTGGGCTTGTTCAGTAACGATTTACATTAAGTGATGTACCTTCATAATCATAACACATTTATATTGCATTCATAGAACATTCATAAGCAGCATGTAAATATACCTTAGCATGTTAAAGCATTGCATTCATAATACTTTCAATAATCAAGACATGAAAGCTTTAATGTACATTAATAAAAAACAATATATTCATATTCCTAAGCAATACATAGGTTCAAAAAGCATTTTAATGCTTTGTCATGTATGGTATGCCATGTCCATTATGCACCTTCATAATACATTCGTAATCTCCATGTTGATTTGGATTAAAGCTTCATTAAGCATTTATAATATCTTTAATAAGTAATATTGGTCCTGTTGCGTTTCTTTCAAAGCAAATGCAGTGAGCAATCATACTGATGGCATGTAGCCTCTATGTAAGGGTATACTTACATGCTGCTTATGAATGTTCTGTGAATGCATTATGAAGGTGCATTTAATGTAAATCATTATCAGATGTTCTACATTTAAAGTATTTTTCCAAAATCTCACTGATTGGCTCAGGTACAAGCATTACTATGATGATTATTTTGCTGAAAATGGTTTACTTGAATGTTTTTATTGTATCTATACAGGTGGTTCCAGTCTGCACGTTTTAACCACCATGTTTACATTTTAACAACTCTGAGGTATTAGTTGAGTTCCCCCCAAATGAGCTTGACGGTCCGAATGGCTTCCTCTCCTTTGAAAATTTCGTATGTTCTTATGTTCCTTTCCCCAGATAAACATCATAGTGTGTTGATGGGTAAATGACTTATTTAATTATGCTAACTATTTATGTTTTCATTGTGCACTTATAAAGCTATATAAATGGCAACATTCTAGAGCTGTTCCTGTGCCCTCCTGTGCAGTTTTAGTAGTAGTTTGTTACATTGGATCTTTACACAATAATACATATGAAAATATTTAATAGGCACAATACTAAGAAAACAGAGCATAGCATTCAGTACACCATTTCAGTTATTGGATTTCATGCCTCAAAGCATTCGGCACATTGTAACATCAAACCTTTTTTAACTACTGCAGCTGAGTAGTAGGCTATACACTGCTTTCAAATGTTTTATGTATTGATATATAAACCTTTTCAGCTCATGTCCCCACTTTAATAATGCCAAAACACTTTGAGGCAAATGCTAGTTCAGTGAAGTAGGCAATTGCGATCCTCTCTTTGACTGGAAAAGGATGGAAAATATTAGGTAACAACTCAGCTCTGAGATGAAGATGAAGCCTCACGCCACTTCGCTAGAAGTCAGGTGCAGTCTGAAAAGCCGTGTCTTTGCCTTGTTAGCCTGACTCATAATATTGAAGTTTATAGAAATTTCACCAGGGAAATTTTGTTTCAAAAGTCTTGTTTCAAAACCAATTGTCATTCTATAAAATGTTTAGAAACACTCATATGTTCATACTATCCACTGCCTAAAGCATGCAGCCTGGCCTAAGTTGGGCTCTGTCTATTCCTGCCTGTTCGATTAAAGCCTGGACTTCTGACCCTTAATCATCAGAGGTGAAACGATATCTCATAAGTGACTAGCGTCCCCTGATCTGTGAGTGGGGTTTTGGCCTCTGCCGTGTCTGCAGTGTTTGCATGTTCTTTCTGTGTTGTCAGGATATTCTGGTTCCTTCCCAAAATATAAAGACACGTGTACATATGTGTCATTTCTCTGTGCTGGATAGCTGTTTTTACCCGTATGCCTTATGGTTTTGAGTACTCTGGATCACACTGATAAACATGTCATTACTGAAATTTGATGAACGACTGGAATATTCTGTGCATTTAGATTCAGATGTGTTTACGTAATGTTGTTAGTGTATGTTCTATATTATTGCTTATAATGTTAGTTTATTCAAACATCTATCTATCTATCTATCTATCTATCTATCTATCTATCTATCTATCTTTTTAAGAGATCACTTTAAGACCACCCACTCACGTGTTCATACTGAGGTGGTATCAGATTATAAGGGTGTCCCTCCGGGTTTGGTGTTGGCCCTGTTCTAATTTGCCATATACATAAATCACTTGGGGGAGAATGTTCTTAATTCAGCTTTCCATTTTTTGCTGATGATATTGTTATATATTGCATTTCATCTACCGTTAATAAGGCCTTTGAGTATCTACAAAATGCTTTTAATAGAGTGCTGGCTCAGCGCAAATAACCTCCCTGCCATCAGCTTTTATGTCCCAGAAACAGAACACTTATGGGTTAAGTTTGCTGTATTTGCTCCTTATGTCTGTCCCTAAAACTCGGACAAAGTTGGGGGAAAAGGCATTTATGTTTCCTGCACCTGCCATTTGGCCTGGAAGATGAACTTAAACTCAAGGGTTTAGTCACTTTAAAGCTATTGTAAATTCAATAGAATCGATGGGATGCCAGTCAATTAGAAGACACACATATACTGTAATCATTCCCTGACTAATTACAATTTAAAGACGCCAGTCTACCTGAACCATGTCTTTAAACTGTCAGAGGAAAGCAGAGTACCTGGAGATATCCACACCAACAAAGGCAGAACTTGCAAATGTGTCTGCTCCCAGATTCATTTATCATTGTGGAAAATATGTTTTTCTTTAGTCTAGCTATCAGCAGCTTTATTCAGTGCTTTTTTCCATGTTCTTGGCTTGTTGTCTAAATGCCATTTTAAAGGAGACTCAATAAATAATAATCTCATTTAACTGTAGGAACAAAACTATTTCAAACTGTCAGAGGCAATTTAAAAATAATGGATACCTTAACTGCAAAAATTACATTGTGTTCATCTTATTTCGCCTTATTTTATGACGACTGAGACTTCAACAGGATGATGGGTTATTACTCATATTGCTCAATTGAATCTATGTCTGGTGTCAGAACAAGTTAAAAAAGATGGTAGAGAAATGCCATAACAATTCACCCCCTGGATTATAGCTTCATAGTGTGATGTGTTGATGCAGTTCAAGGTTCTTAATTAAGGGAATATTGTAGTGTTAAGTTTTTGTAGTGTGTGAACTATATGATGTTCAGCTGTGTTGGGGCTACATTATTTTTGCGTTTTTGGTGGTGCTGAGAAAATATTTTTCTCTGAGATCTCACATATTTTTTAGCCAGCGGTCATAACTCATCATGGAGCTCAAGACCTACTGCGACAATTCATGATGGAACACAACACCTGATGCACAATTTAGGAAATGTAGGATGAAACGCTATATATTATTTGATGGGAATCCTGATCTACAATAGCATAATTGTAGTAGTATACACTGGCATCACAAATATAGCTACTGTGGTTAAAGTAAAAATTGCAATATCAACAGTATTAAATTGTATTCACCATTTACTACATCAAGGGTTAAAAGCATATAAGCATATGGGAAACAGGAGAGTGAATTACATGACACAGGAATGCTGCTAGAACAATCTTGACACAACTCTGTCTGAAAGAGCAGACTAGATGTAGCTCATTGTTAGGAAAAGGATCCTATACCATATAAAAATAATTTTAGTACTGTTAAATATTCTAGTAGGACATCTTCCCTAAAATTTCATGACAACCCTTTCTTTTATGGGGACCTTGTCAGAGATCTACTGCAACAGAACATCTTTCCGTGCAGCAAATGTCAGGATATTGTAGCCTATACTCAACAGCATCAGTGAAATATCTCCAAAAAATATCTGTGAGGTTAGGTATCTCCTGACATCAAAAATGTACTCCTGAGTTACAAGGAACATCCCCCCACCTATAGCACTGATTGAATTTCCCTTTGTGTAGTCCATATCCCAGCTAAATCTTTTATCTGCAAGTATTCCAGAACAGCTGAAATGGTATTTAGGAATCATGAAATCTACCTAACGGTTTTATTTTACGCACCAATCCATTTGGACAAAGGTGAAACTTATCCTGGCTTTGTGTGTAATGATTGTTTTGCGGTGCTTGCAATGTGAGAATTAATGTTTGATAAATGATAGGTCATGCTTTTAGAGCACATTGTGTTTCATGTACTGTACGAGCCCAGTCTGTTTATCGTCTCTCACATCTGACAAAGCCAGACTGTTGCATCACAAAGCATTAGTACTATTATTTGCTCCTTTGTTTGCTATTCCGTAAATGATAAAGCTTTAATTATAATAAACCGAGAATATCCAAACCATGCACTGTTACCATGGAGCTATTGTAAGCTGTTATATCTAGATAAATGATTGCATAGATGTGTAAATATTTTATAATTTTCAGCAAGGTGCACATGTATTGATATGGACAACAGTTTGCTAATCCCTGCTAATGATGTGGTAATTAAGCATTACTGAATTAAAATATGAACTTACTTATGACCCTAAGGATCTAATTTGACCTCAGTAGGCTGCTCCTTGTATTTTTCTAGGGAAAAGATTCCCCAGGATCATAGTATACAGTTAGCAATCATGGGCTAAAATAAAAAAACTTTTATCATGGATCTTTTAGGGCACATTTGCATTTGACATAATTGTATATCCATCCATCCATCCATCCATCATCTTTTATCTGGTTACCTCGCTCAGTGATCCTTTGGTGCCCGGAGCCTATCCCGGGCAGCCTAGGGCACAAGGCTGTGGTACACCCCGCACAGGATACCACTACATAATTTACTGACAATACATAATTTATAGATCTTAATTCTTTTTAAATTTTACCTGGATAATGTCTTTCAATCAGGTCTGAATGTATGGGTGTATCCATGGATTAAAAATGATGTAATTCTCATTTGTACAACCTTTTGCTATTGTACATTATTCATGTCATGAGTGTACATGTTATTCTACATATTAAGGTCGATATCCCATTTCATTTCACAGATAAATCAGCTAGAAACCTGATCCTTCTTTGCATTGGTTCAAATACAGTAATCACCTCTGTGTAAGATAACTGCCGTTAAATCAAAGACTGGAATTTAAAGTTACTTGATCTGTGTATGTACACAATCTTTGCAGATTGCTTTGACCAAAACTGCTACATTGTGTTTTTTTCCTATCACAATGCAGGATTGCTGATATCTTTTTTGCCTTTTAACATTAAATTTCCTTTTTCATATGAAACATGTATTATGGGGAGACTTCCCGTATCTAGTCCACAGCAAAAGTAACAGTTTATAAAGAAGATACCCTCCAATTTAATCCATATCTGATACCTTTATATTATCATGATCTTGCACTTACAGAAATAATCTGGCCGTAAATGCATGCCATTTCCTAATTATCAAGTATGAAAGAACATATTTGAAATAAGGTTTGTAAAAGAAACTGGGTCTAGCTGCTCATCACGACTCGTGCACATTGTTTAACCCAAGACCTGCCTCTTGGGAAAACACTTGTGCTCTCATATGGTGGTACTAAAGGATGTCCACTCATTTCAACCTCTGCCATATCCAGGCTGCAGACTCTCCCCCTTCCTTTGTTCCTCAATCTGTCATTAAGCAGCCCCAGGGCTTCATATCAGAAACAAATCCTGTCTTCAGTACCTCGGAGGTTTAAAGTAATAGACAGGTGCTTTGAGGGTAAAAATGTGGGAAAATATGTGTAGCAAGTTTTAGGGTTAGATGGAGGCTATGATGCGCCCATTGCCAGGACTGTGGGAGATCCTTTAAGAGCATGATGAGTACAGAGAACTAATTCCTGCTGAATAGACCTTCATGTAGTTTCGCCTGTATTGTGCAGCTTGGTGTGAATGTTGTAGCATGTTACTAATTCAATTGCAGTACTTATGTATTCTAGGTACTTATTTTGGGGGAAATGTCTTTGGTGGAACTCACCACTCACATGAACATCACCCAATTCTAGGCTTTCTAGGAGAGTTTGTGATTCAAACAGTTTTAATAGCATATCTCATACTACAGAATATTATTCTTAAAAAAAATAAATGATCAAAAAATCATTTTAACCTATTTCATGTTGAATATGGAGGGTGGGACTTCATACAGGCAATGTAAGGTTTTAAGGCAACCGGCATGTTGGAATTTGGATGTGGCCACCAGCAGCATTCAGCTGTATAATTTCTTCTTTCTTTCTTTTTAAAGGCATGGGTTAATTCATTTGCATGATATTACTTCAATTTATCACCACAGCAGCAGAATCATGACACTGGCAATGAATATGATGAAAGCAGCATTACCTGAACTGAATTATCATCACAGAGCATCCCTGCCTGTTTTTTTTAACAGCCCTGAATGCCTGCATTTTTGCCTCACAGAAACTCATTAGCAAGGAAAATATATATATATATGTGCACATATACATAGTGCTTCATTTTGCTACTTGGAACTAAGAATGGTGCGGCTTTGTCAACCAAGCCGTTTTCACTAAGCACCAAGTCAAATGCCAACCCTGCAGGAGATCGGCATTTCACTCCTCTGTACCGATCATCCTCCAGAAAGGGGGTGCCGAGGTCTGCCAGGATGTCCCCTTGTATGGCTGTCATTTCTGCCATCTTCAGCCCTCTGCCAAGCTGTCAGGTTTAGCCCTGTTTCCCCTGCTGTCCACCTTTGTTTGTCTTTGGAGATACCTCAGGGACTACTGTGAGTCTTTGTCAGTTTGTGTGCGCCTATACTTGTGGTCGCACAAGAGAGGGAGGGAAGGAAAGAGAGTTTTACAATCAGTAAGGTTCAGAATGTGAAGTAAGGACACCTTGCTGGTCCCCTTTCAGGTCAGAGAATGGCCACGTACATCATCTGTTTATTCATTTTAACAGGGAGCCATGAGATAATGGGGACTGCAGCAGTCTCTGTACAAGTTTTATGATCACATAACTTTCAGGTGTATTTTGGCTTTTTATGGATGGAAGATTCTTTTTTTTGTGATTTGATACTGTAAGTTGTTATTGGATGAGCTCAATCATGCATTCATCGATTTATTAAATTTATTCATATATTTTTTAAATATTAAATATTCTAATTTCAGAATTGATAAAATTTATGGAATATAGGTGAAATCCATAGGTATATCAGATTATCAGTTTGAAACATTTATATTGCTATTTTAAGTCTGATAAAAAAAACATATTTTTGTTTACCATTTACACATCTATTTTACTGATTGTTTGGGCAAGTTAAACTGGTAGAGGGGAGATTTAAAATCAATATTTGTAAAAAAAAGAAGAAGAAGAAAATGTTAAATAAAAGCATGATGAATTAAAATGAGGCCGCGGCAGGTAGCAAATGTCTTTGTTTAGCATGGCAGAGGAACCCTGGCAGTGGATGAAGGTTTGCCAGACAGCAGCCAGGGCCTCGTGATTGATATACATACATCATGTGCACGGCTGCTCATCTGGAAAGCCAGGCTCTTCATTTTTTCCAGGCCACTATGGACTCTATAATGACATCCTCATAACAAGCCCACGGTCCTCGCCAGTGGTGCCTGAGTGACACAACTCTTTGCTCATGGCCAGGCTCAGGGACCGTAGCCCCATTAATTTCGAGGAGATTCTTTTTTTTTCTGCTTAACTAACAGTTGGTGACACACCTGCTGTGAGCGCTGTTGCAGAAAGGTGAGCAGGACCTTCATAGACAGGCCAGCGATGGTCTCCTGAAGCGACGAGGCCGCGATGGATGTATCCTTCCAGACAAACCGGCAGTATGGAGGTGGGGGGGCTGGGAGGGACCGGAGGTCCAAATCAAATGGCGCTAAATAAAAGAGCGGCTATGTTCAGAGCATACCATAGTACGAAAATGCAGTGAAAGTGCAGCGTTTGTTTAAACATATTTTTAGTATTTTTAATACAAGAAAAAGCAAGGTTGAAATTTAAACATCGGAGCAGATCAAAAATCTGCCCAGCCTTTCTGAAGTCATCATTCATTCTCTTAGACTAAAATAAATGGACTTTTAGACATTAGTACCAACTATATATAAATGAAAAGAACCATTCATTGATGATGATTGACAGAGTCCCATCTCGCTCTGGATTGCGCAGAAATGGCCATTACATGCCTGCGGTGGCCAGTCTCTGCCAAAAAGTCCGACAGCTCCTTCAGGCTTGTTTTTGGCCCCTTGAGAGCTTCGCCACTCAGCTGGCTCCTCCAGTGCTCATCCATTTTGGAGGGATGACCTGATAAACACTTTATATTTCAGTTAACTTGTAATTTAATCAAACAAATAAGACCAAATAATGTAGTACATTATTGTATTCCTATATCTTATCAGACTAATCAATCCATATTGGTTAAGTAACATGTTTTTTAAAAAAAAAAAAAGAAAAGAAAAACAGCAGTAACCAGGTAAATCATAAAGTAGAATGATATGGTCCTTAACTGAATATTTGTAAATATTTCAAAGCAATCTGGCAAAATGACAAAATTACCATTTATTATTTCAACCATGGATCTACTTTGTTCTATAACTGTAAGCTAAAGTACTAACCATTTTCACATGGGGAAAAATAACTTTGTGTGGCGTACATATTCTACATTAATCATGCCCTTTAGCAGTAATGTAGTGCTGATAAAATGACGTGGGGTAGCGGTTTAGCCGCTGGGGTGCACTTAGTTTCTTGAACTTCCGCCCTTATGTGTCTCTTGTCCTACTCATGTCCTTTAGTTCCCAAAATTATCCTCTGTTTTCCCAGAGGAGCTCCTGCAGGCAGCCATAGACACAGGGGACATGCTGGGCTCTAGAATGAAGTGAAAGGACAACAGGTTCAACCTTTCTCTGCAGCATCTGTTGAAAAGGTTCTCATCCCACAGCGAGCAGCACCATGTACTCTCCCGTGTATCTTTTCAAGCGACATCTAAAACACACTTCATTACACACAAAGAGTCGACTAATTTTACTCACTCTCCATGTATGAAATGGAATCACAGCAATCGCATATAATCAGTTTGAAATGCACCCTTTGATGTCAATTAGGCACCATCCACCAACTGGGGTCGCGGGGGGCACTTAATAAAAAATATTTTTCCTGCTTTTCTGACCTGGGGACAGTTATACCATATTGGTTTTTGCAGTTAATAAGCCCAGGGTAAATGTATTCAGCATTGCTGAAATTCTTACTTTTAAAAGTAGAAGTCCCCAGAATTTCCTAAATTTCTCACTTGGTTTGTGTATTGAATGTCAAGCCTATTATGTGTGTACAGCGTCATGACACGGAAGAAAACGGAAGCACGACCGAATATAAGATACAAGGGCACCACATTTTACATTTTGTTAGTAATTGTTTGTCTTACAAAATATATGTATCCATTTCTCTACGAATATGGGAGTGATTCATGGTTATATTTTCCTTGCACAAATTATTGAAATATTGTGAGATGTAAAATGCATACTACATATTTAAACCGTAAAACTGATACTCTGATATTAAGGCAAAAAAGAATAGAACCACTGTGTTCATCCTCTGCTATTTCTGACATTATCAGCCCATAAAAAGGATTAAAAGTCCCCATCACAACACTACACAAGGAAGAGCTTATAGCATTACCTTTGCTGACCCTGTGAGATGGCACATTCTGCTAAGATGCCTGTACTCAGGGTTTACTGCCATTTAGGTATCAGTGTTTGCCATATTTAATATGTGTCCTTGCTCTTTTTTTGTGTGTGTGGTCTAAGTATACATATCATTGTGGGGACATATGAACCCCACAATGTGATAAAAACCTGTTATTTTGACGTTGTGGGGACCATTTTTTCGGTCTCCATAAGGGGAAATTTTACAAAAATCTGTGACTGCAATAAAAAAACATCAAATAACAATAAAATGCCAAAAGTCTTTGTATTTTGCTTGGTTACTTGTGGTTAAGGTTAGGGCTGGTTAGGGGTTAAGGTCATCATGTTGGGATTAGAGTTTTCCCCATAGAAATTAATGGAAAGTCCCCACAAAGATATAATTACAAACAAGTGTGTGTGTGTGTGTGTGTATCCGGTACAGGGTATGTCCTGCCTTCTGCTCTTGTGCCCTGTGATTCCAGTAATTTAGTGGGTTAATTTTGTGCTACAGTTGTGCTCTAACTTGGGAAGTTCACACGTTTTCCAACAAACTTATTTTCACGTCACGATACAGTAACACAATTTAAAAGGGTTAGTAAGTTTTAGAAGCCTTATGATTCCAAATTAGCTTCTGGCAAAAGTGTGACAGAAACTGTTACCTCCATCTGATGATTAAAAGATTATGAGATGTGTAATCTCGTCACGACACGAGAACATCTGTGCAATGAAGAGCATGGTTATGAGAGGTGAGCTGGGGCTTGAACATCCTCCAGTACTACTAGCCCGCAGTCATGATGAACGACCAGGGCCGCCCTGTTTTTAATAAAACCCTGGATGGGGTGACCCTTTTGTCATTGATTATGAGGTTACAAAAAAGGCAGGTGCTTGTTGACAGCACACCTCTGGTGTGGTCCTGAGGACAAGAGGCGATAGTGTCACAGATAGCAGCAGTAACCGAAATTTATATTGATGGCTTTGGGAGCCTGTGTGTGTCCCTTGACCTTCTGGGAGGAGGGTAGTTCAAATAAATGTCTTACTCGAAAAGAAATGATTTCAGTGCAGCTACATTATAAAACCAGTTTTAAACCAACAAGTCCTCAGTTTTGAATGCGGCCTTTCCTCTATTCTTCTATTTTTATAGATCACTTTTTCACTCACAGCTACAATCTTCGACGGCTGACTGCCAGCCAAATAGAAAAGTGGAACAGATGTCTCATGCTAGCGTGTCTTCTATAGTCTGCAGCTTTGGAGAAATACGGATGTGTTACATTTCTTTGCTAGCTAATTCGAAATGTCATTACCTATAGGTTGTCCATGTGGGAAAAAAATGAAAAATTTAGCATTCCTAAAATAATGAACGGTGTTGAATAGTTGGTTCAGTAATATGTGTTAGATTTTTTTTTAAGTAAATTTTTAAGCTAATTATTCAAATTCCTATTCAAAGTCATCCCAAGACTGATTCTCTGACTGAATAGCACACACTAGCAGAAGCATAACTTTGACGTCTGCTTAAAATAACGAGGTTGAATATGTGATGAAATGTGAGGCTCACAGTCTTATTGCCAAGGTATATGTCAAGGTCATGGCTCTGTTTATTTGGTTATGAATAGACAAACACATTATGGCCTCATTCAGGTCAAAGAAAGACATGCAAAAATAAATGGAACATCTAGAAGCACTATTTCTATACTCTGGCCTTTCCCAAAGCGATGACATAGGTCACATGGTATTTAAACTTGGAGACAGTGTTTATCCAACAAATTCAGACGAGTCCTGCTTCTTGACCCTTGGTAAAATAGTCCGCATGATAGGACAAGGAAGCTGGGAGCTACAGCAAATGAGAGACTGTGATTTGTCTAATATTCTGTGTGTGTGTGTGTGTGTGTGAGTGTGAGAGAGAGAGAGAGTGTGTAATAAAGGTTGGGAGACATGGGCCAGATGTGACAGCAGTGGATCCTGGCACAGTAAAACCTTTAAACAAAACCATTCATGTTGCCATTTATATTACAGGTTAGACATTTCTCCGCAGCAATAAATGATCTGTGGAGATTCCTTTGTGGTTCTGTGATGTCAAGTGTGGTCAAAGAAATATGTTTCATTTCAATGAGGTGTTATGCAAGTGAAGAGTCATGTCTCAAGCCTGGGAAATTACGGATAAAATGATCTCAGGGGAATGTGCTTCTTGCTTCAAAGGCAATATCACAGTGCTCTTTACAAACCTTTGTGCAGCCTAAACACAAACTTAGTTGCTTATTCGCAAAATGTAATTTTAACAGCAATTGATTTTCATTCGTAGTGCTGACTGGGCATACCCTAATTATATACAAACAACATTTTGAACTTTGGTTCACTTGCAATATATTACAAAATGTTTTTATATCATTATTTCATATCGTTTATATTAAATATTTGTTATTACCATTTATACAAAATATGTACAAGAAAAAGAATATAGCAGCCATAATTATATATAGAATAACATTGCCATTTAATATTTTTTTCAGAATTTTACATAATTAATATATATTTTTTGTTATGTATGTATTAACTATTTTTTAATTATCATTTTATAATTATTATTTAATTACTAACAGACTGAAAATGCCCCTTACATTCATTGAGCGATGCAATGCTCACTATTGTAATGCGTGAGCTGTACACTCGATCTACTGAAGGCAGGCTATTGTAACACTTCCCGCTATTTGTAGTGTTGAGTTCGGATACAGTGAAAACGCTGACTGCTGCTAAGGAGGCCCATGGGAGTGTGGCTGTAGGCTCTAGCCTCGTGCTGCATGAGGCACCAAGAGGCACGTGCTCAGGCCCTGAGGTGATGGGGCTGATAATTGTACTAATCGTTTTGTGATAATTCCTTCACAGCTAGTTTTTAAAGCTGTTTTCATGTATCCACTTGAGACCAGATAGATTAGCTGATGTTTTTCCTGACATTGAATTGTACTGCTGTCTTGCATTTAATGATTTAATCCATCCATCCATCTCCTACCGCTTTTTTGGGTCGGGTCACGTGGGCAGCGGTCTAAGCAGGGAAACCCAGCCTTCCCTCTCCCCGGCCACTTCATCCAGCTCCTCCGGGGGAATCCAAAGGCGTTCCCAGGCCAGCCGAGAGACATAGTCCCTCCAGCGTGTCCTGGGTCTTCCCCGGGGCCTCCTCCCAGTGGGACATGCCCGGAACACCTCACCAGGGAGCCGTCCAGGAGGCATCCTAAGCAGATGCCCGAGCCACCTCATCTGGCTCCTCTTGATACAGAGGAGCAGCGGCTCTACTCAGAGTCCCTCCTGAATGACCAAGCTCCTCACCCTATCTCTAAGGGAGAGCCCAGCTTCCCTGTGGAGGAAGCCCATTTCGACCACTTGTAAACGCGATCTCGTTCTTTCAGTCACTACCCATAGCTCATGAGTGCAGGTGAGGGTAGGAACGTAGATCGACTGGTAAATCAAGAGCTTTGCCTTTTGGCTCAGCTCCTTCTTCACCATGACAGATCAATGCAGCACTCCCATCACTGCTGACGCCGCACCGATCCGCCTGTCATCCTTCCCTCACTCGTGAACAAGACCCCGAGATACTTAAACTCCTCCACTTGGTGAAGGACTCCTTCCCCGACCCGGAGAGAGAACTCCACCCTTTTCCGGCTGAGGACCATTGTCTCGGATTTGGAAGTGCTAATTTTCATTCCAGCCGCTTCACACTCGGCTGTGAACTGTCCCAGTGAGAGCCGAAGGTCACAGTCTGATGAAGCCAACAGAACCACATCATCTGCAAAAAGCAGAGACCTAATCCTGAGGTCACCAAACCAGACACCCTCAATGCCCTGGCTGCGCTGAGAAATTCTGTCCATAAAAGTTATGAACAGAATCGGTGACAAAGGGCAGCCCTGGCAGAGTCCACCCCTCACCGGAAACGAGTCCGACTTACAGTACTGCCGACAATGCAGACCAAGCTCTGACACCGGTCGTCCATGTCCCTAGAGCTAGCTTCTGCAGCCGAGGATCGGTCCGCCAAGGTCCCCACCTTCAGCCACTGCCCAACTCACATTACACCCAACCCCTTTGGCCCCTCCTACAGGTAGTGAGCCCATTGGAGGGGGGACCCACGTGCCCTCTTCGGGCTGTGCCCGGCCAGGCCCCATGGGTGCAGGCCTGGCCACCAGGCGCTCGCCATTGAGCCCCACCTGATGCACCCTTTTAACAAATTATGGTGACCTGTACAGTAAGTGTTAAAATGCTGCAAGTTCAGAAAATACTAACTAATTCTGAAAGTAAATGTAAAAAAAAAAATGCTGCAAATTTACCCACAACACAACGTAAGTGAGCCAAAACACAATGGAAGTTTCCGGCGGACAATGGCTGGGTGTTTAAGGTATAACGATACATGTATTTTCAAAATGAGATATAGAATGACACAATACCGTTTATACCAATATAGTTTTATTGTGTGTTAAAACTGCACCATTTTTTTCAGTTCAGCACAACCCACTCACCTCAGCTGCCTTATAAAGTGCAAACCACACCCAGTGATTCTGACAAACGCCCTGCAGGTCTGACAAAACCTCAGGATCGATTTCATTGGCAGTAAGAGCAGTATGAGAATGCTGATCCAAATTGTAGCATGAATGTCCCTCGCATGGTTTTGCCAATTTAGTGACTGTACCACCAGATTTAGTGACTTTAGCGACAAAGTTAGCACCTTCTAGCAACTTTAGCTATTTCTATTCTTTGCAACAGCAAAAATCAACTTTCACCAATATATGAATGTCGTTACGTCTGCCTTTCTTAGCGCTTTAGCATTGCGCATGTTTCTAAAACTGATGATTGACATATAGGGAGGGCGACCATATTTTTATTTGCAAAAAAGAACACACTCAGAAAGTATTCTGAATGGTGAAAGCAAATGTCAACATGAAACAAAGCAAAATGTCATGTCATCAGTGTGAATGGACATTAACTTGTTGCTAATAAGCAAACCCTCAAAGAGCAGGATCTGTTTGTGTGGGGTCTATGCTGCTTGCCATCCGCCGTCCAGAGAGATGTAATTAAGTGAATTGCTGTCTCTAAATTGACCATAATGTGTGATGTCTGTGATGGTATCCCATGTGTTGGAAGAGTGTCCTGTCCAGGTTTTCTGGTGAATTATACCCAGGGTCAGGCTTACGCCAAGGATAGGCTTAGGTGATGTGTGAACAGATGAACAGCCTACACTGAGAAAAGAACTGAGAAGTTTTGGTGAAGCTGGTATGTTTGCACCCAGAAAAAAAGGAGAGTCCAGCCTTCCTTGTTTTGCAAAAGTTGTGAGCAAGCCTTTAAGCATTTCTTTGGTCTTTGCAGTTACTGAAACACTTTTTCATTATGACATACAGTATGGCATGTATAAGTTACAGGCAATGTTGGAACTATGATTTAATGATCATCAAGGAGATCCAATTGGGAAAAAGTGTTGCATCTAGTCAGTCTGATTCTGGACATCTCTGTTTTTCATTCCAAGCTCAGAAGTTGTCAGTGGGTCACTAGGTGTTCTTGGAATTCACTTTGAATATTAAATATGCTCATGTGTGTCTAATTGATTGAGTGTCGGATGTAGTGAAATGAACTCTAAGTAAAATGACCTCTTTAACTGAATGATCCTTAATCACAGTGTTTGAATCAGAGGCCTTTGGTGACAGTAATGTGTAATTTATAATCACTTGGCTCAGTTATTTCCATGGAACCTCTTGCCTCCTAATTTATTATTATATTGCCCAAAACCTGGTCTTTTTGTTACGTGGTTTCTGTCCTCTAAAAGTAATACATACAGATACATTCTGAAAGAGCAACTGATACCTTTCCTGTAAGTAGCATTTAAACATGTCATGATTAATACTAAGATGCTTGCCAGAAACATGCATTTTCTTGAATCTGGAGACCAATCTCAACCCTGCATTGGCACTTGTTTTGTGCTGCTCAAGTCTATGCTGCTCCTCAGAAGCTTAAGTGTTAATTAACTATAGCTTTACTTTTAATAAGAATTCTGGAATGCATTGAAATATCTGTGAAACTGCATCCCACTGTGCACTCCAGACAAATAAAGGATGCTGGTAATTACCATTAGGCAAACATTTAAATAAGGAATAGGTGCATTTTTTCCTGTGATCTTGACTTTGATCTTGACCTAATAAACCCCTCATTTATTCTGATTAAATAAGCGATGATATGCAGAGACACAAATCTGAATATTAATGAACCCATTAGTGGCAAGAAAGGAGATGACACATGAACCATCATAACTCTTCTGTAAGACCCCCCCCAACAAAAAAAATTAAAAACTGTATTTGTATGAGACAGTGAATAGATCTGTAGGCATGAGAAAATGTACTTCTTAACACCAATAATAATGACTGCAAACAGTCTGTAACGTTAATCAAATAGGTTGTGCTGTCCTGGTTAACCTTCATGGATTTAAGTGTGTCATGGTGTGTAATGTTTTCCTTTCACTTTTATGTTGCCGCAAACAAAATATCAGTTAATATTGCGAAAGGGAAGGAAACCATTTCACATCATTACCACAGTGAACCATGCTGCCAGAGAAACAGTGAACTCAACCAGATGGTCACTCTGTGCCTTTGATTCCCAGTAGCCCTCAGTTTGTTCTCACTGGCCTGTTTTACCCAGTTTGATTCGGATATCTCACAATGGCTCTCTTCATGAACAGCAACCGAATTACGTTCAATGTTTCCTCAAACAGGTTGCTGCATCAAGCAAGGATAGTCTAGCTTTTTTAATTAAAAAAAAATTTGAATTTTGTTAGATTTAATTATTTGGTTAGTTAATTTACATGAAATATGAATATTTTGTGAAAAATTACTTGTCCACGCCTGATTTTCTGTGGTTGCATGCTTACTACATAATGTTATTGAGAGCTTAAAGAAAACAATGTTAGACGAAAGGAGCAAATTACATGTTTGATTTAGTAGCTAGTCATATAATAGTTATGGAAAAATGCTTAAACTCAGAGACATATGTGTGTTTACACTCAGGAACATCTTTCATCTGACAGAAGAGTCTTTTCTTTCCAGAAACCTCAGCCCTTAATAAGTTGCACAAATGTAATCATTAAGGAAACGTATATGTAAGTAGGCACTTTTTAGTTTCTCATCATTTTCCCCCATACAAACTTCTTATATTCCCCACAGTTCTTATATTGTCAGAATACTCTATCTCTGCTATATTCAGGGTTTATTTCACTAAAGCAGTTGTCTTTCTTGTCACTTAGTATAAATGAACGTAAATATACCAATATATGCACAGATATATGCCAATTCTCCTTAAGCAGTTTCCAGAACTGTAGGGTGGTGTATGAATCTGTGTGTTAGGAATCATGTGCCCATGATTGGAAGATCACTGGCTTAAATCTCATGGCTGACAGAGGGATCTCACTGTTGGGACCCTTAACCCCAATTGCTCTAGGGAGAGTGCATGACCCAGGGCTCTGATGCTCATCGCTTTGGATGAAAGCATCTGCTAAATAAATAGAATGCAGAATGTGACAGTTCTGCCAAAAGATTCACCAAGAGTACCCAATAAGCAATTCATTGCTGAGTGTGTTTAATTTTCTCCCCCTCAGAGCAGAGGTAACAAAAACTGAAGGTCACAAAAGACATATGCTACAGTAATAAAATTAGGAAATAGTTTTTAATTAAAATGAAAATTGCATTGGCTTTCAAATGCAGGGAATTGGTCTGTGTCTCTGGCATGATGCAGATACCCTTGAACAGAAAATAAATGGTTTGACTCTTTGAGTCAGGAGTACAGGACTTCGTTCCTTTTGACATTTTCGAAGGCTTGACCTTCGTAGAATGCAAAGTGATATTCATAAACAGCATTCAATGCAATTAAAATAAGGTAATAGGAAACTGAGTGAAACACAATATTAGTTTTAATAGGTGATCATAACACAGTTCACTATCCTGAGGTAAAATGACCTTTTTCTTACATATTTGCATACAATATTCATGAAAATCAATTAAATGTAACACCTACATTGAAATTATGTAGATTTTAATTAATGGGCTGGTTAAATTGCAGAACAGAACGTTGTCCATTTAAATATAAAGTATTTCCAATCAATTTTGTTGTTGCTTTCTTAAATATAATGGTATATTTTAGATTAGGCAAACTCCAGGTTCCATCTTTCATAAGATCTAGAGAAATCAGCTCTCGGATTCTTGTTTCTCCCATGTCCCATGTGTCTGAATGAAACGAACACAATTTAATATACGTTAGACGATGGGAATCTTTTCACACAAAATGTGAGGTTATTGTATCATCCAAATATAGAGAAAGTTAGACAGAGACTGGGGGAAGGGTATAGAATTGAAGGACACACACTGTTTAGAGCTCCACTGAAGGAATGTGGTATTCTTAGTATCAGAAGGGACACTGGAGGACATGACCTGACTGCAAGGGGACAAGAAGACTAATTAAGGAGCCTTCAGCAGTTAAATCTGTGGCTTATTCATGGTGTACACTTACATTTTGGCTGAGTAAGGGGTATGTTTGTAGCTTCATTATTCAATGTATAATATTCTTTACCTTTTATAAATTTGTTATAACCAAACAGGACACCATTCTTATGATGATTTTGATTATATGAAGCAAATCATAATTTAAAAGATACGTTAGTGCCTAGAACGTTGATAGTCATTTTGTTTTTGTTTAGCTTGCTGTGGTTTTTATTATTTTGGGAAAAAAATGTGAACCATAAAAGTATTCTCTATCAATTATAAACAAATGTATTATGATACTGTATGAAGAAATCTTTACTCCCCCAAAGAGGTCCAGCTACAATTTCAGCCATGATACAGCAATAAATTAAATTAGGAGGCATAAACAACGTGTGTAATTAGAAACTGGAACATGTCATCGTTAGTTTGCTTACAAAGATTACATGGGCCTTGGTACTAGCAGATGCCAGGGCTGTTGGTAACGCCATGTCTGGGCATGGGGAGACAATTAGCAAGCTGGGGACAAGCATCTGCTTTGCACGAGTCTTCAAGTCTCTTGTTGAGGTTAAATGGTGTCTCTTTAATTTTGTTCAAGACCCATTTCTGACATCGCCATCATACCTTCCTAATATACGATTTGAAAGTTAATTCCAATTTTATGGACAAACACACATATACTATTAAACGTTTTGAAACCACCATCTTGTGTATTTCCCAAAGAATTTTGCAGTCGAACCTTAGATACGTATCCTTCAGATTTCTTTCCCTCATTTCAGATATATGAGAATTGTAATAATATTTTCTTCACCACAGTACCCTATATCACCTGTGTACTGAGCTGTATTAATTTGGGTTGATTTTTCCATACAGAGAGGCTACATGGAGAACAAAAACCACATCAGACGGGATTGATGAATTACTCAGCAATTCTGCCTGAACACAGTATTTGTCGAGGCTTCGAAACTGCTGAGCAATGCCAGGATGCCCATATGGAGCGCATTAGGACACCAGCAGAGTTCATGCTGTTCTGCTGCTGTTGGTCAATTGGCAGCTACTGCATTTTAGGGTAGATTTACCATCATGGGCGATGACTTCTGTGTAAATCATGCAAGGTTTGTGGCTTCAAGGGGATTGCAATGAAAATTATGTTTGGACTAGCACAAGGCGTCTCTGTTAACGAGATCAAATAATTAAAATTGACTTACTGTTTTGATGAATGACCTTTATGAATTCTTTCCTTTAATAATTATTGTTTCTGTACAATCAGACCTTACCATAATGAAATGTTTATAAAGACATCAGTTAGATATGTTTTAGACATTCATGACAGATTGTTTTACTATTATTATTAGAACTGGGATAATTACTTGATCATTAATAAAGAAATACTTCATAGTACCTACAGTGAAAATACCACGTGACATCTGAACCACAAGTAATAAATTCATTATGTTTGGGGGAAGAAAATGAAAACAACTACGTAACCTATTTGACAGCAATTATTTTCTTGAAGATAGCAGGACTTGTGTAGCAGAAATGCCAACAGAAGTGGTGTTTCATAAGTGTATCATATCCAAATGTATCAAGAGATGTATACAAAATATAAACACCAGATATAGGAATACATATATAACAGTGCACAGCAATAAACATCTCAAAATATAAGTGTCACAGGTTCAGTTCAGTTGAAATGATACATACAACAAGAGCAGTTGATTTGTGTTGGGCTGTGTGTGTGGGCTTTAAAGAAACTAATGTGCATTAGCAGTAAAGACACCAAAATAAGTAGGACAACATTTGAGAATATCTGGACTTGGCAGCTGGCTGTAGGATGATGGACCATGATAATGCAAGGCTAGAGGTGTGAACAGTGAACCAAGCTCTTTTTAATAAAGAAAATCAGCCTGGCGGAAAAAGAATAATGAATTCACCTTGAGTTAAATTTATATTGAAAGAAGTGCTGGGAAGCCCACTGTGTATTATAGGTTGTTAGTTTCTTTAGAGAAAACGTTGATTTCATCCAGAGAATTTTCTAGAAGTAAAGTTTCATAACATTATTCAAAACGTATGAAGACCAACATGCATGTTTGAATGCAATTGTCCTATAGAAAAATTATCATCTTGGGAGGATTTTCTCCTTCCAGAAGCCAGAGAACAGGAATGAACATATAAATCAGAAAAGGCATGTAGCTATTGATTACTTGGGTATTTTCTTTCATGACTGTCTGTACATTGTGTTCTCATTGAGCTTTAAAGAACATATCTGAGCAGCTCTTCGTTGTGTATACAGTATTAGTTCGTCCCCACCCTAAATCTCTAATGTACTCTTGGGTTCTTAGCTTATTTATGAGTTAGAAAGTGACATGAGGGTAAACTTTCCCATTTTACTTTTCTGTGTTTTACAGCTTCATTGATGTAAATCCCAGAAGAGATGATGTGTTTTGTTGCCTTCAACCTTGAACATTTGCAACTGATTTACTATTTATTCCTTTAGATTCATGTATGGGTTTTTGTGGGAAAATGCTGTACATTTTTTGTACTTACAGCCGGGTCATTGATGAATTAATGCTTTGACTTTAGGCAATGTCGGAGTTAGAAAAAGGACTATTCAATCATAGGCTACAGACTAGGACAGGAGGCTAGTTATAAGAAAAGTGACATGATTATATGCAAAGCCATTCATCACTGCTTTTACAAGGCTGAATTTAATAAGGTATATGAATCCTTTGTGGAAAAAAGGCAAAAATGCTGTGTTCATTCTCCTATGGCATTTATTTTAAGCTCATCTTACAATGTATATTAACAACAATCTAACTTTTCAATAGATTTTACCAAGGCCTGATGATTTCTGAAGGGCTTTGTGAGAGCAGAATTAATAGACCACTGGTCTGAAAATGTTACATCATTTTATAAGATTATCATAATGGTCCTTTCACTGAAGCAATGTAAAGAAGAGATATACAGAAACAGTAATTGTAATAATCTTGGGGCTAGGCGTCATACGAATAGCCGCAATGTTACATCCTATATATTATTTGACATGACACATGATGACAAAACCGCCCAGTGAGAATTCTGCTAATTGTTAGTCAACTGCCAATATGTCGGTCAATCATATTAACTTTTAAGCTGAGGCTGCATGTTTAAGCTGATGGTGGAATGTGTCTGTTAGCCCAACCATGGTATCAAACCTAAACTGCTCCGGTGATATATCCAGCTGTATCACTAGGTAAAACTGAAGAAACAGATAAAACAAAAACTACTTGTTTTTAAGAGTTATGATTCTTGTTTGGCCAACATAAAACACCAGCACCAAAATGTTTTTCTTTTTCTTTAAGATTGTTTTTCTTAACAGCTATAATTTGTATCTATTTCTGTTTTTTTCCTGGCGTTTTGTTGATAGCTGACCCTTGCTCTTTGTTGGAGGCTCGTATGGGATGTGAAGTGTATGCAGTGTTGCAGGAGGGCCTATAATCAAATCAAGTATGATGTTTTAAGGAATGACAGTACATGGTAAAGGTAATATTTAGACGTTGGGACTTCATGTATTTTGTGTTAATATTGTTCTAATTACTTTTTTAAAAGTTTTAAAAGTTAAATTAAACAGTTACATGTAACCCTGTGTGATGGTGTACACATTTATTTTTTGTAGAACGATCTTTGTTAGTTGACACATTCGTAGTGGAGTGCTCAGGGTATTCTTGTATTATATATATATATATATAAATAAAAAAACTGTTCAGATGTGTTTTTTGTTCTGGCTAAAGATAGCATTTGTGTGAAGCCCTTAATTACTTTATTGTTGCAAGCACTTTCCTTGTGTGAAGATTGATTTACAATGTAGAGAGGAGGACTAGAATGTCTCTGCTGTCATGGTTTGGCAATTTGCGTTCAGCTTACTGTGAGTAAATGAGTTAATGAACCATTCAGTTTCCAGTAATTTATGTTTCATGCTATGCTAATTGCTGAATCATTTGGTCTGATTGTGGTAACAAAGGAAATGATGGAATATAAAAGACTTAATTTTAGTTTTACAGTGATTTATATTTTTACAATTTTTGTTGGTTATACGCTTGTGAATTAATTTTTTTAACTTTCCAGTATGACAATATTTTCAAAGCTCGCATTTACATAATAATTTTTTTATATTTCAGGAAATGGCAAAACTGCAGTTGCTGTGTGAAAACCTCAATATGTGTGTCTAACACACACACACACACACACACACACACGCACACACACACACACATCAATTTATGACTTCGGGTTTTTTTTTTCTTTTTTTAAAGATAAACATCTTTTGCTGTGAACAGGCTAATAGCCCTTTCAGATTTGCTGAACACGGGTATTAACCCACTGATGCATATCACATTAGGAGCAAAAAAAACCTTTCAGTTTAACCTGTAGTATGATAAGATAGGAAGCACATTGAGTAACAGACTAATCAAGCATTACATAAGGAATTAATAACAAAATAAAATTTCAAATGTAATGTAACAATAATAAATAATAACGTTAATAATTGTCTTTATTGTACATATGTATGTAGCCGGCGCTACACCGCTTGAACCCTCACCTGGACACCTTGGATATATTTACATGGAACCAATTGGGACTTCTATAACTATTTGGACTGGAATTAATGTCAATGATAATCCTGTTTCATGCTCCCCGGTCGCCCAGAGGAGGATGGAGTCCCCTTCCGAGTCTAGGTTCCTCTCAAGGTTTCTTCCTGCTAGAGGGAGTTTTTCCTTGCCTCTGTCGCCTCAGGCTTGCTTGGTGGGGTTCGGGCCGGTCATATATGTAAAGTGCTTTGTGACAATGACCGTCGTTAAAAGCGCTATATAAATAAAACTGAATTGAATTGAATATACATTTATTATAGATATATGAATGCATAACCTCATGTAGCACATTTTATTTTGATTTCAATTATGGAATGTTTGCAATCAATCAACAGCTCAATCAGTGTTAATTAAATGCTTAACTGGAAAACCAGCCCCAGCAAAGCATTTTAAAGCAATTTTTGGAAAATCTGTACATGATAAATAAATCAGTGATTTGGCTTTATAACCAATTGATTACTGTTGACTGTTGATCAGTAGTTTTACCATCTTATATAAATAATCTGTAACATTTCCACTTTTCTGCCCTTGATGATTAGGCATCTGGGTCGGTCACCCGATGCCTGTTTTACTCTAAATGGCGGTATGTTTTTGATGTTCCTCCATACATGCCAATACTTTATATTCTCATTACTGCCACCCTTGTTTAATATGCATGTGAGTTGGAAGCCTCTTCTTTGAACACACCTTTTGCCCTGTTTTGTGACTCCTGAGGACACTCTCTCATCAGTAAAAGATCAGCTGTTAAATTTCCTTGACCCCTGGTTATCATTAGATTCTGATTGCCGTGCGATATGATTATCAAGTCATGGACTGCCATGAATACTGATTGTTGTTTTGTCCTTCATTGACAGGTATAGAGGCAGACTTACGAGTGCCAGGGTTGTGATTGATAGTGTCGTGTAGACTAGAGAATTCCTAGCCAGATGAATTATACTGTATAGGCCTGCATTTTATCTATTATATTTAAATGTGGGAAATGCAGCTTCAATTGTGTTTATTAGCTATCATACAACAAAACAAGCAAAAATATCTATGCAAAAAATATATTGCAAAGCTTGACACCATATTATTATTTTTTTTAAATAAAAAAATGATTTTCCAAATGTAAATGAATTTTTAAGAGCCTGACAGAAGACAAGGCCTTTCAGGAGCCATGCCATCTATTCGAGCCAAAATGGTTAATTGGGTTATTAATGGCAGTTCAATGCTTTATACTGTGCCTATGACCCCACTCCTCATTCCATGTTTCTGCACAGAATTTCACTGCAATCTATATCTTATCTATCTATATTTAAATCAACTTTTTGAACTTCTGCATGTTACCTTTTTTCCATCAAGTAAAATAAATAATAATAATTTGGGCTGGAAGACAGTGATCTGTGGACATTGGTAGAGTTTGTGAAAGTTGAGTGTCAGACCTCTGTTCAGCTACCAAAATGGTTAGAAATTGGAATATGAGAAAGAATCACTCCAGCCATCTATATGGTGGCCAGGTGTCAACAGTCAGACAAGGGGAATTCTGTTTGATTTAGAACAAACTTAGCGCCCTTCATACAACCGCATTTCCAAAAAAGTCGGGACGCTGTGTAAAATGTAAATAAAAACAGAACAAAGATAAAAGACAACATATCATCTGTTGAAAGTGAGGAATTAAATTGTTTTATGACAAATATATGTGCAACCTCAATTTGATGCCAGTGACACGTTTTAAAAAAGTTCGGGACAGGGGCAACAAAAGACTTGAAAAGTTGTGTAATCCTAAAACAGAACAACTCGTTGAATATCTCACAACTAATTAGGTTAATTGACAACAGGTCAGTAAGATGATTGGGTATGAAAAGAACTTCCCAAAAAAACAGAGTCTCTGTGCCGTGAAGATGGGGAGAACTTCACCACTCTGTGAAAAACTGCATGGGCAAATAGTGCAAAATTTTTAAAATAATTTTCCTCAACATAATATTGCAAATAATTTTGAGAATTTCATCATCTACAGTACGTAATATCACTAAAAGATTCAGAGAATCTGGAGAAATCTCTATATGCAATGGACAAGGCCAAAAACCAATACTGGATAGCCATGATCTTTGGGTCCTCAGAAGGCACTGAATTAAAAACAGAAATGATTCTATAGTGGAAATCACTGCATGGACTCAGGAACATTTCCGAAAACCACTGTCTGTTAACACAGTTTGTCACTCCATCCACAAATGCACAAGGAAACTCTATCATGCAAAGAAGAAACCATATCTAAACATGATCCAGAAACACCGTCGACTTCTCTGGGCCCGAGCTCATTTAAAATGGAAAATCGTCCTGTGCTGAGACAAATCAATATTTCAAATTCTTTTTGGAAATCATGGACACCACAACCTCTGAGCTATAAGGGAGGGGGACCATGCAGCTTGTTATCAGTGGACAGTTCAAAAGCCAGCATCTGTGATGGTATGGGGCTGCATTAGTGCCCATGGCTTGGGTAGCCTGCACATCTGGGAAGGCACCATTAATGCTGAATGATTTTGGAGAAACTTATGCTGCCATCCAGACAATTTCTTTTTCAGAGAAGGTCTTGTATATTTCAGCAAGACAATGCCAAACTGCATTCTGTGTGTATTACAGCATGGTACCGTAGTAGGAGAGTCCGGGTACTAGGCTGGCCTGCCTGCAGTCCAGACCTGTCATACACTGAAAACGTTTGGCACATCATGACACAAAAAAATACGACAAAGGAGACTCCGAACTGTTGAGCAGCTGAAATCCAATATCAGGCAAGAATGGGACAACATTTAACTTCCAGAACCCCAGCAACTGGTCTCCTCTCCTCAGTTCCCAAACCTTTACAGAGTCCTGTTAAAAGAAGAGGTGATGCAACACAGTGGTAAACATGCCCCTGTCCCAACTCCTTTGAAACGTGTTGCTGGCATGAAATTCAAATTGAGCACAAATTTATCATAAAACAAAATTTCTTTTTTTCAACATTTGATATGTTGTCTTAGTTCTATTTTCAATTAAATATGGGTTTATATGATTTGTAAATCATTACATTCTGTTTTTTACACACCATCACAATGATTTTGGAAACATGGTAGCATAAGTTGTACAATTACTGTATTTTGCCTGGAACAGAAGAAAAGCAGTCTCTTAACTTTGAAATGCAGTCTTGCTAAGGAAGTGTTACTTTTTTATCATATTCCAAACAGTAATTACCTTTCAAGCTTATATCATCAAATAGCATTTATAGCCACACAGTGTGTGTTCGAGCAGACTTATGTCTGGGTAATAGATTACCTCTGCAGTAGGGAGCCCAGATCTGGACAGCATAGGGACATGTTTGCTTCCAAGCAACCTCCTGTCTCACATAGGGGACTGAGTCATCGGTGGTATTATTCTAAGGCTGAAAGCTGTTGGACCATCCCTGATAAACAGGTAAATCCTCCTTGGCTTGAGGAAACATGGCTTATAGGCTAGTGTTTATCTGCTTGGCCCCTCAGCTCTCCTGCCGGTCACAGGGATGACCAGAGCCAGCTTTGTAATCCCATCAAACACAGAGTGTATGGCACCTTGCAGCCACACAGACTGGGCTGCCCTAAAGTCTAAACAGAGAGACGCAAGACTAAAATAATAAGCGTCAACCTGGGGTGAACTAATACAAATAAAATCGATTTGGTTTAGTTTTTGTTGCCCATGGAAACTTACAAGCATATGAACTGGTGTGCAGAAAACATTTAAAACTCTTTTTCTACAAACACTCTGCATGCAACGCAAATATTTTTCACATAAGTATATTACTGCAGTATTAATGCCAGGAATGCATTAAAAATCCCATAAAGCAGCCAGATAAATAAGTCACGATATAAAGAATGCTCTTTACACTTTAAATGTCCAGGTTTTCAATTCCTTTTCTTTGTTGTTTTCCCCATCTGCTCAAGGCAACATGCCCAGGCTAATTATAGTGAAGAAAAATAGATTTCAGACCAGGAGCTGACCAGGAGCTGGTCTATAGCCTATGCAACAGCATCTGGGCCTGTTAAGTGTTAGCGTCTGCAATACGTTTCTGAATATGTAGCTAATTCATTATTTAACAGTTAATGTACATTTCACATATTTTGCTGTTTGCATGTACTGTATGGTCAGACTGCAGTTCGTAGTGGGTGATAAGTCTCCTCTACTCTACTTTCAGAGCAAACAGTAAATGGTCACACAATTATATCTATTCAGTGGTAAAATTCTGCTGTGTTTCTTGTTCAATACCAAAGCACGGCGCAGTATACTGGTGTTGTACTGCAATTGCAATGCTGTTGTAGTGACTGGCTCTTCATCTTTACCTGCAAAGGATCAAAGACATGTGTCTGTTGTCCTTTCAACAACCAAGCAGTATAATTAGCTTCTGCCTAATTATTTTATGTTGTTCTCAGACAAATGTACTTATTCCAATCTATTCCGGCTTGTAACTGTGTATATTTATATGGATTTCATTCACTCACATAAAATGTGTATTGGGCTGAAGAATTGCCATGGCTGATTCAATATATTTGGTGGTTATTGCTGGAAAACTCATTAATATTCCATTTTATATTGTTATATGTTAATAAGTTTGAAATTATTGGAAACACTAATGCAAACATAATCGTCTTCTTATAAACTGCTGCCTACACAATGAAACCATTTTAAGTGAACAGGAAAAAAAATAGAATTTCAATAATGAAGTAAATCAGTACATAACGCATAATGTAGCATCTTATGTCTCAGCATGTATTATGGAAACCTCTAGAAGGCGATCAATGACTGCTGACCTTTAGCTACATTCATGGGGAGGTAAATGAAAAATTAGACTAATTGGTTCCACCTTAGCATTTACAACCTGCTTGCTGATGCTACCTTACTCCTAATGATTCCCATTCATGTTCTCTAATATATACTCTGTAGCACATTAATATTTAAATTCAGTTTGCCAGTAGGCAAAACTCATAGTGTGTTCCTTATGCTAATGCATGGTAATGTATGCAATGAATTAATGGAGTGTCAGCGACAGCTTACCTTCTTTGTTTGCTCTGTAGATTGTTCTGTTATCATAGCTTTGCCAAACATCTGGACTCTGACAGAAGTTGAAGAAATTGGAATTTCTGTAGTTAACCATTCTTGAGGATTAAGCAGATTCCTCTTAGAGACTTATGCATGATGAATACTGTCAGCATCCTTTATAAGTATTCTAGTTATTTAATGCAAACAGAAGAAAGGTCGTATTGTTATATCCGAGTATTAAAAAAAGGAAGAAGAAATTAAGGATAATACTTTAAAAATAATATTTTTCCTAGTTTTAACTTTACCCAGTGTTCACATTGTCATTAATTCACACTATGTGCCTAAATGCAAAGTGCAGGGTAGAGTGCCGCTCTGCAGGTTAGGACTCTGTTTCCATAATTGGAAGGTTACTGGTTCAAATCCCATGGCTGGCAGAATGATGTCACTCTTGGGCCCTTGAGCACAGCCTTTAACCCCAATTGTTCCCGGGATGCTAGATGACTCTGCTCTCCGAAACTCCCTTGTCTGTCACCGGACAAAAGTGTCTGCTAAACTAATGTAATGTCCAACTATAGTCAAATGTGACATACCTGATCAATGACAATAAACTATGTATAAAATACGGATGATCATGAAAGTTCCACGTACTGTACCTTGGTGAACTCCATCCCAACTGTTAGTAAGAATCAAAGAAATTCTGAAGGTCTTGTGCTTAGAAGGTTGTGTAAGAACAGGCAGGATGTGTCAGCTTTTAAGAAACAGAAAAATATTAGCGAGAGCTGGTCGGGTACCAATTTGGTTGCTGCAAAGCTTTTTGAGTTTAGGGGTTCACTGTTACCTGCATTGAAATTGGATGAGAAAACTCTGGTAAGTGTAAAACATGCATTATTGCCATGTTTTCTTCTGAATTGATTACTGAATTTGCTTAACTTTGCTGATTGCTAGTGGATAGTCTGGAGGGGCCGGTAATTGGTTTAGTCAAAAGGAATCACCTTTGTTCTGTTAAACAAAATGTATAGGTTCCACCTTGCATATTAGGGCTGGAGGTGGAGGTGACATAGTTTGCCATATGGAGAGAGCAGAGAGGGGACTAAATATAGAAGCTTATGTGGATACAGCAAAGGTGTCAGCAATGTTAAATACGTGCATGGGAGAGGTTGAGTTTACAGCGTGGCTCACACTCGAAAGTGATACTGGCAGACTAAGGGAACAGCTCACTGGGGGATTAAGAAACGAATACGAACAAATAAGAGGTCTGTGTCAGGCACTCAAGTGAGCACATGCTGAAAGGAATGATGTAGTGTTTCCCAGCCTTACATGCAGTTGTGGCAGTTGGCAGAATGATAGCTATGGTTGGATGGTGAACCCTTCAAGTTGGATCACAGGTCCATGATCCACTTTAAATATCTAAAGATACCTAGTTGGAAATAAAGAACAATGGTGACTAATTTTACTGTTGACTTATATCGCACGGTGCGCAATAGAGTAGACAGAAAGGTGGGATCAAAGGGCTGGGCCAAGAAGATGGGTATCATATCCTCATTTTTATGATGGTTTGAAGTGTGGGGGGGAAGAATGCAGAGGAGCATCCAGTTTACATACTTTTCTCAGTGAACTAGAAGCTGTGCCTCATTATTCAGGCAACCAATTTCTAAACAATGGACTAGAATTTCCAAATATCACCTGTGAGGATCTAATGCATCATTCAAGTTGGGCTCTCTGTAGGTCCCCGCTGTCTGTCAAGCTTTTCTGTGGTTCTAGCTGATGACTGAGATGCAAATTCTGATTTGTGGAATCATTCTTCAACACACTCCTTCAAAGATACTCTTATTTGGGGTCCAACACATTCTTGTCTTGCACTGAGGATGTTTTTGTTAAATGGTAGAGAGATACATGCTGATTGGAGAGATGGAACAATACTCCTGCTACATTTACATCTATTTAGCATACACTTTTGTCCAAAGTGACATCCAAGCGAGCTTAATAACACCTCAGTAGTAAGGTGACAACTTAGGTACAAGTGCTGCTAGGCTGTGCTTCTATGCTTGGGGCCTATGACTCAGCTCATGAGACTGCTTAATTGTGGACAGCTAAAATACACTTTTTAACTTTAGGTTTCCCTAGTCTAACAGGGCCGTGCTAATTGTTTCCACCACTAGGAGTCTCCTAGTTATCCCTCAATGATTCAGTTTAGATTTGATAGCATCTTAACTGACTGAGCAGTCCATTTAAAGCATTAATCCAAGGGTGTCAAACTCCAGTCCTGGAGGGCCGGAGCCCTACACATTTTTGGGTTTCCCCTCATTTAACACACCTGATTCAACTCCTTGCACTTCCTTGTGCTAATTATCACACAGCTCTTGAGCTGAATCATTTGTGGTGGGACTGGGAAAGAGCTAAGCTACACAGGGCTTCGCCCCCCCAGGACTGGAGTTTGATACCCCTGCATTAATCACCGTGTAGGTCGTGTAAATGTACATCTTATAATTTTCCATATTTTGTAAACGATGTGGATAGCACCGGTTATTGTTAAACATGCACATAGCTTAGGTAATGGACTCCAACATGGTCAGTAATCTTTGTTTACCTTTTACGTGTCTCTTTTTTGAGTTTTTTTTTTAGCATGAGCTAAGATGAAAAATTTAATTAATAAGAAACTTTAGCTTGAGGTTTGAAAGGATGGTAGCACTTTACTTAAACCAGTCATCATAATGCATTATAATTCAAGTATTATAAACACAGCTATAACTATTTATAAAAAGGCATAACACATCATAGCCATATTTATCATGCATCATGAATGCCCTATGAAGCTCTCATCTGTAATACACTATAGGTACCTTCATAATGCATTATAATGGTCTTCATAAGTCATTGGAATGGTTCTGGAATAGTTTTTGTTTCTGTGTATAATGCAGTGCATACATTATGCAGACATTTCCATGTTTGCTGTAAATATATTTCCATGAGCAGATGCCTGTTATATGTTAAAAATGCTTCTCTTCATCAGTGACTCATCTGCAGTGCTTGTTATGATGAGAATAATTCTGAGATGAGCAAGCTGTTATTAAAATAAAAGAGTGAAAGATACAGTTTTACAATGATTGAATTTTCAGCTTGGATAAACAGTGTGACGGTTGACTGGTAGCTAATCGTAGGACAGCTGTTGGAAAGATAGTCTTAAACATCAAATGTAAGCATTGCGTCAGTGGAATTTGCCAATGGAACCTGTGAAATTTCATTTGATTTGTCAAAAGGTATTGCCAAAAATGCCTGTGGCCTCTTTTTTTGGCCTAATTTTATTCGACAGAGATGGGAGTTTATTTGTAGCAATGAATATCCCCTATCCTTTGTTTACCTGTGACATCGCTTTCTACTGTTTGGAACAAAATGTCATTGGTTGATCATCACAGGGCTAACAACTGTGCTTAAGATGGATCTGTTTCAAGCGTATACAACTCTGCTACAAAGGACTGCATTCATGATTAAATTGTTTTTATGTGAGAGCCAACAGCCAAAGTCAACTTTTGCATAAATAATTTGATATTCACAAAAATCTGGATATAGGAAATGCTAATGTGACTCGAAACTCATCAAATAAATTTTTTTATGTATTTCTAATCAATGAACTGTAAACATTTTGCAAATATATGGTAATGAGATGACCATGTGTACATTGCATGGTGTATAGATGGTTTTCTGGAAAATGCAAGTTTTACAGCCTGTTTAAATTTCAGCAGCTTTGGTGATTTATTCAATGTGGAAAATGCTAAAAATATCTTAGTTTGTCTAAGTTAATGGCTAAGCCCTACTGTATAAATAAAGTAAAGTAAAATATAAGCAGGTATTTCCTGGTCTATAAATATAAAGAGTGTAAACAGTACAAACACAAAGGCATGAATGTTGTCAGCAACATATTTCTCCATAGAGGTTGCTGCTGTGTCCCTTGGCTGTCCCAGTTTCATGAGTAAATTTTCTTCATTTTCATACACCTTTCATTTTCTGCCATTTGAAAACTTCACCAATTTGTTAAAATGCCTGAATCGGTGTGAACTGCATACTATAATAGTCCTATTGCGCAACTAGGCTTTCTCTCTGCAAATGACACATTGTTTCCACACTTACCAGTTTATTTCTACACACACATTACCTTTCAACTGTTTTTTTAATGTGTAAATTTGAATGCTATTTGGCGTTCAAATTATATCCTGTATCATTCATCATATCAAGTTTTCATACTTTCAGTGACCTTAAACAAATTACTCAATAAATAGGCGAGATCTCCCTCTCATAAATCTAAATTGTCTGTTAAAATTGTATTATTTTACAATTATTGCACTATACTACACTGAAATGCATCTGTCACAGGATTGCCAACTTTGGTCAGCTGGCTGGCATGAGATTTTCAATTTGAGACAAGTCTGCATACATTGCATACACATTGATGTGTATGTAACACCTGGTAAATAGTCTTTAGGGTTTGAAAACTGCTCCAACGCTTTTGATGCACCTAATTTTAGGTTTATAATGCAATAATATAGATTGGCCGTAAGATTTCTTGCGTGAGCCTGAGACTCTGAAAACGTGTCACGCCAGATGCTTGAGAGTTGGCAACGCTACTGTCACAACTCTGCCGTAAGAAAAGTATGTCTATATTCATATATATTCCTTGTTATGAGTTGTACTGATATCTTTTAAGGACTGAAATAGAATGAACTCTTTTGTAAAACAGACTTGTAACTTGACGGTAGGTTTAGGATCCCAGGAGGTTTCTCAGATGTTGTACCATAGACAAAGTCTGACCTGCTCCATATGAAATATCTATGTGCATATAGATTGCCCTTTGGACAAAAACACAACCTAAGTAAGAAAGTGGTCATTCTGCAGAAGGTCTAAATGATCTCTAATTGAATCCTGTGACTGACTCTTGATTGGGAGTTTGCCTTCAATGGAAAGGCTTTTATTATAATTAATTTTATAATAAAATAAAAATAAAGCTTTCGCCACAATGAATCATATATTGAAATTAAGGTAGCCTTTACATTTCAAAGGGATAACCTTTAATATTTTAGAAAGTTATGAAAATATTCAAGGAAAATAATGAGAAAAGATAAAATTAGTAGATTTCATCCTTTCAGGAATTATCCCCTCTGTTTCATTGCACTGTGGAGAGCAATTTATGCAGTGAAGGATTACTGAACATGCGTTACTTGGATTTTAAAAATTAAGTTGTTAATTAGCACCCTCCACTCCAACTCCCATCCCCTGAACACTTTTATGTTCTGCGCAAATCAACTTTAAATTTCATAAAAATTACCCCTCCCTTTACAGAATAGTTTAGCAAAAAAGTAATTATCTTTCAGCTGTGCCAAGACCTCAATGAATGTTCATCTGTTAATGATCTTTATGCCTAGTGAAGCAGTACTACATGAAAGCTGATTATTGTATTTGTTCTGTCTCTTACTGGCGACCCAAATATACCCTTTTGCTAGTGTAACAACTCAAACAGAAAAATCTAATTTCACTTTCGGTTCAGTTGTCCCCTTTCTCGGTGTAGCTTCCCCACAAAGATTTCACAGGAAGAACTGCACTGCAGATGGAAACAGATCTGAGCATGTAACATATGGTATCACACGTCATAACTAAAAAAAGGCAATGAAACCTCCTATGACAGTTAATGGTAAAACAAACCGATAACCTCTGGGCTTTCAAAGGCCAGCCGTACATGTATAATGTGGGTAATGAAATTAAAAGCTATGTCCCCGGAAATAATTTACTTTAAACTACTCCTAGTTGCCCCTTAAACTTATATACTTTGACACACAGCAGCAATATATTTGAGTTATTGCAGTACTTAAATCGTATGCTGGTAACGATGTATCGTAAATGTCATTATGGGGAATGTATCACACGAGCAGATCAGGCAGCAAGTGAAAGTTTGTGGAAAGAACTGAATGACACCAGATATATGCTCTGGTGGAATTTTTAGCAACCCGGATGCCATCAATTCCCTTTTACAGACATGTCCTTCACATTTATCTGTGATAAATGCTTGGCCGTGTGGCAGCCATTAACTCAATGAAGGTCAGCTCATCTCCCAGTATTATTTAGTGCATGGGTAGAGAGAAAACACAAATAAAAAAATAATAATGACACAGAGGACACAAATTTACGTATTTGATTTCAGGTTTATAAATGCAGAAAGTATAAGCGTAAATATAAAATGTATTTACTCTTTGTTCGCTGTGACAAATGAGATTTTTTCAATTAAAATCAGCTGAAAATTATATTCCATTGTAAGGAATGCCTGCATTGTAAACATATAACTAGTGAGATACACTTAACATTGTAAGTCAAATAACTTATTTACTAATAGAAATTAAAATTATACTGCACAGATGTCTGTTTGCAACGTACTCCCAAGTCAGTTCAGAGCATACAACCATTTTTAACGTCATTTATTATTTTTAAAATTATACTTTGTACAACACAGTCCACTTGTGACATCGTGAAAGAATCGTATGACATGGCAAGGGACACTAATAATGAATCCACAAAGCCCATCACTTAACTCTCTTTTCCAACATTGCTGTAAACCATCCCATGTCAATTTAATTAAATAATACCTCCTACAGGCTCTAACCATATGACTTAGTGCAAGTCTTCATGTTTCTTATACAATCCAAACAAAAAAATATAACATTTGATTCTTGGAGTGCAGCATGCTGCAATATAAAATAAAATTTTTAGTTATTAGAAGATAACTTTAAGCAAATGCATAGGACCACTCAGAGGAAAACAGGTTGCACCAGGGATGTTGGAGGGTCATGAATACATGGTGGATTTAGGGGACTTGGCATTTTATTGGGGCCCCGAAATCTAACACTGGGGGCCCGGCTGGAAAAAATCTACTGAGAGAACCCCCCTCCCACTCCGCAGGCCAAGGTAATATTTTGCTAGGCCCAGAATTTCTAGCTACACCCTTGCCCTGCATACCATAAATGTGTGGAGATTTTTTGAGATGGACGTGATAAGTATCAGTTAAATGCCTGCAAGTACACATTGACTCTTTGAATTTTCAACACCTGTATCATGTGAGTTATGTGTGAGTGTGTTGAGTGAAGAGAGATGCCCTTTCTAAGTCAACACTAAAAAAAATGTGTTAAAATATGGCCAGCTCACAGCTCACAATTCTGTAAGTATAGAGATTGTTGTTGCTAGAATCTTTAAGAATCATTTTAAAGTATGTGGTGTTTTTCATGAGCTCAGATGAGGCAGCCTATAACATTTTTAGCATTTTAGTATTTTCCACGCAGAAATAATCTCATTGTACTCAGCAACAAGCTTCTCTGTGTCATATATTCCAATTTTTTTCTTTTTTTTCCTGACTAGTTGATGTGGCAGAAGACAGAAAAACATGAAACCAGCACTGCTATTCTCTGTGTTACTCAAAGCCTTCCACAATAACAGAATCTCAGTAAGAAGTGGCTTCCTGCTCTAAACCCTCATGCAGGCCTAATCCACTGAAAGCATGTCAAAACACTCAAAGGAAGTGCTACTAAAATAGTTCATTCATTTCCCCCCGTAAATAGCAGGGACGAGTGCAACTTCCATTTGGATTCAACTGCTTCTTCTTAATGATGCCTGAAGTCTTGCATATGTTGTTCTTGCAGGAGGCAGTGTCTCTCATTTTTGAGTGGCAGAGTTTTAGTCGGCCTCATTTGTGTGTTTCATTATGGGCTGTGTACATAAATGAGTGTAACTGAAAGGTTTCAAATTTAATTAAATGACTATTTCTGGGACAAGTAACGGAAGTTGTCGAAGCACTGCACTGTACCTCTTAAGAATAGACAATGCTCCACTTTTTAGGTCAGTCTGTTTTCAGAAGGATTCTCTGTATTTGTTTACCCCTTGCCAATCTACTTTTCATTCATTTTTCTATATTAAGATATGCTACCGAGTGGCATTGTGGCTCAGTGCCTTGCACTGTCAGCTCACGCATCCAGCATTGGAGGTTTGAACTTCAGGTCCTCTCCGAGAGTTTGCCGGTTCTCCTCATCTCAAGTGTTTCTGTCTTGGCCTACTGTAGTTCTTGTGCTTAACATTACTTGCTAGCTTGCTCAGCATCTGATTTGATAGCCAAGGGCTGACTCACATTAATTGTATTTATTGTTGCATACTGTTTACTTGTATGTATTTGCTATTCAGTTGTGCCAATAACATGCCCACCTGTTTCACATTAGTCACGTACAACAAACAAGTTATTTATGATAAAGTCCCATCTTCTCGGTTCCCTTTCTGTATTCCTACCTTGAAATGATCAGTTGAACCAGCATTGGTGTCCTCCCAGAGCTTTCAGAACATGAATATTCACTTAATGTCTAGGCAAAAATGCCGTATTTTTTATTCTTCTTCTATCTTTATCTGAATTATTTGTTCTAAACATATTGCTGGAAAAAATAAATTTAAAAATAAGCGCATGACTGTATGATTAAGATCTTTGATCACTAATAGTTTGAGAATAAGCTATTGATATCTTGCTATAATTATATTTTTAGAAATCCTAAGATTGGAATCTAACAAAGTCATTTTAGATCAACTTAAAGTTGTATATATGATTTCTCAGGACAGTTTACTTTGCTCTGGATGGCCACCAGACATATGCAAATGTCAAAAATACATTTTCAGCACTAGTTGGTCTCAGAGATGAGCTTTTAGTAGCTGCAACACCATCAGTTGTTTCCTTCATGGGGAGGCACTCTTCACACTTATTTAGATAGATTTTCACTGAAGACGATTTTGTCCATGGTTTGCATAGATGTAGATAATTCCAACTGATAATTTCTTTTGTTAGAAAAGAGAGCTGTATTTTGAAGGATACCTGCAATCAATATAAATAGGCAGTTAAATTTATTGTCCACATGCCTGATTTACACGCTGTAACTGTTTTTCCCTTTAATGCACATTCATATATCTAAAAAAAGATTATTTGAGTTTGCAGCAAAGAGTTGGTAAAATATGTCAATTTAAACCGAATGTGGACCTATCTGGAGGTTCAGCACAGCATGGCAATTCTGGTACCGTTTATCCATTGATTGTTTGGCCATTTACATCGTTGTATAAGGAAGCATAAGAAAATGGAGTGGAAATGAGTAAACACCCAGAAGTGAAGAGGACTCAGCTGTCATTCAGACGGAAGTAATCACACAAGGTGTCCTGACAGATGTGGCACCATCCAAATCACTCCACAATTACTGAGGGACATGCACCTTTTGTCCTTGGCAGCTTTTGTTTTGCTGTCCTAGTTTTGGACTGACATTGGCCTCTGGGAGAAAGAAGGACAATTTTGTGTTCTGTTCCCTAATGTGAGATAACAGTAATTAAAAGTAAAAAGTACCAGTATTGCAAAGTATTTCATAAGAGTATTTTGACCAGTCAACCAAAGAATCATTGTGACTTGTAGCATACTTGTGTCACACTACCATAAAATATGTGAAATAATATTCTAATCAACAAGCTTTTAATTCCAAATATCATTAGAATCCCATTAAAATCATAATGCAAATCTCTCACTTGCTGTGACTGCTGAAAAGTAAATAGGTTTTAACTGATATACGGAAAATAGCTTTGAGGAAACAAAATATATGAAACAATGCTGAGACTTTCAGTAGATTGATATGACTCGTGTAATTCTTGTAAATGCATTCTTAATCTCCATATTCCAAAACACAATGCCATTCATGTATATGCCGTTGTGTGTGCCACAGGTTTTGCTGTTTACATTTCAATTAATTTGTTTGTGTCATCGCATTCATTGAGCATGTTGATGTCACCAATATAGAGTGTAGAGTTCACACCTGGTTTTAACTTGTGTCCTGGGCGATCCGATTACAAGGTGACAGCGCCAGCACGCCTATTCACACCCGGCATTAACATGTATCTCTGCATGCTTCTCGACATGCTGTTTGTAATCAGATCTCACTTGCCTGCTCTTATAAGACCTTCTCTGTCTGCTTTGGCCACAGCTGAAAGCAGACGGTCGCTTTGATGATGATAAAATGGAGGAGGACTGGGATGATGCTGATGCATCTGGTCCTGTACTATCTACTAACACAAATAAAAATAAGACATTAGTCAGATCTCATTGGGTGGAGAAAGACAATGTAGCACAGTGTTAAGTTTTTCAATGTAGCAGTGAAATTGGCAAAAGCAGATTAAACCAATAAACTGAGAGAAATTATACACATACTTCTTACATACTACCACAATGATATAATCATACATAATTGGAACATGTGGCACGCACTCTGTTACCAGTAAGCCATAAATCTTAGGTTCATGATGGTTATATTATTGAGTACTTCTTTAATTTGCAGTGCTGTTGATTTAACTGCATGTTCATTTTTGGAGGCTGAGGTTCGTGTTGTGCTATTAAATTGTATTGCACTGTGCTTCCACTTTTTTGATCATCACCTTTCTAAAAGTAAAGGTAAGTTAAATAACAGAAACACTGTTGTTTAATTCAGTACACTTCAAACATCAGTTTCATTTTAAACATTTTAGTTCTTTTTCATGTTTTTTTTTTATCAGATTAGGTACATACTGTCACTGTTGCTTCCCTGGGTTTCAGCAGGTGTTGTGAGTTCTTCATCCGCAATGGCCTCACCCATGGAGTTGAACAGAGGATCTTCTTGGATATAATCGACCTTAGAGTCCAACACGTCACCTTCACTGGGACAAAATGACAGCCGGTCTCCTAGCACCCTGTTCAATTCCTCGTAAAAGGGATGGCTTGACCTGTCCCTACCGGATTTGCTGTTTGCGTCCTGAGCTTTTCTGAAAGCATTCTTGGGGTGTTTGATTTTATGTTTTCATTGCTGAAATGATTGATTGTTACCATTCTCCTCCAGTCCACACTGCTATAGCCATATCATATAGCCATATGCGGCCCAGACCGCCTGCAAATGTGGTTTGAGTGATCAGGTTTCAATGCATCCTCAATGTGTCATGGGTGCGTTCACACCTGTAATTAGTGCTGCCCACTTGTGTTCAGATCACCCAGGATGCATGTTAATACCAGGTGTGAACTGGGCCTAAAAGTGCAAGGATTCATTTTTGTATGCCAAAAACATGATAAAGGCAGAAGAGTTTCACCAACACAATTATAAGCTATATTTTCTAGCAGTGATATTTGAGCGTATGAGTCAAGTTCAACAGCCTGTTGTATTTAGCATTTAATCTGTAATAAGAAAAATACAGCAAATCAAGATTTTTTTTGTCTCATGAAGAGAATCTTGAGGTTTTTATGATTGATTTGTTCCAAGCAGCTGTCAACTCTTCCCTATCTTAAGTGATTTTGACATTAATACAGTAGAAATCCATAATGGCAGTTTAACGATCACAGTATTAACCTCTAATTATAGTATAGAGTATGTGACTTTGAAAAGCTCTCTAGTTCATTTTAGGAAATACACAGAGTGGCAGATTTGACCTAAAACATACAACTTCTCCCTACTGGAGAAACTTACGATCTTCAGAGACAAGCAAATCACTTCAGTTGTTCCTGTTACTCACCAGCAGTATATTTTGTTATCTGAATAAAACCAGCATTAATCAGGGTGTATTTTTGTAACAGTGGTCCAGTCAGTAACTCTGTACACTTGCATATGATTCGGTTTCTTTTATTCAGATTATGCTGACAATATATTTTGTTGCGTGAGGTTAAAATAACAGATTAGCATATAAAACCTTCATTCGTTTGGCTTTTGTTTGGATAATCACCATAGACCATTTGCATCTAAAGACGGAAACCATGTTGCATTTACTTAAAGCAGTAGTTCTGTACTTCCTAGGAAATTATTGGTGACTGTTGATTGCTGGTCATGGTTACACTACTGGATTGTTCAGTATTCAAAAAAGATTAGTGATAGTTTGAAATTAGGGAAGGAATGAGTTAGAAAAAACCCGGTTTTAATGATGCCTCATACCTTTGTGATGACATCCACCGGCTGTACTTATTCTGCCATATCAGATGTGTGATCCTTTCTCGAGACTGAAAAAGCGTAAAAAGTAAAAGCAAAATATAGGTACAAACCATATTACTACACCTTCTCCAAATAAAATGATGTTCATCGATAATTTAATTGTGAAAATATTGTATTAAGTACCTCTGGGTCATGTATTTTAAATGAATAAGCAATCCGTTTCTCTTCAATTACAGAATCTCTTTTGTTCTGTGTAGGCAATGTTTTTGTTAATTTAATTTTAGTTTTTCAGTTTAGTACTTCATATATATTGGTGTTCGAAAGCAGAAATCCTTCTTTATTGCAGTATAATGATAATTCTGGGTACACCAGAGCTGCACGGAAACACAGCATTTTGTTCAAATGGGATATTCCCAGAGGACTCTGGTGTGTGTAGCCTACAAATGATAAATTCAATTTCTTTCTTGCTGAGAAAGTCTCTCAGGCCTGACTCTACGGCCAGTTCTAAGGAGGAAATGTGTCTCCCGAAGTAAAAATCAAATAGACTAGTACTATTAGACAGGTTACTTTAGCTGTATCTACCAGCCTGGACAACAGAGGGAACGCAGGTGAAACCCACACAGATAGCTTGGTGAGGCACAGAGAAAAGTACATTTTGATGAGAACTATGCAAAAATCTATACAGTGTTGTGGTAAAACAGATTTTCTTTTTTAGTTATCATGGTACTTCTCTTTTATCGCTAAACACTAATGCAACATGTGCACTTTTTCCTATTTTAGACAGTATTCAGTATACACGGTAGACACTAGGATCCAGCCATCCAACCCTAGGCATATTGATTTCAGCGAGGCGATTGAAGGACATCTGTGGGGGGAGGGGGGCAGTGCTGGCTAGGCTTGGGCGATATTGTGCTAGTACTGTTCATTTGGAAATACCCCTCCACACTCAGAAATTTATTTAGAAAAATACCGGAATAGCATTGCTTTTTAAAATACAGGTGAAATACTGTATTCCATGGTGTAAAGTCTGGTTAATATGACGGTTTCAAAATCCGGATACCATCCGAGTCCAGTGCTGGCTGGGAAGGTGTTGGGGAGCTGGATACTGGGTGGCAGTAATATTTGCCGACCAGGTGGGGCGAGATTATAAGAATACAGATTGCAGTAACACTTCCAGCTAGTTAATTTTACTGCCACTGAATAGCGGAAAAACAGATTTCTGGAATACTGTGCATCATCTGTGAGTGTCTGGGAGCTGCTGTCAGTTTTCTGGACACTCCCAGGACTTCCAGGTGATATGTTTGAGTATCTGTCCTCTTTGGAATACTATATCAAAATATATAAATATGACAAAAAATGAAAATGTGATGAAGCAATATGAGAAAGAATTTTTAATTTTATTGTTCAAACAGTTCATTGTGAAACATTATTAAAAAGCTATCTCATTAGAATTATAAGGGCCGATGGCAGGCCTCTTATCCAGGTGATATTATGTACAGTGTAAAAAGGGCTACTTGTGTGTAAATTAAATTTCATGTATGCTTGTATTTCTGTGTCTCTGTTCTGAAAATGCTGATGAAAAGGAATATGGCTGAAACATGAACATATTAAACCAGGCCCTTTGGAATGTTATTCTGTTCTCCCTTTTCTTACAGCAGCTGTGTAATACTACTTTGTTTTTATGACTATCTGCGCCCCCCTACACAGTCAAAGTGACCTTGTGCTTGCCCTGCGCAGGAACGACAAATTAAGATCAGCCATTTCTTATGTACTTATGGCCTTATAAGTGAAGGTCTAGTGCAACCTGCAGCCATTTTACATTTTGTACGTGTCACCAGAAAGGGTGAGAAAAAGCTGACCAGTTGGCGGGGGGGGGGGGGGGCCGGGGGGGACAAACGGACAGACAACCGAACAGACAGAGCCCCGGAATGGGGGCGAAAATTGTTTTGTGAAAGGGCCCAGCA
>JAODKC010000095.1:26359245-26382510 GCA_026777985.1 Mormyrops attenuatus | reverse complement strand
GCCCTCCTGTCTCCCGCGCTCCCGGGCCCCCGCCCCGCCCCCCCCCCCCCCCCCCCCGGGGGGGCGGGGCCCCCCCCCCGGGGGGGACAAAGAGACAGAGAACAGACCTGACATAGCCGCGTAATGGGAGAGAAAATTGTTTTGTGAAAGTGCCCAGAAGCCAGTATTAAATAGAAGATCAATACCTTTGAAAGCTTGCATTGCCATTTACTAAAATAAACGTTAGTGAGATGTAATGACTACTGGGGCAGCTGGGCTGTCCTTAATGATAGTCACTGATAAATCTGCTCGGATTTGCCAATCAATAGCTCGCCCTTGTTATTCTCTGTCCCCAACTATGATTTGATAGCTCTTTTGCTATTTTTTTAAACTGGTGTGCCCTTACTTAGTCGCTCTTTGAACTATAAGGGTATAAAGACAAATAAACAAACAACTAAACAAATAAATAAACAAATAACTAAACATTTATTTAATCCATCTTCTGATGGCCATGTGTTTTGTGTCCATCAAACACTCTCTCTCCCTCTGTGTTTCTGTGTATATATTTTCAATGAATATTTTATAATGAAATCAAGAACTCTTAAGTTTGTTATTCAAAGTTTGAAGTAAAGTGCAATGCTAAAAAGGCCTTATCTATTAGAAAGGACTTTCAAAGTAAATTAAATATCTTAATGAATTTCCCAGTAATCTGACCAATTTTTTATGTTAAGTTATGCTCTTCAAAGGCATTTTCCATCTGTTACCACGGGTTTCATATTCGAACATCTGGACATGCAGTTTGTCCCTTTAAATCACTGAAATCTGCTGTTGACAAATAAAATGATATAGATACTCTGAGAGCTGCTGCCTCCATTTCTTAGGGCCCTATGGCTATTTTAATCAGCTTCTTTTGCCGTCAGTCTACTACAGCATGCCCACAGGATGTAACGATGTTCTTGTATGATTTAAATTGCACTGATTTAGCCACTTTATCTCGCCTGTATGTGGAGTATTTATGCCATTATCTTTATACCTTTTATAATCATTACCTTTTATACCTCATTTTGGAAATGAAGAGCGCTGTAATTATTTAATGCTGGTGCTCTTCTTGCTGAAATCTGTCTAGGACTTGGCATTTGCATGTGAAATATGCATCATCTTCTATGAAAAAAAGGATTCACTACAAAATTTCATATTGAAAATTGGCTGTGTAATTTAAACCACATCAAAGGCTCCTGCGTGATTTCCTTGACAGGCCAAAGTTAAACGATGCCCTCAGCTCTAGCCTAGATCACACTGGAAGCCGCACAAAGTCCTTCCTGGGGAATCAAATTATCATTGAAATACCGCTCATGTAAACAGAGCAAACCTGTGAAAGTAGTTAGCACAGAGGACTTGGCATTGATTGGACAAATTTTCCAGGTGGCACCTCAGCTGAGGGTGACCGCCTGCCTTTTGCTCAGGTTAGCTATGCTAGGTGGGAACTTGAAAGCCCTTAATTGTGAGAGAGTTCCACCTGAGTTCCATAACAAAACAGGAAATTGAGACATTCCGAGAAAAGAATTTACACCAATCCACAGTGTTTAATACGATATCAAAGCAAGAACAACGTTGCGACCTACACCTAGAAATATTTGTGCTTTTGTCTGTAACCCAGTAAAGTGCCTAAATGAATAACATTGCACACTGTACACTGTGTATTATACAATGACATACTGTAAGAAGAGTTTATCCACTTCACGGTGCACACTACAAAGAACTTTATCTCATGCATGTAATCTACTTTCATGTACTCTTAAAATATACTGTATGTCAAATTTTTAAAAAGTGCAGATTCTATAAGGATATTTTTCTGAACAAGTTATTTTGGCAGTGTTCTACTATTAAGTACTTCAGATTTGTCACATATTGTTGTTACAAACATTATTCATAATGGATCTTGTAGTGTTTGAAAGGGCAAAATACTTTACCGGTTTCATTTGTTAGTAAAAATGTATGAATGATTCACTTCCATTGGAACAGAGAGAGGACTTTTATAGTGGCAGAGAGACAGGTGAAATACAATGCTGTAAAACAGTCACTGCTTTTTGGAGTTCAATAGTGCAAGTGCTCAGGGAGTCCATGTTAATGGAAACTGACTGGCAACAGGAACCTCTTACAATTTAGCCACCTTTTAGATTATGGATAACATTTGGCAATGTTGTTTATTTTCTGCTTTTTTTTATAGAATAGCATTTTAAACCACCTACAAAGAACAAATAAACATAAACAATATCTGTTGTATTTTATTAAACAGTTCCTCGGATATTGTGAATACAGCTACCAAAAACAGGCATGAAAGCTCATGTAATGCTACAGCATGCATGCTGTCTGTGCATTAAGCACCTAACTTGTCAAAATAGGTTACTAACTGGTACCATGGTTTCTCCTGGAATTAACCAAGGCCCATTAACAGATAGCTTAATGGTTCGTTTGTCTGGCTTAACGGGCTTTGGCAAATTTCTTAATTTGCTCTGTATCTACAGGTAAGCATGGATAATATGAGTATGCATAATATGCACACAGGCTTTAGTTTGAAATTTTTAATTTTTTTTTTTTTTTACTATAAAGAAACAAAAAAACAATATAACAAAAAGAGAAACCAGCAAACCCTTGCGAAGATAAATTCAGTAACACCAAGAGAGAGTGGTGGACGGTATAGATGAGAAATCTAATACAGGTTTGTCCTGAAGGGTAAGTTTCGCTATGGGCCTTTTGCCCAATTCTGTGGGCATCTTTCAATGCCTAAAATGTCCAGATGGTCCCCTTGTGGCAGATTGAAAAATCAGAGACATGTGGCTGCACGGTGTAATCAGCTCCAGGCCAATAGCATTACCACCTGTAACAGCACCACGGAAATGGCTACAGCAATTGGAGAGTCTTACCACTGCTGAGTAAATAAGGTTAAAATTAGATTTTGCTAAGTAACGGTTTGAATTATATTTATAATGTATTTGTTTTAAATCTCTGTTCATTGTAATTTATTTGAAAGTAGTAACATATTAAGGAGGGAGCCTGTGTGAACACCGTGTGCTGTTTTGGCAGTGGAGTGGGATTGGCAATAATAAATGGGATTGGAGGAGGGGGTGTGGAGAGGGATCCTACCTGTCCTGGGGTCAGATTTATCCACCATTAAGCATACAGAGAGGAAAGGTCACTAAGGTGCTACTACTGGGCTATCAAAAATCTGCTGGCACCCATGATGCAATGAAAATGAGAACGAAGCTATTTAATATATAACTTCAGCACTATGCAGATATAGCAACTTGATGAACAGTTCAGGACTTTAGTGAGCTGTACTTTATGTCAACTCAGACTGATATATATATATATTTTATATGACAGAATATATACAGGGTGTCACATCAATGCCAATCAATTAGAGAGTGCTAAAACACAACGAGAAAAAAATAAACCTGCTTGAGAGCACAAATGTAAAATCTGCGAGCACAGAAAGAAAAACGCGTGCGCATCTGTCATAACATCACACTCAGACTCTCGATTTCACAGTTTTCCTCGTGCACGAAGCAATTACCTTCGGCTGGTCTCTATGCTTCACTGAAATTTTTGCGCTGGAGACCTGGCAGTTTGGGGGCAGGCTCCTGGCCGGTTCTGTCGGCGAATGCTATTGGCTCATGGCTCCTAGTTCTGGGATTGGCTGCACACTACGAATAGCTTGTCAAGATGACATAGATAATAGTAATGGAAATTCAGGGTCTTTTTAGTAAGCCATATTATTATGGTGATGGGAATAACAGCTGTTTGATGTGAGCTGGTTCTTATGGCTCTGTTCCTCTCTGGGAGTCCTTTATTTTTCTTTTCTTTTTTTTAGAGGGTGAAGGTTACTAGATTTATCTGTGAAATACTCACTAAGGTAGGGGTAAGATCTGGATATAATTTCATTTTGTATGTGTGGACTAGGTTTAGCGACACTTCATCACTCGTACTGCCAGACCTAATGTCAGTAATCTGCAAGTAAACATTATAGGTGACGCCATATAATTGTCAGTGAATTTACCACTTTGAATAGACCCTCTGTATGAAATGTGTTACGTAAATTAGTTAGCCTTACCTTGAAGGCAAGTCATGCAACATTTAGTATTAATACTAAACTTTTTTGCCATAAATCCTGCTCATTCTGCCTTTAAGAAACCCAACAGGACATCATCTATGTCAGGGTCAGCGCCCGTGTGTCCCAGTCTTTTCTGTCTTCCCCTGTTGTCAGTCTGTAGTGTTTCCTTTGCTCCCTATCAGCTGCATGGCTCAACAAGCTGAGCGTCCAGCCAGCTGTTAACCCCTCTGTTGTGTGTTTAAATGCCACCTCTTGGTTTTGTTCCCTAGTGTTTTATTGGTTTCATCAGTTTCTCCTAGTTCCTGTGATTTTGTGGTTTTTTGTTTTGGTTTCTTGCTTTGTGTTTTGTCTGTCTTTCTTATTCCCCCATGTTAGATTCTGTTTTCCTTATTTCTTTGTCAGTTCCTAGTTTCCCTGTTTAGTTTCTGATTAATTATTTGTTTCATCTGTGGCCTGTTTTCCCTACCCTTGTTAATTAGTCTCACCTGTCCTGTGTTAGTCTTGTTACCCCTTAGTATTTAAGTCCTTGCTTCTGTTTAGTTCCCCAGTGGTTTGTTGTTTGTGATAGTTGGATGTTAGTTGAAGTTTTGAATATTCTGTTTGTAGCCTGCCTTGACCCTTCTGTAAATTTAGTCTTTGACCCCTTGTGGCCTTTTGGTTTTTGTAGAGTTCCCTGTGTTTTCTGTTTTGTTAAATAAACCCCTTCTGCCCCGTGAGACGCTAGTGGGTCGTCCACCTTCTCTGCACTATGCCACGCTATCGCACAAAGCCCATCCGGATCCGTGACCGTCTGCTTCTTGTGACTAGCTTGTTCTCACTGTTCACGTAAAGAGAAGCAGAGTGGATTTAGGGCAGGCAGTGCGATTTGAGGCGCAAGATTCGTTGCCCAAATTGCTCAGTTGGCTTCGTTCGTACCAAACAGCCATTGAAAAGAATCGGATCACTCATAATATTACCAGGTCATTTGACTCAGCTCAGCAAAAAGAGCTGGTGCTTTTAGTTCCCAAACTGCTGAGATAATTATCCAGGTTTATATTTTTCTCTTTTTAGCGCTCTCTAGTTTTGGCGTCGATGTCACACCATAATATTTAAAATTTCTTAAGGTATTGCCCTTGGTTATAATACAACTAGCTATTTGTTCTGTTACGATTAAAAGGCCCTATTTTAGTGATCTAAAGGGCACGGTCTCAAGCGCCCGGCGCAAGTTGTTATAGGGCGTGGCCAATCCATTTTTTTCTAGTTTAATGGCAGAAAAACAGTTGCTCTGCCAGGCGCAGGGTCCAAGAGGGTTGTATGTGGTCTCCTAATTACTCATGGGTGTGTTTGGGGCTTAACATGCTATGAGTGTTACCTCCCATTCCATTTAAGAACCAGAGGCGCTTGCACCCTGGCAGATTGCAATTATAACAGCGGGTTTGTCATGTAGTAGAAAAGAATGCTGCTTTGCAGAGGAAATGGATGAACTTGTGCGCAAAATGAAAGCACGCGAGCAGACCATCTACGACAGGGGTGTCAAACTGCAGTCCTGGAGGGCCGGAGCTTAGTTCTTTCCCTGTTCCACCACACGTGATTCAGCTCCTGAAGTATGTGGTAATTAGCACAAGGAGTTGAATTAGGTGTGTTAATGAGGGAAAGTACCCCGTGTTGCCAACTCTTACGCATCTGGCTCACGCTTTCAGACTCTCATGCTTATGCAAAAACTCTTACAGCAAATCTATATTATTTCACTACAAACCTAAAATTAGCTACATCAAAAGCGTTGGGGTAGTTTGCACACCTTACAGTACAAACTATTTACAAGGTAACCGTTTGTGTAGACTTGTCTCAAATTGAAAATCTCACACCAGCCAGCTGACCAAAGTTAGCAACCCTGAGTGCCTGCTTAAGGAAAGGCGAATATAAAACTATATACCTACCTAATGTAAAACTATGTAAGGGGAAATGATATATTTGGTAGTCCTTGTCGCTATAAGTAACTACAATGGGAACCATTTCCCTTTTGCCAGTTGTGACAAATGCAAAAATGTCTGATTATACACTGGGCACAAGTCTGGCACTTCAGGGCAATGTGTGTTCAGTTACAAAGGGCCAGACTACACTGACATTCACTGCAAGTGCAAGTAAATCAAAAACGACAACTCCACTAAAAACTGAGACAGCACACAAACGTGTGAATTTTCATTGTGCAGATGTGTGACCATTTATCGCAAACGCTGAAGGTGAAATATGCCTATATGCCTATAAATATGCCTAGCCTACTACTGTGAACCTAGCCTGCTTTAGTTGTTAAATGTCGAACATAGCCTGTTTGTTGAGGCTATAGGTTTGTCTGTATTGTTTACCTGAAAATTTGCATTTATGGCTTTTGGCAGACACCCTTAGCCAGAGCGACTTACAGTACATAAATGCTTAGAAGTCTCATCAGTGAATACATTCTGATACTGGTTCAGTAGAACCCAGCTAAGAATACTGTCACTCTAAAAACTCTGGTGGCAGGTAATACATTTTTTTTTTAATAAGAGAATAACGCAGGAAGTGCTATAAGCTTATTCAAACAAAATGTATTTTTCCTTTGCAGATGGGAGGACAAAATATTTAATAAATTGTGTAATTATTTAACATTAAACACCTGCAACAAAGCCATGTAATAAATGAACCGTAAATGTCATTCAGCTCCGCTGCCTCAAAATAGCAATGCGGCAACAATGCATCTGACGCCACCTCACTATAGGATGGGCTCTCAGATGGCCGCAAGTATGTTTGCTATTTAAACAACATGGACGCTGGACAGGAAAATGAGAACTGTGTCGGACTCATGCTAGCAACATGTGTTGCGCCTGCCGCCGCTTTGCACTGGGTGTAAAATAGCGGGCAAAATCTTAAAAGGCTATTATGCAACATCATTTTTTTCTTATTAAACCTTTGTACGCTTTGGTGAAAATGGGTGAATTTATGTGTTGCAGAAATACATCTGTACCTCATCCTTGCCCTCTCAATTTATTGCATCAGTGTTCCCCATGACCTTTCTCAGATGTTTGCCATGGTTTCTCATTTATTTCTTTGAAAGCAGATGGTCCTGACCTTTTTCCATCCCTCAGACTGTCTTAGACTTGTACTTCTGGTATCTCTTATCAAACTTAGATTGACAGATTACATCAGGTCCACTTGGCAAATTCTTTGCACGCGGGTGGATTTAACCTATGCCCTGAAAGGCTGGTGGTCCAGTCTGATTAATATTCATTTAAGACTGATGCCTTTTCATACGATATCTCATCGAGCAACATATTTGACCTCTAACATTGCTGGACTTAAACCAAGTATGCAAATGTGTGTTCATACTGGGATTGTGTGCATATTATGAACACAGATAAACAGAAATCATGAATTGAGCTTACAAAATCCTATACCTTCATTCCAAGGACTTAAAAGTGATCTCGCCTTCAGGTTTCAGAGAGGATGTCCCAGATAGATTGTTGCATTGTGCCCAACCCTGCTCATCTGGGCTTCAAAGTGAGCCATACAGTAAGTATCCAAGTATGTCAACAATACCATTCCCAGAGTGGTTTGGCATCACACTGGGGTCTGCCATTGGATGGTCTAACTCATGTTTCACAAGTGTTATTTAACTAATTTTGAATATGTGGGCAATATATGTGTGTTGCTTTTTTTAAAGGCTTTTGAAGATTTATATATATATATATACTCTTTCTGCCAATTTAAAAATAAGCATAAATATTATAGAGGTGGTGTGCACAGTGTTGACTGTTGAGAAATGCATAGCAATGGCATTGTTACATATGACCTCTAAAAATTCGCTGAAAAATACGCATGTTAAATTCAATTTAATGCGTCTAGCCTAATTTAATAATCTAATCCAAGAAGAAACCTAGGGTGAAATCCTTGAACCTTAAAGAGTACAAATTAGCAACAGCACAAAAGACAAGAATTACAGTATCATAACTTATTAGTAGGTTTAAATTAGAACACGACCTTATCCTCATATACCAATGCACGTTTCCCTGGAATTCAGATAAAGTCTTAAATTTACAATGATGTTACTTGCTATTATACTACCACATGGTTACAAAATATAAAGTAAAATCATTCCTTGATCATTAAATCCTTGTTTTATTTGTTATTGTTATACGACAAAAATATCACAAGTTATCTAGAAAATACAGACTTGCATGGTCCAAAAGAATCATGCCGCCAAGATTATAACAGCAAATTAGTGGCATTGCTGACCATAAATGCACATTATAGTCCAAGTTTAATGGAATGAGTGTCAGGTATTTAAAAGGTGTATTTTACAATGGAACATACTTCTTCGTTTCACCTTTGTAGTTTTAGTTGGAATACATTCATTTTTATGGAAGAATTTCAGCTCAACTAATCAGCTGTAATACATGCACAGGAACACCTGCAGCTCATGATGACACTCAGAAATCTTCCAAAATATTGTTTAATCAATGTGTAAGTCGGCACTGAGCAAATAAGAAGAAAACAGATTTAATGAAGGAGTTGTAAAGCCCCTCCACGATACTATTTTCAATTCCATTTTTATAATTATAGATGATGAGCATTTACATCTTGTAACAACTCCCTCCTGGTTTTCTGTTTGTGGGGTATTGTTCTGATTTTGCATTCATTAGCGCTTTTCTTTACTCCAGTGAAAAGATCAATGAAAGCTGGACTTAATGGTGAATCTCATTTGTGATTAGCATTCATTGCGTGTGTTTTTGTTTGCAACTCTTATTTTCACCTGACAGCATGACTAATTGCTGGCAAGCTAGCTGGGTGTTGAATCTGAGTACCCTTAAGATTGCCATGCTGCTATGTGATGTGTCTGAATCTTTACATTAAGACTAGATAGCCGTTGTCTTCCCTAGTACACTCACTGGAACGGAGTCAAAAATTAAGTCAGAAAATCAATATACTCACTCCAGCAAGAAAAGTTTACGTGCGTCTTTCCATTTAGTCTCTCCGCAGACACAAACCCAGTCTTAACCATATCGAAATTGACTATCTCCTCCAGTGTGGATTTGTCTCTTGTTTTCTGTTTATTACTACCAGTGTAGCTCAGGAAGAAAGGCACGTTGTGATGGAAATCAAAGCTTTGCATGTGAGCTGATAAGTTTTCTTACACGTACCGCATGGTGGCCTTCATTCACCTCTTCTACGAGTGATGGACAAAGTTAATTGAGTTTGGAATGGAGATAAAGGCAAATGCAGTGTCCTGTTTGTGGTATCTGTATCCATTTTCCTCTTTCTCTCTAAACAGAACAAGGTCTGGCAACTAAATAATCAATCATGTAGGAAATGGGGACTCTGAGATGTGACACAGTGGATTTGGTGCTTCTACAGCGTATTGCAAAACGAACAAAAGTCAGTTACTGATTACTATTAAATGCCATTGAGATTTATTAGACTGTATAATGTGGAGATGTGGGCCAGTTTTTGTTTTTAATTTTAATATGAAACCTTAAAAAGGACCTCAAAGAGGTATTCATTTATTTTAACTATACATGTAACATTCTCAGCATTGAGAAATGTACATTAAAGAATTTTGGACTGCTTTGGACAAGAAAAGACAAAATCTTATGAAACGAATACAAGTTTATTTAACATTTTAGTGTCTAAAATGATTATCTGAATACCATGCAAAAAGCTTTTAGTTTCTGAGATTTCCTTTGAGATGTTTATGATTTTCAGTGCTTGGATATATGTGTTTATCAGCATTTTCCTTTCTTGTGGACTTTCCTGTGCTTTCTTCTGTATTGAGGCACAGGGCTAAATGATCTATAGATATAACATGAAACCCTTTTGACTTGCATGCAATTGTAGAAATTGTAGAAGCCTTTTATTATATAATATGAATTTCATAAAACACATGGAAGCTGAATGACAGACACACCAACCCTAACATTGTGGGCACTGAGCTCATGTGCTGTGACATGGCTTAAACTTTTACAGACAGGGAGCGGCTCTTTTATTTTTGCACACAGTTACTTTGGGGCTCCAAGCTTTCATTGCATCATACAAATTGCAGCGCAAAGCCATTAGCCAATCTGTGCATGCAGCCCAGATAAATCACATTGATAGCAGGGCTTTTTTTAATGTGAAAAGACGCGGCACCGGCCCACACAGATAACCCTGATCGGTTTGGATGATGATTGTTCTCACTACTTGGCCAAAATGAAACCAGTCATTTTTAGGAGGAGTGCTAATATTTTTAGAAAATTTGCCTAGATGCAAATTGTATCTGCATAGTGTCTTGATAAATAACCAATACACTAATCAAAAGTACTAATCAATAAAACCTTCGCATACATTTAAATTGGCACAAACAAAACCAAATTGCTTTCCACACTGTTGTGGTAATTGCTGCTGATACAATTTTTAATTAAATATTTGATTCAATAAAAATTTCTTAGTTGAAGATCTTAATTCAAGAATATACTCTATACCAAAGAAGATATGTGTAAGCATACAGAGGTATCAGATGGTTATGGATACCCTTTCAGATTCAGGGGGCCCAGCATTTGACTGGGGCCCTTGAATACATCATGAATGCAGTATGCATAAAATTGAGTGGGGGGCAAGGTGACTTTTTGTCAGGGGGCCCACAATTTCTATGTATGGCACTGAATACTGGCAGGGCTGTAGTTAGTTATGAGGTCACCGAGGTCTGGACCTTGGTAATTTTTTGAGATCTAAAAATGAAATATGAAGCTAAATATTCACCTGAATAAAATGGGCTTGATTAGGCTAAGTAATATTTCACTTAACTAATTAATTAAAAAATAAACAATTTATGAGATGGACGGTATCAATAATGTGATTGACAAGACCCATCCCCGGGTCCAAGACCTCACTATTTTTCAAACCCTGGCTACGGTCCTGAATACAGGATAACATATTGCATACAATAAATTTGACAGATTTGTCACTGATGATGAGTAGAGAATAGGAAATTTGAAATGTGATTTGTATGCATGTTTAGTAGATCTCCAGATCAGATATATGACATTTAGCTTTATATATGAACTTATTGCCTTTTACGTAATGATATTTATATCCATGCTGAAATTTTACGGGAAATACCTGTGAACAGGGAGACTTCTCATGAAGTCACCTTGCCATCCTGTCATTTATGGAAATGTGGCTATGAAATTATATACAGTCAGACCTCGGAAATTCGCGAGGTTAGGTTCCAGAACCTATCGCGAGTGAGGAGGATTCACGAATGTTTGGTAGAGTCACTAAAAATGGTAACATGTGCTTATTTCTATAGTTTAAACCCTAAGTATGACCCCAGTCATATTCCTAAAACACTTTAATAATAATAATAATTATAATAATACATTTTATTATTTGGCCAAGTAGTGAGAACAATCATCATTTAATTTAATTTAAAAGTTATCTTTATACATTACCTTTAAAAAAAACAAAATGTTTGATGTAAAAATACTGTACAGTATTGCCTAACGGATATTTGTCACACTAGCACATTTACAGTACAGTATACTAATGTTACCCCTACTAATTCATAGAACACGCCATTGGCTGCCGTTTTCTTTTGCATTCACAGTAAGGTAAAATGAGTAAAGGAACCCTTTCAGTGTTTATAGCAAATGCGTCTCGAGAGGGAAACCCGGGACGCATTTGCTATTTACTTAAACATTAGCACCTTTCAAGAAATTTATAATATTTGTGCGTTGAATTTACGCTAACATGTACTTACTATTACAAAATAGTAAATTAGTTTATTTAATTAATTCACAATAAATTAACTATTTTCTAATATTTATGTAACCATTAGCGTTCCAAAGGGAATAAACTTTGCGAATGGGATTTGTTTCCGTAAGACTTTTTAACTGATTTATATTGTATGTCTTGAACTTTCCTCAAAAACACAGTAGAATCTTCATTAACTAAATTTGTAGTACCAACTTTACACTTAAAAGGATGAAAACTTATAAATTACTACAAAAATTAAGCATAAGCAAGAACATATACAGTCAGCCCTCGTGCATTCATGCTTCGTGATTCGCAAATTCACAGATCTATGAAAATTTTATTGGAACCGAACTTTGCATCCGTGATTTTTTCGCACATATGCGGAATCCTCAAAATACCCTATAGAAGTAGTTACAGTATGTCACGGTCAGCACCTGTCTGTCCGAGTCTTTCGTGTCTCCTCCCTGTTTGGCCAGCAGATGTCGCTGGCCATCCTGTCCTCCCCCATTGTCAAAGTCTTCAGTGTGTTTACCCTGCTCCCCAGGCGGCCGCATGGCTCAATGAGCTGAGCGTGCGGCTACCTGTAAATCCCTCAGTAGTGTATTTCAATCTTGCCTCCTCTGTTTCTGTATTTTTGTAGATTTTGCTCCCTAGTGTTTAACTTGTGTCAGTTTTCTGGTTCCTGTGTTTTGTGATTTGTATTTGGTTTTCGTTTTTAGCTTTGTGCCCATCGATGTCTTTTACCTGTCTGGTATTCCCCTAGTGTTAGATTCTGTTTCCTAGTTTGAGTTCATGATTTAGTTTTATTAGTTTCATCTGTTGCCTGTTTTACTAGCCCATGTTCTCACCTGTCCTGCATTATAATTGTTATCCCTCAGTATTTAAGTTCCTGCCTTAGTTCAGTTCCCCAGTGGGTTGTTGTTTTTCATGTGCTTTTCAGTAGGTGTTTCAGAACGCTAATTGTTCCCCTGTGTTGTTCAATTTTTGTATTTTGTTCCTCAGATGCCTTCTCCTTGTTGCCCTGATTTTTTTGTAATTAGTCTTTGTTTTTTCCTGTTTGGTTATTGACCCCTTGTGGTCTGTTTTGTTTTGTAGTGTTCCTCATGTTTTCAGTTCTGTTAATAAACCCCGTGTTCCCTGAGCCGCCAGTGGATCGTCCACCTTCTTCCCAGCCTGCACTATGCCACGCCCCTGTGCCAGAACTGCCTGAGTTTCTGAGAAGTTACATATTACACATACTGTACAAAGGCACATATTAAACAACGATGAATGAGATCCACAAATTTACTTTGTGGTATTACACTCCAGTAAAAAATGTTGAGGAGCCTGTTTGTTCTTCAGCAAGCCATGAAAGTGCTTGTTTAGTAGACTGGGCAGAAGAAATATATCAGCACTGTAATCAGTATAAGTCTTTAAGGTCCTACTGTCCAGCAGCCATTATCCATGAAGAAAACACATCCTCTCAAGTTTCTACCGCATGTCTGCATGTCTTCCAGTTTAGGATATCAACTGTATAATACAGATGTGTTTTCTGAGACAAATGGTATCAAAACCATTTTTCACGGCCTTTAGATGAACCACTGACAAACAGCCTTATTTCCATCGCTGAGTTCCTTTTGGCATTTGTCTCTTGACCTCAGGAGATTGAATGAGGCTAAATGGATTTGTTATTAAAGTAGGGAGGATGCAACATACTGCGATCTTTTAAGGTCTTTCAGCAGGTCATCTATGCACATCACTGCAGTCACAATACTGTAATAGCTGTTTACAGAAATGCTTCAGAGGCTTAGTGTTTGGTGTTCCATGAGAAGAGCAACTGACAGACCTTCACTCTGTGCGTGTGTATGGATTAGGTGTATATTACTTTGTGGTATCAAATGTTCCCCACAATGTAATAAAAACCTTTCTTGATGTTGTGGGGACCATTCTTCAGGTCCCCACAAAGATCTGTGAATGCAATCAAGAAAGTAAAAATACGAAAGCCCTAACCTTAACCATGGGTAGGGGTTTGTGTGTGTGTGTGTGTGTGTGTGTTTGTAGGTGCCCTGTGATGGGCTGGCATACCATTCAGGATGTACCCCAGACAGACAGGTGCTAAGCCCCCCCCCATGATCCTGACCAGGATAAGTGGTTAGGGGATGGATGGTTCATTTCCAGCTGCAAACTCACAACTTCTGTAAAAGGTGAATTTTACAAAAATACTAAGGATCCCAGGGCAAGCTAGATAAGCTACAAGGACACTATGAAATGTTAGTCAAAGGTGAAATGGTGGTAAGTGCCCTTCCCCCATTCTGACATGTAAATTTCCCCATGGAAAAAATAAGCCACCCAATTAAAGATTAGAAACTTCAAAATGGATAATTCCATCAAAATGTATTGGAGGAATTAGGCTTTGGGATTTAACACCGCATGCAATCAACAAACAAACAAGTAATTACTAGTCCTATTTGTTTAATCAAAAATTCTCAGCATCTATAACTCGGATAATAATCAGATCCTATTTTAAGCCAAAGTAATACAGATCATTTTAATAATTCAAAATTTTCCTCTCACCGCTGTACGTACAAAATTAATACCTCAAAGCAAAACTGTAAACTCCTCAGACCCCTGGAAACATACCTCAGCATTTTAAAAAATTAGAGGCCTGAAGGAACAAAAACAATATCTCCTTTTCCTTTTTTCTTGAAGCTCTGTTTGTTAAAGGAGCAACCAACAGTAAGTTCACCTGCCCTTTCCATAAGATCAAAGCCATTTCCATTATCAAATGAGAAACTGCAAATTTCAAAGCAAAATAATGAAAGTCATTAAACCAGTCAAGAAAAAAAAAATCAAATCCCTAACATTAAATGTTAGTTTAGTTTCCATGGTGACCCTGTAATAAATCAGTTAACAGCTGTAGTCCTGTCTTTTAAATTTTAATGTTAAAAAGGATTATGGTTAGTTGAAATTGTCTAAAATACTCAGTTAATATAGTCATTGTTCGCCTGATGAAATATTGAGCATGGGCACTGCGGTTTTCAGACCAACTCTATCTTTTTGCTATATATCAACAATTCAGAAAAAATAACAACCTAAAGAATGCTATAGCTATTCCTTTATACTCTAAACGTGGGCAGGGACATAATTTCATGTCATATTCATTTTTGTGTGATAGTTTGTGACTTTATTTTTCATCCACTGTTAAAAAAATGTTGTGACTCAGAGGATGGATGGATGGATGGATGGAAACAAAAAACTCAGGAACAAAAGTCCCCAAGGTGGACTTTCTGCCCAAAGCCCTGGGTACACTACAGTAACTGTATTCAGGTCATGTGATATGGTGGCCCACTGTTTGCTCAGTGTTAAATTTTAATCACAAAATCGATACAGCCTGTGACTTTTTCAATTGTTTTCTTGAATTTTCTTCTCTGTATTGTTTAGGCTGATTATATCGTGAACTGCAATTTATACTTTGTTTAGAAAAAGCATGTACTGTATGAGTTCTATGATTAATCAGTATCTTGTAATTCTCTTTATAACAGGCTCCGGAACTCTGCAATCTATTTGGATAAGTGGTCATTGAAAATGGGTGGATTGAAAACAGTTTGAAACCAATTCTCCCAGTCGGTTTTGATCACAACATAAAATGCTTATTGATTTAACAATATGTATGTAAATGCCAAATGAGATCACGTATTTACAATAAATCACATGATCTTTACATGAATATAAATATTTGGCTATATGAAAAAAAAAAAAATTCTAATATTTTGAAAGTAAAAACAGACATTGCAAATTTTGGAAAGGTCTGAGGATTTAATCAAATGTTTGCAAATTTAAAAATAGCAGAAAAAAATAGCAATCAGAAACAAATGTATCTAAAACTTATTTTAGGAGGAATCGTCGTAATTATTTCCCTCTGCTTTATAGTTGGATATTTTGTGAAGAATCGCTTTCTCATGATATCAGCAAAATCGGGGAAAGAAAAGGGCATCTCTGCTTGGAGGCCTGAAGAATCTTCTGGTAAACGTAAATTCTGTAACTGGAATTACATTGTGCTTTATTTTATTTGCTCCCAGACTGAAATTTGGTAGTATGTCACACAAGGAATGGCAAATTTGGAAAAGGACCTATATTAAATGAAAACTTGAAGTATATGAAGTCCCCTCAGAGCCATTTACTGATACTGTTAGTGGCTAGCATGAGAGGAGGACAATATCCTGAAGATATGTAATTTACAGACAAGCAGTCTCCTTGGGGTCATAAAAAACTTAAAAGACATTATGTCTCTATACCTTTTATGTGTACTTTGTATTTTCTCCTAGTGTTTCACATTCAAAATGTTTTCTATAGGTATTTTGGAACAATATTAAACAATAAAATGGAATAATTTGGAATTTTACACTGAACTCAAAGCAGTGAACAGGGCAATCCAACCCAAGGGTTTAGGGGGGTTAAGTAATTTTGAAGTACAAAGACATACTACATGTACTTTTTGCAATTTTTAACATCTTTAAGTCTCCTATCAGAAAGGAGCTTCCATGAAAGGCTCCCTCAAGTTTTCACTAATGCACTGTAATGAAAGAGATAAAAAAGCAAATAACATATTAGATATATTTTTTAATAAGAGCCATATAAGTTTGCACTAGTAAGACCTCACCTGTAATACTGTGTATTTTTCTAGCCCCCTTACTAGGAAAAGATCTTCCAGCATTAGAGGAATATCAACTGAAAGCTTGAAGAACAACTGTTAGTCTAAAACACTTTTCCTTGTTTTTATATACAAGCATGGTTAGTCTTGAACAAAGGGAGCTGGAATAGGGAGACAAAATTCTTAGAGGAATTCATAAGGTCAGTGCAGAAGACAAGGATACAAGAGCACAAAATGGAAATATAATAGATGAAAAACAGTCTGGGACCAGGTTATATCAAAACAGAGAAAACATTTATAAAAAATGTAGTGGTGTACTAGAGGCATGGTCTTTGGGGTGATTCAGATGAGCAGTAGATAAAATTCTGCCAGTGGCTAGTTTTAAATATTAAAATGGGTTAAGTGGCATTTTCTTCCTTGCAGTACTTATACTTTTCTTATGAATGCATCATGGTAAGAATTGTGCTGATAGCGTAAAGGTAATACTTGCAAGGGACCTTTTGTGTAAATGTAAAATAAAAAATAACACGGCATAAAAATATAAAGTCCAAAAAAAAATCCAGAAGTTCTAGTGCTTGAAATCACTTGATTTTGGCTGATGAGCTGCTGCCTGTATATGCCCAGTTTCTTCTTAAGCTTTGGAACTCTTTGTTCCCTACATCTGAGCCAAGATGCAGTATGTGGAATCCCAGTGTGCAGCAGGAGCTCTTGGCACTGGAACCATTCTGAGAATCACATTATACAAAGAGGGAACACTTTTTGGTCCGCACATTGCCAAGGCTTGGCACGCATTTCAGCATGGTCTACTAGCGCTACCATTTCATCCAAACATGCAGTTCAAGTAGTGTATGTTAGCTGAAGCAGATATTTGTTTTCTTGCTGTTTTTTCAGCTCTTTCCTTTTTTAAACATTAATCTGTTCAGCCTATGTTTTTCAGCTTCATGCCTTAAAATCTCCATATAGCACAGTGTGCAGTGCTTTGGTGGGTAGCACTGTTGCTTCACACTCCCTGTCCTGGGGGCTTGAGCGTCACCTTCGCATGGTATGTGTGCATGTTCACCCTGTGTTACATGGGTTGCCTGTTGTTTGTAAAACCTGAGCCCCCATAAATCCTCACTCACTCTTCCCATCCTCATGTGAAATGGGTCTGTCCACTGCCCCAATCAAATTGTCTTATAGTCAGGGTTTAAATATTGATGGAGCACAGCTCCTTTTGTCCAAATCTCACCTTGTCGGAGTGCAGCTCTGCCTCCTCCAATGTTAACCGTTTCCCAAAATTTAGTAAAAGATTCAAAGTGAACAGTATAAAAAAGGCCAGTTTGGTGCTGAATATCATGTGTTTTCATCAGAATTTAATGTTAATTTTCATTAGTAGTTCTGGCCAGACCAGTTTCTAGTGAGGATGAGATATTCCTACATGATGCCTTGATTTCTATCCTGTGTGTTTGTATTTTGACTTATTTTGCTTACCGTACTGCTGCCAAAACTTCATTTATTAGCTAGACTCTGCTAGAGGTATGGCGTGGTATTGAACAAAGAGAGCTGGACTCTAGATAATTCTAGGAACCTAATTAGGAAACAGCAAACTCTTTGTCAGTTGACAATAATTTGATGATTTCATTGATTTTTCTTTTGAGTGTTTAATAGGAAGCCTACTCAGGATGTGGGTTACATTTACATTTCTACTTAACTGCAGCACTTATTCAGAGAAGTGTCCATTATTCTGAATTAGCACTGACTGATGCATCCCCACTGTGTTATACAAAAATAATATAACAGTAGACATTGAGAAAAATGTCAGTGGTATTCAAATTAATTTTCAGAATACATTAGTAGTTCAATGCAGATGTTTCATACATAATTTGATCTAAGGAACTGCGGCACTGAGATGCTCATAAGATTTGTCCTCTTAACGTGCAGTTATGTTTATTACAGCTTTAGTTACAGTTGATGACATTTACAAAATTTGACTTATTAATTTACATTAGCATGCGACACATAAGAATATAATCTATCAAAAGGCTTTCAGTTGTTATTATAACAGCCAGCACCTTAGATACCCAACACCTGCAGGAATCCAACTGGCATTCAAAAAAATGATGAATGGCCTATTTACTCTGTGTGCTTATTTGCATTTATATATACAAAAAAGTAATCTCTAATGTAATAGTAATCTAATCCATCATTAAAGACACTTCAACCAGGTAGAAATGTGTTTTCAAACGATTTTAATAATTATAATAAATTAATAGCAATATACTAAACCAATTTATTATTAAAATAAATCAATATTGTAACAACTCTTGTAGTGGTCTTACCTTAATGTAGTTGCATTTTTAGTAAAACTGTGTATACTCTGACTTGCAACATGTAATTTAAATAAGGTATAATTTTGCATACAAAATATTATCTTGATTATTTCTACCACCAATACCAGAGGATAAGGGTCAAAATGTTGCAGTAATGTGCACAAATATGTTGTTATCTGAGAGGGTACTCAGAAAAAAACACATAAAACTTGACTGGAAAAAACTACTTTTGAGCAGAAGGTGAGTCGTGGTGTGGAAACAATTTTAATCTGAAAGCTTACGAAATAAGAATGGGTTGCAGCAAGGAAAATTTCCTCAAAATGTTTTGATAAAGAGAAGACAACTTGTGGGAACCAAATTCTGTTTTTATAAATGTCACCCTGGCATTTGTTTGCTTTAGAACATAAGCTTTTCTCCTACAGAAAATCCCATGCGGCATATAAAACACAACATTGATTGCACAGGCCTTCAGGTAGAACAGTACCTTATTTTTAAGGGGGGTTTTCGTGGTAGACGCAACATCTGAGCCAAATGTCATAATAAGTAAAATAAGTGGTATATATGAGCCATTATATGACCCTCACACCGTATTTTACAATGAACAGGAGAACAGTCTCAAGAAAATGATGCCTATCAACCAATAAACACAGCTCTTTAGAACCTCTGTTATATAAGGCCACATGTATGTGAAGGATCTATGAATTGAAATATGTCTCAAAAGGCTTCTGTCCAGAGAATATTCCACTTGGTTGGAACACAATCGGCAGATAAATAAGATAAATGCATTTTAAATGAGAGAGGAAACATAGAGCCCAAGTCCACTGTAAACCTCATTCTCCTGAATAAGGGAGTAGCTGAGGAAGAATCTGAATCGTTTTTATATGTCTAGTAGTAGATGGAGATGGGTGTGCTCTTAAAGCATGTACCGGCGTAAGTCACACATCTAATCATGACTCCTCTGCCCTCTCATACTAGGAGAATTCACTTTATTGATTTTTTTAACTCTCTTCAGTCACCTCAGCTAGCTGTTGTCAAATTGCTTTTATATCTAATCATCCAAGGTAAAATTGGGTTTGCTAGTTACAAAATAACATTGTTTTTTCATTGACATATTATTCCTATTATAATCCGCCTTAGGACACCTGCGGTACTGTTTGACATGCTATATCTGGGAAAAGAAAAACTGGAGCTCCTGTTCCTGTAGGTCATTAACCCTATCGTTTCTCATGAATCCTTCATCTTCAAGAAGTCTAAAGCTTACTGTATTAGAAATTCAGAGATTATTGCTGTCTTGCAATTTATACTGTTACATGTTTACTTAACTATGATCAAAGCGCATTGAACCCTACAGTACCACTTAGAACAGGCTAGTAGATCATTTTGAAATCTTTGATCATCTCCGATGCTAACGCTCTACTTTCACACTCAGGTGTTCATCTGACATTGAGTTAGGTTAACTGAATTTACTGGATACTGAAAAGTACGATTTCATATAGATGCTTTGTGAAGTGTGTTAGATACCATTACTGCATCCTGAAAGTCCCCGTCTCATGTAATGGAAGACTGAAAGCATCCAAGAAAATGCTGTTTATTGCCTATCATGTTTAAACCAGTCAAGGAATATTGGTTCAATGGGTTTTATTAAGTACAGACTGAAAGGATTGTTATTTTGAGATGCAGTCCTGACATTATTATATACACCATGAATCATCCATATATTTTGCTACTCCATAACAGTGCTACAATGTCTGTAACACATATAAGAAATATGTATTATGTATCACAGATCAAAGACACTACTAACATTTTATTTAGTATTCGTAAATGATTATTTAACATATTTGCATGAATTATATTTACCTGAAACAAAATATAAAAATATTTTCATCCCAATAATAAAATACCAAAAAATAAAAATAAGAACTAGCATTTCATTGCTTTAAAATGTGCTGCTTCTATTGTTTACCTTATCTAGACATTACTGTTTTCTCCCAAAAACCTTTAATTTTATTGTTCTTCTATGTTATGTTGCATGTTTCTTTAATCACAGAAGTAACATTTTAGTAACAGGACCAAATTTAACGTCGAACTGCTGCTTGGCAGAAATGGTCAAAGAGAAATGTATGTTTCTTGTAACAAACCCAAAGCAATAAGGCACAATCACCATGAAAACACTATACTAGATTTGATACATTTTATTAAGATTATGCCCCTTTGCATATATCAAACATTTCATAGATATTAGTTGTTTGCAAGGGTAGCGTGGTGGTGCAGTGGTTAGCACTGTTTCCTCATACATCTGGGATCAGGGCTTGGGTCTCCACCAGCGTTCTATGTGTGTGGAGTTGGCATGTTCTCCCCGTGTTGTGGGGGTTTCCTCCAGATATGCTGGTTTCCTCCCACAAACATGCTGAGGATGATTGGAGTTACAAAACTGCCCGTAGGTGTGCATGTGTGGGTGAATGGTGTGTGAGTGTGCCCTGCGATAGGCTGGCGTCCCCATCCTTGTTGTTCTCTGCCTCGTGCACCCTTAGGATTCAGACCCCCTGTGACCCTGAAATAGGGTAAATAGTTACTGAAGATGGATGTTTGGGCCCAACATTTCTATTCTTGTGTTTGTGAAATTCACTTAAATGTCCCCCACAATGTAATAAAAACTTGTTATTTAGAGGATGTGGGGACCATTTTTCATGTCTCCACAGTGTCAAAACAACAGGTTTCAACACGTCTGTGAATCCAATCAAAAAACGAAAAATACCAAAAGTCTCGTATCTCGTTTGGTTACTTATGGTTAAGGTTAGGGCTGGGTAGGGCTTAAGGTCATCATGTTGGAGTACAGTTTTCCCCATAGAAATGAATGGAGAGTGCCCACAAAGGCATAATTACAGAGCTGTGTGTGTTTGTGTATGAATGTTACTATAAACTTATTCGATCATCTGACCTTGAAGATGATATCAGCACTTCCAGAAAGCTTCTAATGAATGAACCCTCTTGGTGTCTTGGAGTATTCCAGAGAATAGGGTTGTTGATATTAGGATCCTGCTATAGATTTGGGGTAAACGGCTTAAATTTCCCCAACTGATGCAGGCTTGAAGCCCCCTCACCCAATGCCCCCCCCCATGTATGTCGCTTGTCACGAGCTCAAATAGAGGCACGGGCAGCATCATGTATAGGGGTTTAATGGCTCAGTGGTTTGAGGTGTTGTGCTCTTCCAGGTGGTGTTGACTGAGGTAAATGGGCTGTAAAGGCATTGAATACCTGCCTTCCTGGAAGTTCTGGCATGGACAGCACCTTCAGCTGTGATGCTGTCATTACACTGCAGCTGACCTATCAGACCCCGCCCCTCTTTATCAGTCTGTCCCTCATATCCCTCAACCTTCATTTCTTTTCCAGTGTGTGCTGTTCCATCCTAATCCTGCCATGTAACGAGCAGCACTGAAGAATGTAACGCTTTATAGGCTCCTTCAGATACTTTTTATTTGTACATGAATGTATACATATGTGTGATAGTGCTTAAGTTACTAATGCTCATTTGATAGATTAATTGGTCTCTATCCTTTCTCAAATGTAATGCATAATATGTCCTTCAGCAGTGATTTCTTCTAGCATACTTCTAGAATCATGTATTCTACAATTCAGTATCAATAACAAGTTATTAACATTGTCAATACCATTGTTTGATATTATACATTTTTATGACAATACAAACACATGCATAAGTAGTAGTTAACAAAGCTCCAGTTTGCATTAAACAAATGCAGTGTTGTGCTTTTATATAGCTTTCAAAATAATTTTACAAAGACTGTTTTCCCCACATAATGCAAGGTTGGTGCAAAGAGTCTTTATGTACATATACCCACTGCCTAGTTTGCATATGAAATTGTGCTCTTTATTGGAGAAAGTCAAGAATTCGTCTTCATACGGCCATCCATCCATCACCAACCACTTATCCTGGTCAGAGTCAGGAGAGAGGCTGCAAGGCTGGAGTACACCCCAGGCAGGTGCTAGTGCAGTGCACACATAGCCAACCATACACCATGTCATATGTATAAAACACACGTATCATGCCTTGCAATAGTTTGACTGGTTAAATCTGCACAGTTCAATTAATCTGCAAGTGGAAAATAGTTAATACAAGCTCTACAGAACAACATTTACAGTAGACCCTACCACATCACTGGGGTAAAGTGCACAGACCTCCCATGATCTGGAAAAATCTCCTTGATACAAGAAAGGTGAGACACAAAGATCACTGCGAGATATCATGTCAGACTTTCATAAACACATTTGGGGTCCTCCAAACCAGCACTGTTAATAAACCTTTTTGTATCATCTGCTGGACTTTCTGTGTTATCTGTAGCATTTGTAGCATTTGAAAAACTCCCAAAAAATATCTATTAATTTCTTTTGCCGACCCCACTGTCACGATTGGGGCGGAGGCGAGCGGGGAAGGAGGCGAGAGAATCCAGGTTACGGGGAATACGGGGTTTATTACG
>JAODKC010000095.1:26343062-26359232 GCA_026777985.1 Mormyrops attenuatus | reverse complement strand
GTAAACGGGAGGATTCCACACGGGGTTAACAAGGAGGTGTGGTCCACATGAGGGCGATCGGGGCTGAGCGTGACACCCACAATATTTTGAAATTGTATTGGGGAAGATCACAGTTCAGATGGGTTAACTGTGTATCTCTAAGTGTGAACTCAAAATCATATTTCCAGGATTGTATTGAATTAGTCAGTGTATCAATGTGAATTAATTCTATTTATGAATAAAATCTTATTATTTGAACCACAGTACTGATAATTTAATGGAAGTTGCTTTCAACAGCATATATGTAAATATTTCATTTGAAACCAGGAGAAATACAGCCCTAGACCTCCGTTGATGCGATACTTCAATAGAAGTCTATGGAAGATTCATGTACTCTTTGAATAAATGGAGAATATACAAAAGGCTATTGGTGAATATGTACCAATTACATGATTTTGCAGCCTGGCCTCTGTACAAGACAACATTAACTTCCAATAACATTAAATTATCACGACTGACAAATTTCACGTGAGCTGTGTCTGAATACAGAGGTTGCATCCTTTGAAGGGCGCCATCTAGGAAGGCATAGCCTTCAAAGGTCAAACAGAAAGCGTTGTCAAATGGGATAGTCTGGCCGTCACCAGCTGTTCCCGCCCTTACCCGTGAGTCACAAAGTGCCGATGGCCTAGCTGGGACACACCCACTTTACCTCTGTGCAATGAATTTTGGAACATGTTGGGCTGCGAAGCATCCACTAGGCGCATCCTTTGCGAAGCAGGAAAATAAGGATGCATTTCTAGACTGCATTTGAATCGTCCAAATAGGTGGTCTTGTCGCACCACTGTGACGCATTCGGTCTTTGAATGCAGCCTTAGATAGGTGCAGCCCCTGAATTTTGAGACAGCCATGTTCTCAGCAGTGTTGGTTTGCATTATCCATTCATTCTGCCACAAGCATTTAGTTGAAATCCAGTGTGACAGCTCGTTTTGAATGTTATCTTTCGCATTTGACATTTCTAAATTTTGGAAATAAGGTGGTTAGTATTGAGCTTTGAGTTTGAGAATTTGTTTAATTTGTTTAGTTTGGTGATTTTTAGTAGACTAGTTTGGTAGTTAACTTGCTAACTAGTTTGTGTGTGTTTAAGCCGAGCTAGAGGCTTTGGAACAACATGGCAGTCACTGCAGGTAATGTTGACTCCAATCTAAAACGTCCTTTGATGAAGGAGAGCAGGATTTACATCTAAGTAGCTGAGCCACTAGAATAAGAGAAAACATTTTTGGTCATACTGCAAACTGTCCACAGTGTGGTTTCCCCATTTTAAACATCACCAACCACCACACTTAGAGTATATACATGTTGTTTTAATCATTTGGGGATCTTAACAGTTTGCATAACAGCACGGCCTTCCGAAAGCCACTCCAAGTGCATAACCTGCTGCTATCTGAAAATAAAAGTGTCTTTTCCTGTCCTTTGCTTGCGTTGGAGGGCAATGAGTGCAGGCGAATATGACATGCCATCGCTTCTTCCGTTTGCTACTCTATCATCACTCATGTGTGGGTAATGAACTTGTATTTATGGTTTAAAAGAGGACACAACTGGCCATCTTTTGCACTGAGGTGCCAGATTGCTAGATTGATAACAGTACTAATCCACATATAATTCCTCTCCTAATGCCTTGAGGGACACTCAAGTACCTTAATACATCAAGACTTAAATGCTTTATAAATCCCATAAACACTCCCGAAAACTAATAGAGCTAATATGGGCCAAAGTGAAGCTGAGGTATATAAATCAAATCTTCCATATCCCATGATGTTTTTACTCTGCTAAAGAAATTGAATTCATAATGGATGGCTAATGAAAGTCTGGCACTAATTTCAGGTGTATCATATATCATATATAACACTCGAGAAAATCTCATACATGACACTGAAGTTTAACCATGTATTCAACTAAGCACAATATGGATAAACAAACCTTTTCTTCCATTTATTTTCTATTCATGCTATGGAACTATCATTCAGTTTTCCCTGAAAATACAGATGTGATAAATGAAGATAAAATGGTAGTACACTCTTAGACCAGTGGTGCATGCCAAGTTCAGAATGAAGGAAAGGTATTTTTAAAGGGATTATCTATCTCTTGTGTGTCTTTAGGTCAGTTCTGTCTCATGCAAACTGCAGAACAGCTTATTACCTCTGTTATGGAATGCAATCAATGTACAGCTTCTGTAATTAAAGTTAAAAATTAATGAAATTAAAATGAAAATGAAAAATGCCCACATGAAGTTGGCATCAGTTAATGTGAAGTATGGGAATTTGTTAAGGATACACATTATCATCTCTATTATACAATGAATAGTGAGAAAATGGTACAAATACTCTATTATCCTTAATTGTAGAATATTTATAGTAATTCATATTACAAATAATAAAGCTATTGAAATATCATTATCTAAGATATGAAATATAATTCTAGATGTCGTAGATGTCTTTTCCTTAGATGAATATTGTATTTTGTACTGTACAATATTGTAATTTTCTACTTTTCAATAAGATATTCTGTCTGAAGTATATTTTGGTATTGCCCTTATGATTTGAGCTGCTCTCTTAATTATATTTACGTGATCTCTATCTGTCTATTCAGTCGATGTAATAGTAATTCTGGTTTGTTCTTCTATTGGACACATCGCATATAATTTGTCTACATAGAGGAAACAGTGTGGCTAATTTGATTGCATCAGTGGTTTCATTCTGCCTGTTACTGTCATCTGCAGCATCATGTTTGTTAAGCTTAATGAGATGACACTTCAGATTACCTTCCTATTTGAGAGAGAACAGCAGAGCGTGGCATGAGAAGAAAGAGCAGCTCTGGAATTATAGTAGAACTCTGTACTAAGACTCTTTTGTTGACTGCCTACAATGGGAGCTGGGATTTGACTTCCAATAAAAATTTAAATGGACGGTGGATGGACCTCGCCTTGATGTGACGGCAACAGTAACACGCCTGGGGCTGTTACACTCCATATCATAAAAGGAGCCATTCGGCACAATGTAACTATTGCAAAAAAATGCACACTTGACAATGCAGCCTTGAATATTGGGCCTCCACAATTTTGGTGCTACGCTCTACCAGCACTTTAGTGAGATGGGAAATTAATAGCGACTGACAACATCAAAACTGTCGCTGTTAGAAAACCCTGTTATAATGTAACTCCTGCCCACACAGTGTAAACAAGCATCTGTGCTTCTTGTGACATTAAAGTAATTTTCTTCCATATTAAGCAGATCTCTTTTGTCAGTTGTGTTAACTTTTTCGTACCTCCGGGGATGCTGAGTCCAGGTGCATGCTGGGAGGCCGTCAGTACTAGCTGTTTATATACCAAATAATGGTATCCCCAGTTTGATCGTTTGCCAGCTTGTTAGTAAAGGGCAGCATTATGAATTCAGCTCAAAATAATGGCAGTTTAAACACATTATAAAGAAGTGCATTTCATTACTCTATATTAAATATTTGATGAGCATACTGTTATGCATATGGCTGTTTACTCTAGGCAATTGTAGTTAAAAAGCCGGAAATATGAATGCTGAGAGGGTCTGCCAGACAGGCCAGCTACAGGATAGAGGAAGCAGGAGATGGGAGGAAAGAAATGAATGAGCGAATTTATATGTCACAACGCGAAGACATGTGTCACATTGTCACATTGTGAAGTCATATGACACAGAGCTTGTGCTTCATGCTACAGGGGGCAGGTAAATGAGTCACAAGATTAGAGTATGGGCTTGAGGCTGTACATGAAGCCTTATGCAGTGACTTTAGTACTTTGCTCAAGTGTAAGTGTATTGTAACAATATACCTACTCCTTGTATTTTAATCGGCAAGCTTTGAACAACAGGCCCAGGTTCCTGGAGTTTTGGAAATTTGATTACTGCCATCTTATATTCAGCATCTTCATAAATATTATTAATTGTCATTTCAGAGGAACAATGTCCTGGGTAATTTGTAGTTTATAATGTTCTGTGAGAATGAAGGTTCAGGGTGAGAGCTTTAAGTGCCTTTGAGTTTTGCAATTGGTTCTGCAGAACTTTTGTATTTCAGGAAATCATTTATAACTTGGTCCTGTATCAGCCTGGCTGTTTCAGATTTTGAGTTTCGTCTTTTTATCATTTTTATGTAGTATATAGCATGCTCATCTTTCGATACATGAGCATCTTTTGGAAAGATAAGTATAATGTCTTGTGGAGCTACAATGTTGGGCATATAGTATGATATTTCCTAAGTTTGTTTCCTGAGAGGCTATTTTGGGAAGATTTTGCAAATCCAAAGAATCCTCTTACACAAGTACAACAGACTAGTGTTTACTAATTTTTATAGCTTCCGTTTTCATTAGTGTCTTGTGCCAACCCTCTTTACTGGTATACGGCATATTAACTGTCATCATGTTGCTTTGCCGTGTCTCCCATGCATGTACCTCAGTAGCATGTTGTGTGAGAGCTGACCTCTTATATTAACACCCCTATGAGCCCTGATGCAGTTTTATAGATGGATGCTATTGCCATTTGACTCTAGATGATGCATGATGGTGGCTGGAGCCCCTGTAGTCATGAACCTAATAAGATCTTTGAAGGCAAATCCATAGAAAATGGCAATAAAATGGTGTGGTAGCTCTGTGGGAGTGGGATTGGGGATTTCGATATGTGTATGTGTAGCGTTTAATTGTGGTTGTTTTTGTGGGTTCTCTCTAGCTTCCTCCCTCAGCTCAGAAACATGCAGGTAGACAACCTGGTGTCTTTAAATTGTTGATAATAGCTGAATTTGTGTGTCCTGAAATGAACTGGCTTCCTGCTTAGGGTGTCCCCCTACCCTGTGTTTTCTGGGATTGGCTCCAGGCTTTCTGTGACCCCATACAGGATGCACAGTGGGAAAGTGGATAGATGACTGAAAGAACAAAAAAAAAAGAGAGAATTCCAAAAAAAAAAATACAATGATAGAAAATTAATGCAAGCCCTGGAGATAAATAGCCACTAATACATTAAGTTTATCTTTTATACAGAACTGAGTGTACTGTTTTCAGTGTGTTCATAAAATGGAATTCATGTTAGTATCACTAAAATGGGTAGATCTAAATACTGGCATGTTTTCACATAAGGCACTATTTCTGTTTTGGTTCTGATGGTTTACATTTGATATGGACTTGTGATCTATATCAAGATTCTCAATAAACCAGGATTACATGGAAGATCACTGCAGCAAAATAGTCAGTAGCTGAGATATATTTAATGCGGTTAAACATATGGAAAATCGTCAGAAATGGAAGAGGAAGTCTGATTTGTCTCGAGACACCAAAACAAGGGCCACATAAATACTGTATATGGCATCCTAATCAAAATAATACCAAGTAGCTTACAGTAAAAAGAATCAATCAAAAGGTTTCCCAAATTAAGTCAGCAGATCTGGAAAACAATTGAATGACTAGAAGAGACTAGAAGATCAGAAAAAATCAGTTTCTATTCCAATACAAAAAAAGAGACCTGACACACTGTGTAGACGATGTAATCGTTTCTCTCACATCACCTGCCAGTAAGATTATGCTAAAGATCATTCAATGCAGACATTAAAGAGAACAGCTGCATGTACAAACTGGATTCAGGCAAGGCAGAGAAGCAACATTGTTGCTGATGGATGATGGATAATTGAAAAAAACAGGGAATTTCAGGATATCAGAAGTGTTTTATCAACTTGACAGCACTTAATAATTGTTCTTTATAATAAAAATATCAGCAGCTGCTTAAGGCAAAATAGAGCTCTACTGTATGCGGAAAAATCCCAGTGAAAACAGTGTCTGTTATTTTCAAAGAAACTGTTCAGTTGTCAGATGTACCCTAACTTTTAATATGCATTTGTATACATGTATGTATGTATATATGGATGTATTTATACTCTGTCTGTATGTCTGTCTGTCGCTCTCTCTCTTTCTCTTTTTCAGTTTTCAGAATAACAATAGTGCTTGGTGTTCTGGAGACCTAAAGTTATTTGGTAGATTATAAGTGTGAGACATATGCGGTTTATTTCCTTCAGGTTGATTTCTTGTGTTTGGTAAGACTATGGTAAAGCTAGCAGAATGATTTACATGTACATACTGTATATGGCAATAGGCTATATTTTGGTCTGGGCCTCCAAATATTTAAAAATGCTCATTTTAGAAGAGGGCCTGTCTGTCTCAGCAGTTCTGTTACTTTTTATAGTACCTTACTTTAACATAATAATAATAATAAAAACCTCTAAGAATAGATTTCCCTCTGTCTGCATTTTTTCAGAGAAAAAAAGCTCCATCATAGCGTAAACCACTCAGATCATGTCCTTTATGTTACTCTCCAGCACAAAATATAGGCTTCTATTTTACCTTAACCTCACTTACTTAAAGTGTTTATATTTACCATTAATTTATGACCCCAAAAGAGAGAACACCATTAAAGAAACTCCTCTTTATTTTATTTTAGTTGGCAGATCTCCAGAAACTAAAAATATCATGAATGGCAAATAAAATTGATTGGATCTGAATTAATAATCACCAGTTGAGTTAGTTAGTAAATATTTCACTGTAAGTGCCCTCGGTTCTGTGAGTTTCATTCAGTTGTAATGTCAAGCACCCTAATCATGTATTTGAAAAGAACGATGTTTACATCTTCCTATTCCTGTTCCATTTGAGGAGACAGTCACATGATTGTGCATAGCCAGGTCCATGTAGTCAACCAAGCCCTTGTATTTAATATGCTTTTCCTACCTCAATAAGTATGCACACTAGGACAGACAATCTTATTCCCCATAATACAGAAAGAGTCGCAAGACTAAATGGAGATTTACTGTGAAGAACTGTCATTTAGGTCTGATGCATTTTCGTGTTTTTCCCAAAAACAAGCACACACTATTTCCATTTAGATGGCAATAATTTTTAGTTCATCTGGGCAGTGTGCTGATTATTTCCAGACACTAAATGATTTTTTTTTTTGCTTGTTGGCAAGCACAATAAAAATGATATGGCTGCAGGTAAAATAATAGGGGAGGGGATTAGTGGCAAAACATTGCCCCAATGTTTCCATTTACTGCTGGAGATATGAATGGAATACATTATATATATGTATGTGTGTGTGTGTGTGTGTGTGTGTGTGTGTATATATATATATATATATACTATTTTTTACAGAGGTTAGCAGAGAGGGGGAATGACACGGATTGTCCTGTCTCCTGGTTGCTGGGCAGATTATTTTTGATTACTTTGTGTGCCACAGACTAAAAACCATGAGATGGCCTATAGGCCTAATGGGAAATTAGAGGACAGACCCCCAAGCATTGAGCAGTATAAACTGGGGAAATATTATGAGGCACCTAATGAAGATGGAGTCCGGACTGCACTGGAATAGGTCACAAGGGGGCAGCTAGGTAGAATGTAGCAGACGAGCTAATGATGTCAAACTGCACTTTAAAGGTCACATGAACTTTTGTGGGTTCAGTGGCACCATTCAGGAGACAGCTATATCGTCAGAATGACATGCATTTAATAGGGTTCCTTTTCTGGTAAACATCCCCATTACTGTTAATGGGTCATCACCTGGAGTAGTAGACCAGACTGAACCTTGGTTGAAGATACAGAATCCCAGCACTAAAATGCCATTAACACATTGTCTAGTCTAATATATCACCATACCATCTCTGTGCAGTGTGTGGTGGATTAAGTAAAGGTCTCATTTTAACCTTTATCTACTTCCTAAAAGATGGGCTATATGACAAAATAACCTACTGTTAACTGCTAACCCATCATTAACCTATTACAGGGGAACACACATTTTCACAACGCCATACAGCACTAATAAATGAATTGAATTTTGGATTGAATTTTTACATACAATCTCTTCGATTTAAACATATTCATGATGTATTATATATAGTATACACACTTGTTGTGGATGGTACAGCAGGTAATATTATTACTGCATACCTCCGGGGTGTTGTGTTGAAAACCTGCCCCCACACCGTCTGTGTGGAGTCTGACTCCCGCAGTCCAAAGATGTGTGGTCAGGCTCATCTGTGTCCCTAAATCGGTGTTCGACAATAGATGATGCATGACGGTCAGACTCTGAGGCCACAAGCCCTGTAGTCAGGAATCTAATAAGATGGCATGATAACTCTGGGGAGCACCGTAACCTCACACCTCCAGCGATGAGGGCTTCAAGCTTGACCTCACTCTATGTGCATGGATTTTGCATGTTGTCCAGGTGTACGTGCGATTTTCCTCCATGTTTCTTCTCATGGCCTAAACACACAGTTAGAAAAGCACACCTGGTATCTTTAAATTGTCCATGATATCTGAGTGTTTCTGCGCCTTGTGATAGACTGGCATGTACCCTTAACTTGTGCCCTTTGCTGGCTGGGATAGGTTTCATCCCCCCCCCCCCCAAACCCCTGTCCAAAATAAATGGTTGGAAGTTGGACATATAGGTAAACAACCACTGTGATTCCATACAGGATATTGGAAGAATTCAATGATATTTTAATCATGTTATATTTACTAGCTTCATTGTTTTTCTAAGACCTCTGGCAAATTTATGGTAAAAGAGTCCCACTCAGTCCTTGACATGATGTCAGCTTTGTCTTTTGGTAGGATCTGCTTGCTCTTGTCCAGCTGCTTTTCTTTGGGGTGCGAGGGATTGAGATGTGAAAGGGATTGTTAAACAGGCCATCACAGTCACGCTTTAAGGTCACAGTTTATCAGATTTCCTGGAACAGCAGGGAAAAGGCTTCTCTCAGATCACAACAGAAACTGGGAACATCAATTTAAAAATATCTCCAGTAAAGAGCACAGCTAATTCAAAGGAGACGGAAGGTGGATATTCAGTGAAAACTGTGCACTTCAGCCTGACCACGGTAGAGCACAGCTTTCATTATATTCTAACCATATCACTCATAAGGACTTTTATCATATATCCCTATTGCGGATACTTTAATGTCAATGTTAATTGTCCGCCTTTAGTGATAAAAACAAGAAATAATAATTAAATATTTCTTGCCTTTTTCACCCATTTCATTTTAATAAAAGAAAAAGGTAATTTTCTATGTCAAAAGTCAATTTTTAAATAAGCAGTGAACATGCAATTAATTAAACTAATTGATATAATTAACCTTTTTTTAAAAGGAAAGGGATGGAATAATGAGGACAGGCTTTGCTAGATAAGCATGCAAGCAATATCCATGCATTTGTCACGTGTGTCAAACACTGTCCCATATGGTTGATTATTATAGAGAGGAAAATACACATTGGGAGATCTATTCCTGGGGTCTAACCCCTGTACTGCAGAGAGCTGCATGATTAGAAATCCTGTCAAGAGTAACAACAATAAGAGGCACATATTACTTTATCTTTTCTACGGAAGTCGAGGAAAATAGTAATGTTTCGACATTAACGTACCAGAACTGCAATGTCTGATGCTATAAAACCCAGAATCACCATCATTATTATTACCTAATGGGCCTTGTGGGATACTAATGTGTCCTGAAGCACAAAATGACCACCTATGCTTTTTTCCTATTTTAGGTGACACGTAAGAGTAAAATAATGCAACAACAAAATTGTTGGGTGTGCTGTGTTAGTGCTTTATGCATCTGCTTACTCGTGTAGTGCAACAATATATAAAACCTCGATGAATACGACGGATTCATCTATCACTTAGCGGTGAATTACTGTTCTCGCCATAATTTACTTATGTTGCAATTTTCAGCATTTTAATAGAATGGGGTAGAAGAAAAACTTTTTATTGCCAACGACCTGGTTGGTGGAAGGTGAGTTTGATGTGTGCTGAGGTAGCTTTATAAGGAAGTAAGTAAAGTTTATTTATATAGCACATTCCCAGACACATAATCACAAGTGCTTTAAAAAATAAAAAGAAAAGGAAAAAAGTAAAAACTGTGTACATGGGGTGATCATGCATGAGTAGTACATACATGATGATTGGAATAAGTGTCGATTTTTAACTGCGATTAGACAGGAATGAATACATCCATCAATATCAACATGCATATACATGGTGGGTACACACAAATGAATTAAGTATGCAAGTTGGAGTGCTGAACAGAAAGAAATATGAATAAATAGGAATTGTTGGATAAAACTATGAATTGTTAAGCAGTGGGGTGTCAACTTAAGGGATGAAGGACATGAGACCAGGCATTGTATTAATTTATTTGAACTAAAGGAACAAAGACTGGAAACAAACTGGATAATGAGGGATCAGAATGGGAGCACTGGACTATAGGAAGGTTCCTGGCAACAGGAAGGTTTCACAACAGTGACTGGACTGGGGAACATAGGACTGGGAAGCATGTATATACAGGACTAAGAAGGGAGCTAATGAGAGGCACCTGGGAGTGATTAACATGAGGGTTAGGAAAGAGAGGTAATACAAACAAGTAAAAGGCATGGCTTGTTAGGGTCACACTAGGGAGGAGACAGGAAGGTCAGGTGGACATGGCGGCAGGACATGACATGCGGGTGATGTGCATTTATTCGAATCTTGTATGAGATGCAGTCTGTAATATTGCATTTATTCGCCATAATTGCCATCATTTCCACACTTAGATAATATTATAAAAGGATTCAGCCAAAATCCAGAATGATTCATAACATCCTGAGACTTATTAACAACTAAATATTTTTCATATGTGACAATGAAAAGTATTCTCTGTCATCCGTATGTCATAAATAATATATATTCAGTGGGCAATTTATTAGGTACAATTAGCCAGTACCATACAGGACCCACTCTTGTTTCTAGCATAGACAAGTTCTTCATTCAGAGAAGCCATTCTGCATACCACTGTTGTACTGAGCTGTTATTTTTGCACTTACGGCCTTCCTGTTAGCTCTAATGAGCTTGGACATTTTCCTCTGACCTCTCTTATTATAAAGGTGTTTTTGGCTACATAACTGCCGCTGTCAGGGTGGCTTTTTATTTTTTTTACGGCATTTACTGAAAACTCTACACACTGTAGTATGTGAAAATTTGAGGAAGGTGACTCTTTCTGTGGTACTGGAACCACCATGTACGGCACCAACAATGACAACACGTTCAAAATTGCTCAGGTAGGGCATTTTAGCTGTAGTAATATCAAGGTGCACAGTAACAATCTCTTGAGCCTGTCTGCATGCTGTATATATTCAGTACCAGACACATTATTTGTTGTCTGGAGGAGCAGTTTGTTTGTACTCACAATTAGGTGTACCTACTGTAATAAACTGGCCTCTAGATGTATGCGTATTATTTATAAATGGATGCTTCAGTTTTTGAGTTATGTTGCCTTCATTCTGTGCTGCCACATGCTGCACATTATGGTAGATGTGTTCTATATGAATGAAACATAAGTTTAAAAAAATGACATTTGGAGGTAGAGTATAAGTGACTGGCAGAAAGAAAAATGAAACTGGTACAAAGAAAACTGTAAAAGTAATCACAGTACATGCTAAATTATGGCTGTCAAAAAATTGTCAGGGCATAACTCTATAGAATAATGGAACATAATAATGTGAAGTAATCAGGACAAGGTAATTAAATTTAGAAGGCAAACAGAACTATGATACCTGCACCTGCTCTCTCCTATACATACATACATATATATATATATCAGTTACCTTGATTCCATATAAATTAATTCTTTCCTCATAAATATATGTTAAAGTATTTTCTTCTTTTGTTGGGTTAAATATGTATATTAGACTCCATCCATCCATCCATCCATCCATACATCATCTAACTGTTTATCCAAACCACCATCTCAGCGGGCCTGGAGGTCAACAATTCCCATTGAGGAGACCATTTCCTTTCCATTTACGAGTGCCTTCGGGATCAGGATCTTAAAGACTATGTACAGAACAAGGTCAAACTACAGCCTGATTTCACTGAAGACTGAGAAAGGCAGAGTTAGTGTGTCATTAGAACTCTCATTGATGTCCATTTGGCACTTCAGCAATCGCCCAGAAAGTCAAGTCTCCTTTCCGCATCTTTTCAAGCACTCATCATTTACTCTGTCAAAAGCCTTCTGCATATCCACCATACAAATGGACAAAGGGGTATCCACACTACTCTGCATGGACTGTGCTGGCAGAAGATGATTTTTAAAATGGGAGAAGCACAGTGTCACCAATTGGCAGTATAACCAAAATGGTCTTTTTTCTTATTTTAGCCAGTCAACTACTTATATGTAAATTCTGCTCTCCTTTTTATTTGTAAGAAATGATTTATTCTCCTGTCATACCAGTATGGCTCCTTCTCAAGCGATTTGACCATTTTGAACATACAGACAGCTTAGTTAGTGAGCAAACTGCAAAACTAGTCTACTAAAAATCACTGAACTTCCACTGAAAATTGCACAAACAATCAAACTCAAAACTCAATGATAATGACTTTATCTGCAATAATCACGAATGCCAATGACAAAAGATGACATATGAAACAATAAACTGTCACTCTGGGTTGCATCGCCTTCGTGCAACAGAATGCATGAATGCTATGAGCCAACACTTCCGACCGCATGTGAAACTTGTCACTCCTGAGCAGTAATGTTATTGGTAGTTTATCCTGTCTAGTCGAGATGTCTACCAAACACCATGCAGAGAAGCCTGGCTTCTAGGGGAGTCTAAATTACTGCAAGTCTATCTGTCCAATCAACGTTGCCTAAGCAAAAACTATGTATGAAGCTTTCATAGGCTGTGTCCCAATTCAAGGTCTGCATCCTTCAGGGGCTGCATTTGAAGGCCCAGTGTGTCACAACGGTGTGACAAGGCTGTCCCATTTTGAAGGCTCCTTCACATGGGGTCACATAGCCTTCTTTTCCACTCCGTGAAGGGCACACCCAATGGATCCTTCGTGGTTCAATCTATTCCAAGATTCATTGCATGGAGTTAACGTAGGTGTGTCCTGGCTAGGAGCAGCACTTCGTGATACAAGTTAAGGGTATCAACAGCGGGTGACACAAATAGGAAATTATCTGTAGGCCAGACCATCCCACTTCACAACGCTTTTGGTTTGACCTTCGATGGACGCCACTTACAAAGGCTATGCCTTCGCAGACCCTGTACTTCGAAGAATGGAGTGCCTAAACTGGGACACAGCTATAGACTCCCGGTGAAGCACAGCATCCAGTTGGGCTCAGAAAACATGTTGTTGAAGCATATTGACCAATTCGCTTTCTTCTAAGAATCTTCTACAGTATAGACTAATGTTGAAGCATGGTGTCTATGGGCTGTATTTATCCTGGCTTCAAAGGGAAAATTAACTATGGCTCAATTAGTAAGATAGATTACACTTTTAATTGAAAATAAAATGAATTTACGTTGATAAATTAACTAATTATATTCTTTCGGCAATTTTATGGGGGAAGCCGAGCTTCCCATGTAGTCTTAGAGGAATCGCTTGTGATAGACAGGTATGTTTTTTACAAGTATAATCCAAAGAATGCTATATTTATGTTTTCATTTACAGTAGGATATGTACAAATGAAATGACTTCACTTGCTGAAAATCCGCATGGGATTGAACTTCACATGCTCTGACGCCAAAGTATAATTTCAAAATGCTGTCAATCAGAAAGAGGTCCAGCCACTTTGACAGTTTCTCTAATCATCATGCAGCAGCCCAGCATCCTGGCTCATTTACACCCAGAGATGCTGAGCTTCCTTGGAAATGACGCTTTGAAACATTTGTTTAATAGATGACTTTACTGCACTGGAATTGAAATCATATTCTGAAGCACAATTTACTCCCAGTGGCGCTGAGCTTCCCTGGAAATGACGTTTTGAAGCCTTTGTCCAATAAACATTTAGCTTTACAGAACTGAAAACAGAAGTGCCAATGAAATTCAGTGAAACTGGGTTTTACTGGGTTGTGCTGCCACGGACATGTAATGAATGACAAAAAAGTCATGTTAGATGACCCGCGAGACATTATTGCTGATTCTGAATAAACTAGCAATAATGTTGAACATGCTCTAGCACGCTCTTCGTAATAGCAATGTAAATGTAACAGTACATATTTGACAAAATAATATTGTTTGTGACATTTTCGAGGAGGCGGAGCATCCCTTGTAGTCTTAGAGCACTTGCCACTGCTCCAATTCAAACACAGCATCTCTGATTAGACCGAACTACTGAAACGATCCTGTCCAGCAAACCTCTACATCAGTATTTTATCCTCTTCTTTAGAGTCCCTGGAGTTTAATTTAGAAGAAGATATTGTTAATTTCCCCCTGCAAAGCACAGAAGTGGTGCTCTGGCAACCTTAGACACAATGTCCAGGCCCCAGGTCTGGAGAAAGCTGAGCCTCTCGCTACCCTCTGTACCTTTGCCTTCCGTCATGTGATACCAAGAATGTACTCATACTCTCCAGTCTTGGAGAATTCAATACAACTTTTCAGGTTCCAGGTAGTGCTGAATGAATGACAAATGCAGCATCAGCTCCTGTAACTGATATATTTTATATATTAATCAGTACAGCTAGCAGCTACTTCCTGGAACTTCCTCCTTATAAAGGTGGTATGAGAGCACTGATAAAATTGGAGAAGAAATGTTCAACAAACCATATATTCAGCCTAGCTGGCTGAATAATGCTGTATTTAGTGTGGCCATTCATCTGTCCTCAGCTATTAAACCACGCATTTCCTCACATCCAGTTTGACATGACTGGTTGGAAAGCTAGACCTTATATAGCTCCTGAAAATATTAAGAGACCACAGCAAAATTTTCAGTTTCACTCATTTTTAAATTTATGGGCGCCTGTGTAAAATATACATTTTGTGCAAACTCCAGTCTGGCTCTTCCCTGCTTCTCAGTGATGAAGGGCTTCTTCCTTACTTTTTGGGTCTTCAGTCCTGCTTCTAGGAGCCTGTTATGCATTGTCCTAGCAGTGCACTTCACACCATTTAATGTTTTCCATTCTTTTTGATGGTCACTTAAGATCATCCTCCGATTTATGAGGCACTGCCTTTTAAATTGATGGTCATCTCTGCCATTAGAAAGTTGCTTCAGCCCTCTACTTGGCTGGTTTTTGGTCATTGCCAGTGTCTCCTGCTGCACCTTGTTCTTGTGTGCTGCTGTCTTAGAAACTTTGAGCCTGGAAGCAGCCTACCTCGCAAAGTAGCCTTCTGCCAGCAGGGATCAGGATTAAATCAGGATTTAAAAATGCAGAGTTTAAAAATATGGAGTGGTCTCATTTTTTTTCCAGAGCTGTATGACCAAATGTTGGATGGAATGTTGTAAAGCATGCTGCCACTGGACTCTGGAGCAGTGAAAACGTGTTCTGTGGAGTGACGAATCACACTTCTCTGTCTGACAATCTGATGGTTGAGACCGTGTTTGGTGGATGACAGGAGAACTTTGCCTGCTTAACTCCATGGTGCCAACTGTAAAGTTTGGTGGTGGAGGGATTATGGTAGGGGGTAGTTTTTCAGGGGTGGGGCTAGGCAACTGAATTCCAGTGAAGGCAACTCTTAATGCTTCAGCATACCACTGTCAGGGATCCGGGCAGATCTGGTGTGATGGCGAGGCATGGTGCAGGCAGGAACAAACGTGGACGACCCACTTGCGGCTTGCAGGCAGACAACGGGGATTTATTAACAAACAGAAGTAAAAACACTAGAAATACTTATAAACCAAAAACAGAACATGAGGGGATAAACAAAAACTAATTACAAACGGGGCGGGCAGGTTCTGTCATGACCTGCTCGTCCCATCCTCCTGTGTGCCATGCCCCCTTGTTCCCTTGTGTTGAATCCCGGTGTTTTCAGCTCTAGTTATTGTTAATTGATTCTGTGTATTTAGTACTTCCGTGTCTGTCTTACCCCTGTCCGGTCATTGACATTTGTATGCGTTTAGTCCTGTGTTTGGTGATTTCCCCTAATAAACCCTCCTGTTTCACAGCGTTTTGTGCTGCTTCCCCGGACGCTTCCTTAACAACCACGACATTTTGGATTCTATGCTTTGTGGCAACCATGTGGCAACAGTTTGGGGAAGGTCCTTTTCTGTTCCAGCATGACTATGACCCAGTGCACAAAGCAAGGTCCAAGGTCCAAAGGCTTCGTGCCCTGGATGTGCATCCCACAAATCTCCATCAACTGCAAGATGCTATCCTATCAATATGGGCCAACATTT
>JAODKC010000095.1:26322976-26337111 GCA_026777985.1 Mormyrops attenuatus | reverse complement strand
CTCTGTATCTCCAACCTTATAAAACGTTATAGGAGAAGAATCAGTGCTGTTATACTGGCAAAGGGAGGTTGTACAAAGTATTACATCCAGGGGGGCCAATAATTGCGGAGGGTGCTGTATGTATCACCTACTTTTTTACTGCTTTACTTATAGTACTCATTAACAAAACATGACTATAATGCGTAGACAGTTTGTTGGATGTTATAACACACATGAAATGAATAGTTTTAGTCAAAAATTCCATTTCAAGATTCTCTAACGGTGGGCAAACAATTGGTGTTTACTGCTAACAGCTTAGAACTTGTACTAAAGTAGTACACCTCTTAAAAGTAAAAAGAGTTAAATCCTGATCTTCTGCACAAAAGTGGAAGTCTTAAACACCGCACCAATAACTTACGACCCTTGTACTGAAGCTGCTTGAATCTTGGAAATTGACTTCTAAAAATTGTTGGGCCTCGCTTAAATTCTTTGTCAGTTTGTGGGTACTTTCAATAAAGCATAGTATAATTCTAATTATAAATTGATCATGCAAGAACAAGGGTTTACCTTGAGTCTCTCAAGATGGAGTTTTACTTTCCACATAATGGTAAAGCCAGAAAACTAAAACTAAATTTTCATGTTTGTCATTTGAATTAAAAAGAAATTCTGCCCTACAGACAGAGAAGAAAGATATTTGCATAGTTTGTACATCTTGATGACAATCCTTCATACTTTCTTGGAAGCAAGAAATCTAAATATAAGCAGCTAGTGTTTGGATGTCTCTCTAATTTCTGCAATGCAGAATCATATATAATTTGTTATTTATCTGCCCAATATGTGAACCCTATATAGTGATTATTTCACGTCATGTACATCTGGGAGACTTTTTTACAGGTTCCCAATTATTTGCACATTCATACTGTAAGATTTACATCTCATGAGGCATTGAGGAGATCCACGTGATATGTAGGATGGAACAGGGAGTTTATTAACAGCCTCAACAATACAGAGAGCAGAGAAAAAAATCCAAGACAGCTGTTTCAGGTCTAAAAAAAGATGGCCCAACAGGAAAGCTAGGAGACCACAGCTTCTGGTTTCACTCGCACTTCCATAAGAAAAGAATTTTTAAAAAGTAACACTTAGAGCAGTCATCATAATGCATTATAGATACTTTCATACTGCATTATAATTCATTCATAAATCATAAACATGGCTAACTATTTATAAAAAGGCATAACAAATTATAGCCATGTTTATTATGCATTATGTATGCTCTATGAAGCTGTAATCTATAATACACTATTGATACCTTCATAATGCATTATAATGGTCAATATAAGCCATTATAGTGGATTATGAAGGTATCTATAATGCACTAAACATGAGTGCTTTAAGTGTTACCAAAAATATTAATAACTGATTGCATGTTCCTGGAGGGAGTTGAGCCCTCAACTTGCCTTCCCTCATAATGCCCATATCCTTGCACATACCTCACACCATTTGATGGACCATTTAAGAGATTAGCATGTTATTAGAAAATACTGTAAATGGTTTCACATTTAGGTTTAACAAGGAATTCCTACACTTCATTTAAACCTTTATACTAGATTCACAATCTTAGAAGTGTGCTGTTGTGAGAGTTTGTCCTCCACTCTTTTCTGTGTTTTTATTTATCTAAATGTCTTTTCTAAAAGCAAAATGCATAGGTTATGTATATGTGGATTGTGTATGTGAGCATATAGTGTTCTTTTTTTAGATTAGTTGTGTGAGATTTAAAGCAACACTGCTCATTGGATGGTCATGTAATGGCAAGTGCTACGTGTTTTGTTACCCTCCTTGTCTATTACACAGTTGTAATGGCTATTGTTAAGACTGGTGTGGGACAGTGTGTGGCTTAGCATGTTATGATGTTGTGCCTGTGATCAGAAGGTCACCATTTAAAATAGTGTGTCCGGCTGAATGGTTTCACCACTGGGCCTCTTAGAAAGGCCCTTAACCCCCCCAGTTGCTCCAGGGAATGTATGACCCTGTGGTGTAATGTTGCTTTGGGTAAAAATGTGTTTCAAGTTCATAAGCATTAAAAAAATCCACTTATTATGAAAGACAAACTGTTTAGGGGTGTATGATGGTCATTCAGCAATGAATGTACTGTAAGTTGATTTCCAAAATTTTGAGTTTGATACAAATTGCACTCCTGGCCGCAGATGTTACAGGACCTTGTGTCTTGTTCTAAACACAGTTCCAATTAGTTGATAAAGCATGGATATTGCCAATAACTACATTCTGATTGACAACCCATTTCCTCTAGAGGCACGTTCGATCTGAAAATTGTGTGCAACGCTTTGTTACAGTTTCTCGGCTGAACAGCATGTTTCTTCAAAATGTTGTACAGCAGATTATAAGGTATGTTTTCTCTCATTTGGTATGTGTGTCAGAGGTGTTACCAGTGACGTGTTTTTAAACCCGGCCAAATTAAAAAAGCAGTGCATACAATGGATCCTAGCCATGGTTGCAATGCTTGCATAACACAACAGGGTGTTCAACACACTACTCTTTCCGTTCAGATAAACGTTTTGCAAAGTTTCGTTGGGCTGGATGTAGCCAGCGTGTAGTGCTGCATTAATAAGTATAACCATAGAATTTGCGTAAGTTGTTAGCTGTTACATGAGAGAGAGAAATTGGGACAGGTAAAAGAGAATCAATTCTGCTCTCATTTTTGTGTGTGTGTTCATAATGACCTTTTTCATAGTGCTATTTCCTTGTATGATTTTTATTGCACCAAGGGTGTACCTTAGGGTTGATCACTGGGGGGGGGTTGTGGTCTCCACCCATTTAAGGGGCTCCTCCAGAGGGTTCTGTTGGCTGGTTTTGATTATTAACCCCCCCCCCGTCCCCCTATAATTTATGCCCATGTATTGTATAATGGTAACTGGCCTGTGCTTCTGTATACACAGTGGTAAAAACAGCATTTATGTATTCAAAAGACAATAAAACTAAATGTAGTCAGCTGTCATTTTATCCCGTACCTCATATTTTAGAGCTTTGACTGCTTACAATAATGTAATTTAGCCGTACTGAATTAGTTTTGAGAAGGTCAATTAATTAAAGGTAGCTGTAATATACAGTGTTAAGCCTATGTTACAAATAAGGGTCAAATATACAGAGCTGTTGGCTAAAGCTTGTCCTCTGACCTGTCTGCTGTCCCCAGCACATTCAAATCCTTCCCCTGTCTCACACTTACCTTTTGCCTGTTGATGGACCGCCCATAATGCATTGTGTAATAACACCGCAATATGTAATAACTTAAGCAAATGTAATGAATTTTCATCAAATAATGCAGAATTATGATGTAATGCATCGTAACACATCGTGTTACAACACATTATGGAATAACATTGCATTATGTAATAACACTGAATTATGTAATAACATTTTGTTATTACATAATGCGGTATTATTACATAATGCATTGAAACCCTGTGTGACAACGCATTATGTTATAACACCACTTTATATGATGAAATTTGTTCGATTTTGTCGAGTTATTACACAATGTTGTGTTACTACGTAATGCATTGTTAAACTGCCAGTTAAGACATTAGCACTTAGGTAAAGTTGGCAAGTAAAAGACAGCACTCTTTCACATCAAACCTTTATTACCACTGTGGGACTTTCCGTGTGTATATACAGTATATTGGACTCTTACTTTTCACCTACTATCCTCCAATGGGCTATAAAAATGCAGATTAATTTTTTACTAACAAGTGCAGCTTAATTCCAGAAGAACCCCAGGGTACCCTGCACTGCAAGATGGAGCGTGCCCTAAATAGTGCAGTGCCTGAGAACTATGTTCATTTTGTTTTGAAATATGTAGGAAATTTGATTTTATATTACAGCCTGAAAAAAACTGACATATTCATTAAGATGTTCACATATAAGCAGTAATGAATTTAAAGGTGTTGGCTCCACCAACATGGCTTTGGAAAAAAAACTGTGAGCATGTCCTCAGGGCTTGGATACATACTAAGGGCAAATTAATGCCACCAGTTCATTCAAAGACCCCTGGCTCTAGGTGGAAAAATGCTCGAACAGCTATAGCACTGGCTTTAATAAGGCTTGCAATATTTAACAATAGCATTAAGCAATTTTCCCAGAATGGTTAGCTACACTGGGCTATGTGTTACCAAATTCCAATTTCTATTCTGAAATCGAGTTAACTAATTACATTCACCCTTAAAATAATGATCACACACTTTACTTGGGGTATAAAAAATATATTACTATACCATTACTTATGTACACTATTAATTAACCACAAACTAAATCTTACATACTGATCTCATGTTAATTCATCATTAATGAATCGTGACACATGTTTTATCCAGAGCAGTTACTATACTTGTCCTCATTCTGTTAATTCTGTAAACATTTCTAACTACTGAAGGAACAAGTCATGAATAACGCAAGTTAAATACTCATCTCATATTTGTTCATCATTAATGAATCATGATGCATCTTTCATCGCAAGCAGTTACTATATTTGTTACTATATCTGTTAATTATTGTTACTATATCTGTAATCCTGTAATTGGCAATCCTAATTGTGAAATACTGAAGGAACTACTGAAGGAATAAGTAATGAATAACACAAGTGAAATACATGTTATTCATTAATGACATTAATTGTGACATCTTTTATCTCAAGTACCCACTATATTTATTTAGGATTTGTTCATGATTTGTACTTCAGTAGTGAGTTATTACTAAGTATTTGTGCCCCGTAAAGTAAAGTGTTACCAAAATAACTAAAACCATTGATACATACAAGTCATATCTAAACAGGCACATTTGAAAATGCGTTTGATTTACTGGGCCCCATGTACAAAGGATGGGGGCAAACACGGCTTCATTAGAAAAACAAAGCCCAGCTGTGAATCCTGGCAGGGGACTATCCTGATTTTTGGATGGATCCCAATTCTGGCACTGCTTTGTAATCTCACAACCTGAATAGCTCACCATTATTGAGAAAACGATGTTTTGTGGATCAGCAAGTTCCACAAGAGAACGGTGGAGTATCCATTCAATAGCTTAAGCTTAACAGAAAATGGGTCATGAAGCACAACATTCCTAAAGACACACTCTACTAGAGAACAAGTGATACAAGAAAGCATTTTGGAATAGCAAAGTCCTGATCTTAAACCTAATGGGTTGCTTTGGCAGAACCTGGAGTGAGAGGTTTTTTCTGAAGAAGAAGTAGAAGAAGAATGAGTGTAAATGCCCCCAAATAATGTTTTGGTATTGATCATGTAGAGGGCATATTTGGAGAATTATCTGCGGCTGAAAGTGGTGCATTAGGTAGTGGGTAGACTGCTGGTCAATAAATATTTTGCTACATTATTTGGAAGTGATGTGAAGTGAAGCCGGGAGGTGGATGAATGACACTTTCTGTCTGCATTATGAAAGGAAACCTGCATGTTTTGTGAAATTAATGGTGCTCGTCAATTATATCAAGCCTTATGTGTTTCTCCTGAGGAAAAAGGCTTATTTTAACTGCCTTTGCCTACGTCACACAATGGACTCGAAGGGCTGGATTAAAACTCACTTTAGTTACACAAATTACCCAGAACAACAAACATATATTTTCGTTTAATTTCAGATACACAGCATTTCATGTTTAATCGTTTTTCCATAGTTCTTACAGCAGCAACATCCTGGGTTTCTCACCAGGTCTGGGTTTATTTTAATCTACACAAATGCAGAATGCAAAAATAAGCGTAATCAAACCCCAGCATTTACACACACACTTCCTCCTCAAGTATAGGATTTCCTTCTCAAGCACAATTATGGCGAATGGTTCTGGACCCTAACGTTTGGGAGACACCACCCCCTTGCCAGACCGTTTTGTTCAGCATCTGCTGGGGGCTCAGTGGTCATTATCCCTCCTTGTTCTTTTTTTCCTTGGGTCCCCATAAATGTCACAGTTGCAGAGTCAGTTTTTCCCAACTGTAGGTAAAAAACTAATCTCTTCAGGATTCTGCTCACTCACACTTTCTCATCCACCGTGCACTTCAGCACTAATGTTGCTTTAAACGTAGATGGTTTCTCCCTTCCTCTACCACTATCCTTTCCTATATGGATCTACAAAAAGTTTGGGATTTTGTCCAAAAGAAAACAACAATGCACTGCACAATCATTGGAACAAAATATCTTCCATTTTGGAAATGTAATTACGGCAAGTTCTGTAAATAAGCGTCAGCTTAAGAGTATATTTTTTCAATTTATATCCAAAAAAAGAGTATTTAATATTTAACACACACACACACACATATGTGAAATACTAAATATTCTTTATGTATATATTTAACATATATATGTTAAATATAAACAGCTGCCATTCTTCTGGGAAGGATTTTAGAGTGCCTGTGAGGTGATGCACTGACGTTAGATGTGAAGGCTTGGCTCACAATCTCCGTTCTAGTTCACCCCAAAGGTGTTCAATGGGGTTGAGACCAGGGCTCTGTGCAGGCCAGTCAAGCACTTCCACGCCAAACTCACCCAACCATGTCTTGTGCACTATCGGCATAGTCATGCTGGAACAGAAAAGGGCCTTCCCCAAGCTGTTCCCCCAAAGTTGGAAGGATAAAATTGTTGAAATTGTGTTGGTAGGCTGAAACACCAAAGGTTCCCTTCACTGGAACTAAGTGGCCTAGCTGAACTCCTGAAAAACAACCCCATACCATTATCCCTCCCCCACCAAACTTTACAGTTGGCACAATGCAGTCAGACAGTTAATGTTTTCCTGGCACCTGCCAAACCCAGACTCATCCATCTGACCGCCAGACAGAAAGCGTGATTCATCACTCCACAGAATATGTTTCCACTGCTCCAGAGTCCAGTGGCGGCCTGCTTTACACCACTCCTTCCAATGCTTGGCATTGTGCTTGGTGGTGTGAGGCTTGCATGCAGCTGCTCGACCATGGATGCCTATTCCATGAAGCTCCCAGCACACAGGAAATGATGTTTGGAACTCTGTTGTTACTGAGAGTGTCGTCACCTTTTACGCACTATGTACCTCAGCACTTGACGACCTCGCTCTGTTATTTTACATGGTCTGCCACTTCATGGCTCTTTTTCTGTTGTAAGTAGACACTTCCACTTTGCAATAATACCACTTTCAGTTGACCGCGGAATATCTAGCAGCGAAGAAATTTCACGAACTAACTGCAAAGATGGCATCCTATGACAGTACTGCGCTTCAATTCACTGAGCTCTTCAGAATGAGCCATGCTTTGACAAATGTTTGTAAACCTGACTGCATGGCTAGGTGCCTGATTTTACACATCTGTGGCAAAGGGTCTGAATGAAACATCCAAAATCAATGATTAAGAAGTGTGTCCCAATACTTTTGTCCATATATATATATATATACACACACACACACACACACACACACAAAAATATACATACATATCATGCTATATAGATAATAAATCTATTGAATACAGTATTAGGCAGTGTTTTGCAACCTGGTCCTCGGGGACCCCCAGTGAGTCCATGTTTTTGCTCTCTCCTAGCTCCCAGCAAAAATGTGGACTGTCTGGCAGGGAGCAAAAATGTGGACTGTCTGGCAGGGAGCAAAAAAGTGGACTGCCTGGCAGGGAGCTGAAAGACAGCAAAAACGTAGACCGTCTGGGGGTCCCCAAAGACCAGGTTGAAAAACACTGGTTAAAGAAAATAGAAAGAAAGGGAACTGAGTGATACCTACAAAGGCAGTATTTCATATCCATATAAAGATAATATCCAGTTCTCCTTCTGTATTCCAGTGCTCTGGTTTTAAAATAACTTCAGCTCAAAGACAGGAATGAATCTGTCATGAGTACCATATTCTCTTCCATTGACACCATTATTAAAATAATCTTTGTGACCCGGTTGGCAGGATATTGCTGGGCCTTTAGAGTGATTTACTAACGTCTGTTTCTTGATAAAAACGACAAAGTCAACCAAGTGATTCGAAATACAAGGTAGAATTGTGCAGGAAAATGGCTTATTATTTTTGAGGCTGAGAATAAGTGTTCCAGCAACCTCAACTGCCTCGACTACAGTGGTGATTTTAAACCTTATACTGAATATCATACAATCATTGCTCAGCAAATGTAGGAGCATGTGGGTTATCTATGCCAGATGGTTGGCTCCCAGGTGCTGATTATGCTCAAGAGGCTGGTATAAAGCAAGGCTACAAGGCGACATTTCGGCTGCCAGAACGGAGCAGATACCTTACATCTCACTCAGCTAAAAGTTCAAAGAAAACTATAAGTATGAACACCTTATTTCTAAAAGCAGTTCACCTTTTGGCTATAAGTTGGAGGAAACTTTCTCCTGGCACACCTCTGCACAGTTTAAATTCAAATCAAGTCCCAGTGCTCTATTAAAATGAAAAGGAAATGGAAATGTGATTTTTGGAATGGTAATCTTTATCACCAGCTAAATGCATCACAAAAATTCTCAGTGGAATTAATTCCTTCAAATTTGGAGAAGAGCTGCATCTTTATCTCAAGGATAAAGGTAATTGTAAAGAAGTTTTGGTTATAGAAACTGTATTTTAGTTTTACATCTATTCAAATATAATAATTATATTCTTCATACATATTATAAAAGTTGCTGTATTTATAGCCAATAATTAATAACATGTTAGATGTTCCTATCAGTGCAAATGGCATAAGAAATAGCATTATTAAGAAACTTAATTATCTGTGAGTAGTATTATTATTGCATATATGCAATTGTACACAACATTACATATCACATAGCAGATATTAACAAATTGTTTTCCTTTACTTAGGGAATAAAAATGAAACACAATATCTGAAAACATTGATAATAATCGGAATGATGTTCATCTGTATTTGAACAATGTAAAGTTAATAAATTGTATTCAAAGTAGCATATGAGCAGTGTAATTTGTTGTGAAGTGCCCTTAATTTCGTTCCATAATACAGTTTTTTAAAACTAGTAAAAGGAAAAAATAGTCCATTAAACAAGTTTATTAAAACTTGAACATGGGACAATTATTTTAGCATTTATTTATCTGGTAGGCCGCCTATTAAAGAGACAATAAAACATCAGTCTACTTAAAACTGATAAATTAAACAAGAATAAGAGCAATTTTCCCAGCAACCCATAGGGCATCCTTTAGTGTTGCAAGATCAAGAGCCTGTAGAAATACTCGCCATGTGGTCTGTAAGAATATTTCACATTTGAATGCTGTTTCCTGCACTGTTGGTATGAATTACTGAGGTGAAACATCTTGATTATGATAGTGTCCCAAAGGTGTTTTCTTAGTAGTGAAAATCTGTGTTTTAAACAATTTACGAGGGCTTAAATGTTTCAGCAATTAAAGACCAAAGGGATTTAATTAATTACACTTCACATATACTTTTTTAGCCTATAAACCTAAATCACTAGCTTTTTAATTAAACTAAAGGTATTCTGTCACAGTGTGCACCTTAGTATTTGGAAGGTGTAATCATTTTTTTATTTAAACAACTAAATATTATTGTGAATGTGAATCTTATATATAATATGGACAACAAAAAGATAGATTGCAGAACACAACATTTGCAGCATCAGACACATTACTCTGTATTGTTAGAAAATTGTACTTTACTTTTAAAATGATATTCTTTGGGAAATATGTAAAAATTTCTAAATAAAATAATGGAAGTTATGAGTCTTGCTCACAGAGGCATGAACCTCATCACATGGCTGGGATCTGCACCCCTGACCTGGATAAGCTATTACTGGCGTGCATATTGAAAAAAATTAGCATAAAATTTATTAAGCAGCATGAAATTTGGATGATTGATACTCATTACTCTGAGTGGTAATGGGTGTTTGTTAAAGCCACTCCCTGTAAAAATCGGGAAATAATACAGCACTTTCTCTAATGTGGGGTGTTGGGCATCTCACCCCTCTGTGGCATACAGATGGAAGACCAGTTATCATTTAGTCCCACAGGATAGTATGCATATTCCTTGCTGTTTGCAGAGGTGAACAGTAAATGCGCGGGTTGAAGTGGTTTATATATTTATATCCTGGTATAAATATCTAGCTTTGCAAAATCTTGTCTCTCTTTATCCTATTGCTTTTTTGCTTTTTTTTATTATCCTTTTAGCTCATTTTACATAGCAAATATGTATCTGACGCTGCAAAAATAAATGTGCATATTTAATTTCATTTGCAAACATTGATTTTATTTGTATTCTTGCTTTTTGGATGTTTTTTGTATTTAAATGGAACCAAACAGCATCTGATTTGCTTTAGGAGTTCACAATTTGTGATTCTGACCCATTAAGATTCACTGAGCCCTCATTAGGTTATTTTTTTTTCTTTGGACATGGTAAGCAGGAAGATGGGTGGATGTTTCTGGTGTCATTGCTACACACACACATATATATATAAATGTACATGTGAATATGAGTCTGTACATACATCTGTAAATCCACACCAGCTTTATGGGTAATTTTTCTGATATGTGAAGAAAAGGTAATGAAATAGCTATTGATTATTACTTTGGCATAAAGCCACATATTTATGTACTTTTCAGGATCTAGATAATGCAGGTAAACAGAATATTTACTGACAAGAATTTAGCTATTGTTTTATTCCATGCACACAAATGCAGACAAAAACACAAAGTGAGTGTGGGAAGAATGCAAAAACATCCAAAATATATAGCACAAATTGGGATTTTGTAACCTAAAGGATTAGGTTAGTCATTAAAAAGAAAGAGAAATTTTACACTTTTGATACAAGATATTCATAATCTCCCTGGGGAAGAACCTTTCTCACAGACAGGCTAATACAATTACGCCTAGATAAGATGTATGGAGACAAGGCCAAAGGTGCTTTTGTATTGTCACAAGGAAAATGCTTGGAAGGAGGAGAACGAAAACATAAAATACTGACTAAATTTATCAGAAAGAAATATTGGACTCGCCTCGTTTCCAGATTTAAATGAAATAAGCAAATATTGGAAAATGTTCCAGATAACTTTAGATATGTAAATGGTATATCAAAATAGACGCTGAGCCCCAGTACTGCCCTAGAAAGCTGTGTGACTTTGAAATTCTGTAAAACTGCTTGTGTTGATAGGACTTCAGAATCAAACTGCTTAAACTTCATTGATTCTGTCACGGCTGACATTCTGGTGCTTGGACCCAAATATCTCAAATTTTGACTAACTGGTCCACAAGACCAGCTTCTATTCATGATATTACTGAAGAGTACACAGTTTAAAGCACAAGTAATTATAATTCCAAGCAGGTGTGCTTGAATTTTTGATGCTGTGTATTTTGTGTGGGTTTCCCCTGGGTGCTCCAGATCGTCCCACAGTCAAAACATATGTATTTAGGCTAATTAGCATCCCTAAATTGTCCATAGTGTATCATTGTACATGTGTGAGTGCCCTATGAACTAACATCATACCCAGAGTATACCCTGCCCCTGTGTTTGTATGTGTGTGTGTGCGCCTTTTACTGGCTAGAATGGGCTCCAGGCCTCTCTGTCACTCTGCTCAAGAAAAGGGATCGGAAGATGTATATATATTTTTTTTTCCTAGTTCATTTTGATTTAGCAGTACATGTATTTAATGTATCTGGGAGTGTTTGGTGATTTCAGTCTGTGAAATTCCTGCCACTCTGTGACAGCCTAAAGGTGAAAATTGCTGTTAGGTGAATTATGTTGAAATGAAATGGCAGAACACAGTCTGTGAAGTGTATGTTCCTGCTTAATAGCTGATAGTCATACTTTATTTCTTGGGGTGTTTCAAGTCTTTCAGTGAAGTTTTGCCTCAGAGTAGATTCAACATTATGTTGCCTTTTTCCCAGTCTAATGTACAAATGATGTTACTTCCTATTTTGCTTCATACTACTCATTATTTTGTCGTAAATCGACTTTATATATATATTAAAAACTACATATTTAGCCCTTTATGGAAACAGTCGGCCATGAATAATTGGATGAACCAATAACCAAAGTACACCAAAAACTACTTTGTAGTGAAATCTTGGGCAATGGAGACCCATTTCTCAGCTACAGCTTAGCTGGCCCTGCTAATATGGCCTTGCTGCAGCCAAACTGCCCCCTTTTTTCCATCTGTCTCTTTTTGTCACACTATGATAAAGATAAGTTCCAGTCAGCTGTCACAATTATTTCCATAGTTTTGTCAGATTTGACCCAGTATCTCACAAAGTTTGATTCTCTACAGGCACGTAGCACTGGGAATGCTTATTTGACATGGACTCTGCTGGAAGTGCTAACAGATGGCTGACAAGGAGACCCGAAGCACCTATTAGAGAATAATAACCAACAAGATATGGGGGCAAGGTGGTAATACCTGGCTAATCTTGCATGTATGGTTTTTCACACGGAGGGTCTGAAAGATTAAGGATTTTTGTTGAGGAAACTAATGGATGGGTTTTGACAGATATTGGCAGTTGTTTGGATATACTGTATAGTAGTGAATTATTACACAAGAAAACTAAAATTACCACTGTCCCTTGACAACAGTACATAAATATAGAGAGTAAGACTACCTAAGAAAAAATACATTGATTCAAATAAAGAACACATATATAACACATTTCTAATTATGTTATATTTGGTGATATCTGAAATAACACTGTTTAGGTTTATATTACTATGTAGAGGTACCTGTTTCCCCTGGTAGGTATTCTTGATTAGTTATTCTTCATTTGTTTAACATCTTCAGTTGACCTGGAACATTTATTTTACTGCTATCTAATGCTTTTCATTCACTATCAATTATTGTCCTTAGGCTTGTATACACTTAGTGGCCATTGTATTAGGTACATCTGACTGCTAATGCAAAGGGTCTCTTTGCCCAAACAGTGCATTTTGTGGATGCACTCGAATACATACAGCACAAAGAGAGGACCAAGAGATTCACGTAAGATCCCGAATCAAAGTGATTTTGCATAAATGTAGCATGCTGAAAAACAGTGACAAAAATAGGTAGGGAACTAATTCTTTAGTCAGTGGTTACGACTGTAAAAGGTTCAATCATTAATAATTACTCCATTGTTATTAATGCAGATCTGCACTTTTACATAAACTGCCACCAAAACCCCATGAATGTGAAAAAATACAATATTCATGTTGCGTATATGTGCTGGTAGCTGTAGTCAGTTTTATTTACAAGCAGTACGTCATTTTTTAGTTATGGATCCCTTGTACTTGAGGATGACCTTTTCTGTATAGGTCAGGATTAACGTTAACCAATCCATCTATAAATTGTACTCATTTAGATCCAGCTCACCTTGAGCTACTAAAAAGCAGGTCTTCTGCAGCCCTTCGACTTTTACATATTTTTTTTATAAATAGGTAAACAAACCAGCAAATACATGGTATTTTCATAAGAATAGCTTTAAAAACAATTTAAGTATCCACGCATCTTAGCAGGCATTTTAGCAACTTTTGTTTAAAAATGAAATCATTTCAGTTACAGGGGTGAGGCTTCTGGACAGAACATGTGTTTTTCAGTTAAAACTGTACCCTGAAAAAGACAAAAATCTCTAAGTGCTTCTAGGTACTTGATATAATTCATAGTTCTATCACCTTTTGCTGACACAGTGATTTTCATTAATTTCATTATATTTAATAAAACGTGGTCATACCTGGTACTACGCAGGGGTACCTAATAAAGTGGCAAGTGCGTGCATGTACCTATTAATTCTTAATATAATAGTGGGAGTTATAAGAAATTAGAGACACAATCTCTAAATAAATATATATTCAGTCTGCCAATTTCCATCTCATCAATACTCTGGCAGAGTTTAAATGTGCATTTTATAGTTTACAGTAAACTACGAATGAGAAGACGACATCGATTTACTGTAAACACAGGACATGGTATTTAACATTTTATATTGTGTGCGGAAAGGGCGCTGCTGCTTTCTCCCATTTTACATTGGTGGGTCTCCCTGCACATTTCTATCGCTTGCTTTTCATAGGCGATTGCGTGGTTTCTCTCTTCAAGTGTGTGATCCCTTTCTCTCTGTCGAGAAAGAGGAGGCAGTGTGGGGGGGGGGGGGGCGCCGCCCCCGGCGGCCGCGGCCCCCCGCCCGACGCTGGCGACG
>JAODKC010000095.1:26303217-26322966 GCA_026777985.1 Mormyrops attenuatus | reverse complement strand
CGCTTTCTTTTCCTCGGCGATTGGGTGGTTTCTATCTTCAAGTGTGTTATCCCTGTCTCTCTGTCGTTAAATCGGCGGCCTTGTCCCCCCCCCCCCCCCGATTTGCTGTCCGACCACAATGAGATCTTGGCAGCTAATTGCCTTCAGGTGAGGTGAGGCGCACAGGCTGGCTGACGGGGAAATAAGCGCGTCCAGCAGGAATTTAAACGGACGTGGGATGTTTTCAATGCGCTTCTCTGTTAATTCTTTGGCTGGCGCATTCCCTTCGTTTTTCACAGAGCCCCTCCACTGCACGAAAAAGGTTAGTGTTAGCACCTTTGTTTTCTGCGTTTGTTATGTAATGCGGGGAAAGTGGCCGTGAGGATGTTTTGCGGAGCACTTTGCGGACATGTGCCTGCCTGCGGGCTTCAGCGTACTGTTAGATTCCGAGGTGGACCAGATAGCCAGCTGTGTATGTGCAAAATGATAAAAAAAAAAGGTCAGTGCTGAAATGACAGTATATTCATTCAACTGTCGTACATAAGTAGTAAGGGAAGTATTTGACTGGCTTACTTCAGTTTTTCAGCGGTCCTGCTGTCAGGTATTGCTGGAAGGGTGATGCTTTCGTCCACGTTAAAAGCGGCGATGTCCTATAGATGAGAACTTTAGTGTTTGTCAGTACATGTGAGCAATGCTTCGTATCTGCTCTTATCTGCGCTTTGCCACTCCAGTCTCGCATTTGTGCAGCTATGGTACTGTGCCAGGTAAGGACACCTTTTTATATGTATACGAGAAGATACACATTAAATATTGGTATAACCAACAACCCATAATTTAATGAGGTGAAATGGGCAATAAAGATATGATACTATAGTGAAATGTTAAGAAATAAGACGTATTCTTTTCTTCGTATTTGAATATTTTTTTTCAACATTATTTGTTTAGTAAGTGTATTTCAAAAGTTAATAAAGTGAAATAAGCTTACCTGGACGCGCATAAGTCACTATTGCATGGTTATGCTCTGCTATCAGCGTCACATACCCGTTAGATGGTGCGCGACCCTTTTAATGTCTTACACAAATCTGTCAAATTGCATCAATAAAATATGCATTTAAGAAGCACTATCGCGAATTTAATATTTCATGTTCATTAAAGTTGCTTTTCAGTGTATAGTGGTATCTGCGGCACTGTAATCTATCCTGACATAGTACTTTTTTATAAGGGACATTATATTGTCAGTCAAACAAATGTATACTGTGTAGCTATTTGTTTTGCAGACTCTATTTTTCTTGTTAGAGCCTCAGGATTTCTGTGATCACCTGGTTTCCTGTTTTCTTGTATAGCCATCACATCTGAAAGGCAGTGCGAAAGTAAAGCGCATTACACGTTATGTTCATAAATATTACACACTCGAGGTTTACAGATTAACGACAACAAAAAAGTAACGTTTTACAAATGAATGTGTAATTCTGTATGCGTTTTTTTTTTTTAAATTGATGCTACTGGTGCAGTAGGAATTGACCATCTGTACATTTATAATCGTCAGTGTTAGACATATGATGATCTTTTAACCGGAAGCAGCTCTGTCTATGACCGCAACAAGTAAACTGCAGACTTTATCGTTCAAATATCAAATGCCATTCATTTGTTCATAGTGCCTCAAGAGACAGTGGGCCGTCTGGCTGTTGCTGTGGATTTTGTTCTTGAATGGAGCTTGGAGTCGAGGGTGGCGTATTTTGTGTATGAAGGCTTTCAGTGAAGCGGAGCCACAGTGAGCTCAAAGTGCTCCAAGCCATATAGTGATGGATTTAGACAGTGTGATCTGTGTACATGCTTAGGTTTCGAATTACTTAAGGGATATCTTTGTATCTGTTCTGTTTGATAGCTTGCAGAGCATTGTCTGTCTGTCTGTTTTAATCTCCACTCAAGTTACACAACTCAGCATATTATCAGATGCACACGGTCTAAAAAAAGACCGCAGCAGCACCTGAGTACGTAGAATTAAATATTTTAGCAGGCGTTCTTGAGTAGTTACAGTATTCATCTTTGCTGGCTCTGAGATGATTTTAAGTTGGGCAGTAGAAGGGGCCAGATAGAAATCAATTTCTGGAGGTATAGCCTGCTATTTTTTACATAAGGGTATTTGTTTTTCCTTTGCAAGTACAGGATGTAAAATGTTGAGTTAATTCAAATATGATATGATTTCTGTGTTTTTAAAATGGTCCAAGATAACTATTCTTGGTATTTAAAGATATTGGGAAACCCTAAATTGTCTTCTTTTTTTAAACATGCATTGAAACCCTTGATAGACGCTTTAATTTGTGAAGTAGCTAAGTCATATGTTCCAAATGATTTTTTTAATCACCAAAATTTAATGTATTTGTCATCATAATGGCTGCTCGGCTACAATTTACCACCATTTTCTGGACTTTGGTATCGTATTACAATTTCATTTCACTTGAAGGTCCTTATCCCTTTCTGTACAAGGAGAGGTTCCTTTTTACTGGGGATATTGATGGCTGCCACATTGATACCACTTGGGCTGTGATGTCAGTGTAATTTAATGTCTCAGTTGAGGATTTTCTAATTTGTGTGGTAGATGTAGAATAATATTAATAAATATGTGATTGTTAGTCTACCCACAGATTCTTCTCTTTTTTTCCCCATGCAAAAATGACAGCGAATACCTTTCCTGAAGCGAACTACAGTATATCGGAAGCCATCTATGTGGAAGTGTTCCCTATGGGAGGGGGCAAATGCAGTTTCAATCCTATTTTTGTCATGCATAAAAGATTGTGGATTTAACAAGATATGACTCATCCTCCTCCTTTCTTTCTGAATCTCGCTTCATGGACCATGGAAAGGCGCTATTGGGCTTGTCACCTCATCCGCTGCCCTAGGTGTCAGTTGATTATTACAGAAGCCTAAAATCAGGGGGTTCGGCAGTGCCAGCAATCCAGTAGGATGACTTAAGTAAACACATTGTAGAAACACAGTCGTAATGACCACCCACAGAGACAAGAAGCAAGACGCAAGCCCAAAGGGAGGTCTTTAAACAAGAGGATGCCTGTCTTGTTCACAAAAGCATTGTTACTTCCACAGAAAGCAATGATCTGATGAGTCTTTCAGTCTTTGACTATAGCTGAAATTACTTTTTAAATGTGTTCCTTCTGTTCTGGGTTAAGTGGCAAAATTTTTAATCATTCAAAATTGGGGTCTACAGCCTTGCTGTGTGTATATATATATATATATATGCACAGAGGTTTAATTCCATGTATAGTATTGAGGATCTGGTTGATTCAGTGGCAACCCAGGTTCTTTAACAATGATTTTTGGAATTTTTCTGTGGCTCCACTGTTTCCCACACATCTAGGACATACTGCAGTTCATTAGTCTCTAAATTGCTTCTCTGATTTTTAAAAAAAAAAAAAAAAAAAAAAACATACTCTGATACTGAATACAACTCCAGTAAGTAAGGTAATTTCTGCTGCAAGTTCAGTGGACCTTTGAATGAAATTTATTGGCTCCTAACACATCATTTAATATAATATATTTTGCAAAAATGAGTGAAATTATTTAATGAGTAACTGAACATTCATCTGACTCCAGTAAGGCATGACTTGGACATTAAAGCTTAGGATTAGATTTGGTACACGCTACCTTAAGCTATGGGCCATCGCACTTTACCCCGATTTATGAATCATAGGTTGCAGACGTCATCCTCATACTTAATTCCCATCCCTGCCAACCCCAAAAAAGTACTTATTATATAAAGCATGGGCACACTACATCAATACGAAATAGAAAGTGGTAATTAATCTACGTCCCGCTTATTGGTTGTAAGGGTGAATATTTGATAAATGCAGCTGGATGAATGACACGACATGCATATTTTTGTGTCTGAGTCCATTGTGTTGAATGCTTAAATACGAAACATTTTTCAATACATTCAAATGATAGTTTTGACATTTTTTGTATCAGAAAACCAGGGGGTGCAACCATCCGAACCAAAGCAAGTAAGAAAACTATTAAAATTGGTGTTTAAGTAATTTTAAATGTTAGGTATAATTAAGTTGGAAAACGCTGTGTTTTTAAAACCATTAAGACTGAAACTGAAAAACCATCTGTCTGCAAACAATGTTACAGTAATTCAAATGTAAGGCAGCACAACTGGGAAAGGGGGATTTTTATTTAAGTCATTCTAGAAAAACTATACACCTGGATGTTTCATCATAAAGGGACACCAATTGATCTTCATGGTGCAGTGCAAAAAAGTTAGACCTAGTAGATCTTACATAGATATTGACAAAATTACCATTTTCAGCTCATGGTTAGCTTTGCACAGTTTCCATGTCTGGTGGTACAACCCATAGAAGGTCATGAAAATATTGTAATATGCTAAATTGCATGAATAAACTTCATAATAGCAAGGACAAATGTTTGTGCATGTGTTCAAGCAGATGTCTGTTTAATTTTAAATGCTCTTGAAAAGGCAGGGGGTGCAACCACAATCAATACTACTACTAGTGGGCAGTGGTGGCTTAATGGTTAGGGACATGCACTTGTAATCGAAAGATTGCAGGTTCAATTCCCTGACCAGCAAGGCACCACTAAGGTACCCTGAGCAAGGTACTGCCCCCAAGCACTGCTCCCTGGGTAGCTGAATTAGCTGCCCCCTGCAATGTCACACTGTCACATATGGGTTAAATGCAGAGAACACATTTCATTGTGGTGTGTCATCAATGACAATTAATCACGAAATTCTGCTAATCATAAATGCAAAAAAAAAAACTAATGGGAATTAACAATGTCTGATCCATTGTGGACAATTAAATGGAAACTTCATGAAGGTTTTCGTTTGGGGGAGGTTCTAAGATGTATTTCTTTGGTTACGCCACCTGAGATTATCCATTTTGTGAAAACCTTATTCGTTTATTCACCCAGCTGCAGAAATACAAAAGTAATGATCAGTCCGAGTAAAATAAATAAGCTGCCGGCTGTGACCAAGAGATGGAGTGGGATCCTTTTTAAAAAGAGTGCATAAAGGTTTTAGTGACTCCAAAAGCTTGGCGTGACAGAGCAGGGTATTCAGACGGTCAGCTTGCTGTGTAATAGTTTATACAGAGTGTTGAATAAGCACTTTCAATGTTATTACTCTCCAAAGGCCTGCAGAACATGAAACTAATAAAATGCCAAATTGTCTGAAACACTCCATTGTAAACACTCCACTTGTGGGACTAATAAAGGATGATCTTATCTCTTAAAGGCATACGATACATTTTAGTTTTAAGAGAGGGTACATGACAGCAGAACATGTTCTGGTTTGGGGTGTGTGTGTGTGTGTGTGTGTGTGTGTGTGTGTGTGTGTGTGAAATGTGGGTTTGCATTTACCACATGGGGGGGACCTGAAAATTGTCCCCCCATAATTTTAATCCTCAATTTTGTGTAAAATCTGCATGCAATCAAAAGAATAACATGCCAAAATCTTGTGTTTTGTTTGGTTACTTACGGTTAAGGTTAGGGCTGGGTAAGTGTTTAGGTTGTTATAATTAGGATTAGAGTTCTGCCCATTGAAATGAATGAAGAGTCTGCACAATGATAGGAATACATCAACTGTGTGTGTTCGTCAGATATACAGAAATGTCCCCCCAATGTGATAAATACCTGCTTATTTTGATGATGTGGGGACCATTTTTTCTCTGTCTCCCACAAGGGCAATAAAAAAAACAAAAATGCCAAGACTTGTATTTTGTTTGGTAACTTATGGTTTAGGTTAGGGCTGGGTAGGGGTTAAGGTCATCATTGCTGGGATTAGGGTTTTGTCCATAGAAAGGCATGGAGTCTCCACAAAGGTAAAGATATCTAATCAATCTCTCTCTCTGTGGTGATTACGATTCACAACCTTTGTTTGCTCTGTTGACGTCAGTGATCAAAAAGTCTCAGCCATTTGGCACATGAGCAGACATTGGGCAGTTTATTAGGCATACCTGCTTGCCAAGTGACCTACTCAGACAGCATACAGACAGGGTTCAGTTACTGTTCGAGTAGGCATTATAATGGATGAGATATGTGATCTACGTTTGAGCGTGGTGTTACTGTTAGTGCTAAACATGGTGGTTCCAGCATCTCCGAAACAGTCACCCTCCTGGGATTTTCACACAGTACAGTATCAAGAGTTTACAGAAAATGGTGTGAAAGACAAAAAAACATCTAGTCAGGGGCATTTCTGTGACTGAAAACGCAACACAACCAGATCATAGGAAAAACAACAAGACTTGAGCTACCTGAAGGACCACAAGTGCAGAAATAACAGCACAGTTCAACAGGGACTTGAGGAATGGCTTCTCTGGACACACAACTCGCCTACCCTTGAAGGGGTTCTGAAGGCAAAATTGGGTTCAACCCAGTACTAGTTCCAATAGAAAGTGGCCAGTGCATTTAATATATCCAGATTGCCTGGGGGAAAAAAAAACATTGAATGACACAAACTAATTTCACTTATCTGTGATAATTGCATTAGTAAAGTTGAAGATGAGAACAGTAACTGCAATCTTTACAACTCTGCTGCTGTTTGTCAAATATTTAAATTCACTTCGGGGAAGTGTCCACTTCTCACCTTGAAATTACAAGGCTGAACAAACTGACCTCATGTCTTTGTTTACTCTGTTGGTATTTCTATTACCAGTCTCTAAATGATTTGTATATTTAGCTTTCACACTTTTCAGTCGCTCATTTACATGCAGCTGTAGATAGACACCCTTTTGTAGATGCAGCATCTCTCTCCTTTCAGTTTTAGTAATTGACTTAAGCAAACCTACCATGTAATGTCTAATATTAGTTATATGTACCAATAAGCCAAATTTGCTGTAATGCGTGACACTCAGGGTGGGTGTACACATGGGGTGAAACATTTGACAAAAGAAGTTAAGGTCAATAAAGATAAAAGGAGAGAATATTAAGTACAGTGACAAATGTATTATCGCTCTGCCTGATCTTGTGTGCAACATCCTACTTGTCTTGTATTCCATGTAAAGACGGAAAGAGAGATGTCAGTAAAGTTCATGGCACAGTGGATACCGTTGTCTAGGTAATTGTCAAGCATCCCAAGGAGGACTGGTGCAGTATGGTCCTTAAAGACATTAGCAAGAAATCAGGGGAAACCGCTGAACAATAAAAACCAAGCCATGATACCAAGAGTTTGATGTTCAAAGGAAGGAATGGGGAGAAGGAACATTTCACTTACAAGATGTGACACAGCTGCCCCCTATCTCTCTCAGCGTGAACGGGTCAGCGAGGTGGAGGTGGAAAGGAAGCTTTCTGGGGAGAAATGTCTGGTAGAATCCAGGTGTCTGTCAGCAGGTGGATCTGCATGGAGTGGGAGGGGTGGACACTGGCAGGCAGAACCAAATTACCTGTTAAACGTCTGGATCATGTAGTAATGTTCTGTAATTTTCAGAGCAGTCATTTAGAGGTCATCATGAATGCTCCTCCAATCTCTAAGTCATCCAGTTTTGCTACCCTATGATGCAATATATCATAGGTGCACATTCTACACTCACCTGAAGATATTTCTCTTGTGTAGAAACACGGTTCATTCCAGGAAGTACTTTTAACTAACGGATAAAATGACTAGGGAAGTGTACTAGTATGTTAAGGGATGGGAAACTGATTCAATTGCTTTGTTCCAAAAAGTGGTACAACCCATGTGAAACAGAAATGACGTCTTACAGAAAAAAGCTGAGCCTAAAAATAGAGCAATCCCCCAGAATCTCATGAAAGTGTTTTTATTCAAATTTTTACATTACATATGGGACATAGTGTTCATTAATTGACATTAATTCATTAATTGACACAGTACATAAAAACACATGAACCAAAAAATTCAGTTTTTAACTAAGAAATGCATTTTAAAAAACTTTGCTTTATAATCAGAAAGCCGGCACAAATACAATATGAATTTAAGACCTTGTTTTTTATGTGACCAAAATTACTGCTTACTTTCAGTTTTGAGGCCTATTATATCTATAAAAATAACATAACACCCTGCAGAGCATTGCCAAGATCCCTGCTGTGGCTTATGCAAACACACCTCTGCTTTCTGGTAAAATTGTCTTTCACGTTTAGTTCCTTTGCAGTAAACAGTATGATATATTCTTCCATGTTGTTATTGCTTCTTGTTTTAAAAACTGTTGATGCACACTGATTTTCTAATAAGATATGGAGGTTGGTTCTTCCTGGTGGAAAATACTTCTCATGGTGTGCTTTGGCTCATTGGATGAGTATGTTGAAAAGGTTTTGTTCCAAAAACCCACAATAGGACAATTTCTGGAAAAAGAACACGGTTGGTGGAGCTGTAATGAGGCTCTTATTGAATTGTGTGGGGAAAAAAGGTAATAGTATAGTATGTTAACATGCTGTTTAAACATAAACCATTCTTTTATCTTTTAAAAATTAGGGATAGTATGACCTCTATGAAGAGGTAATGTGTGAAATATCTTTACAAGGGCTGTGTGTTTCATTAAATTGGGAGACATTAACCAAAAAACGAATAGCCGCCAAATCCATGATTTGAAAAAAGAATCTGACCTTTCTGATAAAATGCTGTATTTCTCCCTGAGTCCCCTTTTCTTGGCATATTCCAAATGGTTTGTGAGTTTATTCTGTCAAAATGCGGTCCTTCATTTCACACCTAAGATAGTTAGTAGTCATTTTACACAATACGTATCTCACAATACAAGTGCCAGTTGGAAGTGCTTGTTTCATGGCAATTTGGCCTATATTTCAGCAGGCAACAAGAAAACTGCAAAGCCTTTCTAGGGCACTTGGAGTCTAGTCACGTTAAGTGCAAGTTCAGAAAATGACAAACACGCAATGAAATTCTAGGACTTGGTAGAAACCTGCTCTGCCACAAGAGATGGAGAGAGAGAGTAAAGAACTGCATGGCAGAATACTTCTGTGGGTGAAGCCAGGACATGCTTGCATGGAAGAACAGGGTATCTGCTTATGGCTTAAGAAAGGTTCTGACTGTACTGATGTCAATTGAGCTGTGACCAAACGGTTTTCCGGGCTGCATCAGTGAATGTGACGTGCTTTGGACTAAAGTGATGGAAAACAACTCGTACAACAACTGTGTATGTAATACTGCACTATGTTAACCTCTCTATTGTGACTGGCTGATTTTCATCACTTTTTTTTGTGCTGAGTTCAGAACTCGCACAAAAGAGTTTTACATGAATAAGTAGATACGTGTGTTTCTTTAAACCAACATGTACTTTTCCTTTTAGCACAGTTGAATTTTGCTAAAGCCAAATGCAGACATAGAATTAACATGGAAAGACGCATAATAGAATCCTTATTCATTATGAAAGTGAATAATTATAAAGTAACTTTTCATAAGTTAAATCACACAATGCTGCACTAAGTCTGATCTCTGTCATGACTCACTATAAGAAAAAGGTCACAGTAATATTTATATAATATCAGGCAGTCAGATATGTAAAAAATGCATTTTTATGTTAGTAGAATTAGTAGTAATAATACTGATAATGGCACTTGCCCAAATCAAAATCAAATTCTTGGGACAGATATATTGAGCTTGGAAGGAAGACAGGAATCCCCCAATGAGAAAATCCAATTAAATATTCTGCAGTGATTTATGAGATACACAGTGGCTGCATATTCTCCAAATATTTCTTTTGAAATTGGCTTTTTAAAAATATTTTCTAGATCATCCCTGACAGCCAAGATAATTGCTTGTACTTATTCCTTTTCCTTCCTCTTCCAGATTGTAGTGACGTAAATAATAATAATAAAGATAATAAAGCTCTTGCATGCATGTTTATATAAATGGATAACTGTTAACGTATTTCTTGGACTACATAAAATAAACCTTTTTACAGCTACAATCTCAAGACGCATATTTCATATTCTTGCAATTTGCTGTTTAGTCTTACAGTTCGGGTTACATTTCCACTTGTCCTTGCCCTTTAAGTTTGTAGGACAAATATTTAAAACTGTGCCAAATAACTTGAATGTGTTTTACATACAAATACAGATGCATTCAGAGGTGTATTTGGATACCAGAACTTCCTGAGAATTAAATAGTTTATGAAGGACACGAATGCAGGTGCACTTTGTTGGTCATGTATCCCTCATTATTTTTTGTAATAGCAGGGGTGTATATCGGGAATGATATGAAGTTATAATTAGGGATGGGCCGATCTACATTTTTTCAGTTTCGTTCCGATTCCAAAACGCATCTGCCGATACGATTCAAGAGCTAAATGTGAATATATAATATATTAATATTTACATATTAATATTTTAAAAACTAGTGAATACAAATAAACATGTATGCCAAAAAAGCTTTAATTAGGCTACTCATAGCTACATAATGCACTCTCCCACCTCGTTTATACATCTTGTTTTAAGCGTTTATGAGGCATTTGCAGTTCAATATGAATATCTTCCAAGAAAGTACTGTAGCCTATACACAAGAGGCGAATGCTTAAAACGGCCCACAATTTTTCTCCGACTAGCAAAAGCGTCACTTTATTGTGATTTCAGCCCCTCATATAACAAAAGCTGTAGCAAGTGCGCAAAACAGCTCAAGCCAGTGACTCCGTAATCATCCATTGCTTTTCTTCGTATTACTCGCTTTGTCTTGCACAATTGCGCGCGCTTTGTTTATTGAGCTGGGGGCTATTCCATGAAAGTAGCTAAAGAAATCCAGGCTTTTTCCCAAAAAAGTCAGACTCAAACTAGCGCCATCTCTAAACTAAGCCTCATGTCGTTCCAGTAACGCATTTAAGGTTTAACTAATCAAGGCTCATACAAGACAGACTTGCATACTCTCACTTACTGTGCATACCCGGGATATTTAAAAAGCCCAGATAAATGGATGAACGATAAATCGATCAAATGAGTTGGAAAGCATGTAAAACGAGAGCGGTCTTTTTTTCCGCCGCAGGACAAACACTGTTGATGCAGTTGTATGGAATACAAAGATGTAATCGCTTATGGAAGTAAATCTGTCTCATCACAATTTGAGTTTTATATGCCACTGAAATTCTAATATTGAATATTTATGCATTGGAAATATGCATCGGAAATTCAGTGGTTTGAAATCACATGCAAAAATACGAGGTTAAAAATACAAAGACAACATTTCAAAGTTGCTCCAATTCGATGGTCCGAATTCACATGCAGAAATACGAGGTCAAAAATACGAGTTATTCTTCCGGGATACCAAGGCTAAGCAATCGAATCTGTGGGTGCGAATTTCCGATGCATATTTCTAATGCATAAATATTCAATGTTAGAATTTCAGTGGCATATAAAATTCTTATTGTGATGAGACAGATTTACTTCCATAATTGCTAAAAAGGCAATACTGTGGCCATAAATAAAGCCAGGGAGCTGGCTTGGTAAAGAATTGCAGACTGACTAAATGCATAAGTTACGTAAGTGTTACAAGTACCTAGTACAGTGGCATGGTGGTACAGTGGTTTGTGCTGTCGCCTTGTACCGCGAAAGTTCGTGGTTCAGTCCCTATTGCCAATGGGGAACCTTCTGGGTTGAGTTTGTGTCATTCTTACTGTAAAATGTTATTCTGTATTATTTGATCTCTGTAAAATACTTTGTCGCATCCGTTCTGCACATATAACCATATAGTCTTTGCTATTCACTAATAAACCTTCAAAGTAGACCTTGACTAAACAAAATATATAAATATCTTCCTGCTCATATTACTTTAATATTTTTTTCTATTTTCAGTCATTTCATGTTTGACCTTTGTAATATGGGTACGCTTTTATTTTAATTATTTTCGAATTAATTGGAATGTTGAGTCGTGATTTTTTTTTTTATAGACTTTATTATATTTATTACATGACATGAGTAGTGAGAGCGCGGAATTTCGTCAGACAGAACGATGTTTTGGGAATCCGTTCGCACACATCGGATGTTCTTTGAGACAACGCTTAAGTAATCGAGACCGTCAACCTGGTCCAGAGTAGTGATGTGGTTATCCATTACTTTTGGGTAATTGTTACTACCAAGTACTCAGCAGTCCAGTATTAGGTACTTAATACTCATTGCCCAATACTTGTTACTACTTGGGTTGGCTATGCATACAATAATGAATGCTGCTACCTATACTGTACCATAGTCCGTAAGCCTACAGCGCTTGGCAGCGTCACGTTAGTGTGAGTAATTTGACGCATGATGCTATTGCTGGTTGTAAGAACTGCAATCATGTTTGCTTTCTCAAAATTGAGAGCCTATATAAAAAATATGGCCTACTGAATAAAGATAAGAGGAAAATCTGTAAGTTGTCATTTCTATTATGAATATTTATGCAATAGGTCTATTCTAACAGTTACGTAACTATATAGGCTTGTCATGCACTCAGTCAACTCGCAAGTCAATGTGCTGTCAAGCTGCTATTAGCTATTTATCATACAGTTTTGAACAAAGATCATGGTTCTTGTTAAGGAACATGTTCATTTGCACCTTTTCAGCTGTCATCCGGCTACGTCTCTCGTTAATTAGCTGGCCACTCTTAGAAAATATCTGTTCACTGGGCAAAGACGTCGCAACAATGCACAGATATTTACTGGCTAGTTGCGCCAGTTGACCGTATATCTCACTGCGAGCCCTCCACCACGTGGATGAACTTAAGACGTACGTATATCTTTTGTCGTTAGAATGGCAATGGGCGACTAATTAGCCAGTCAGTGCAGTGACCCAGCCCCCCCCCCCCTCCATCAGACTCATATGTGGGCCATACAACATGCAGGTAATGACTGCAGGCTTCAGATAATGGAAACCAGCTGCAACTGCATGCCAGCCAGTACTGCCGCAAACAACAGTCTGCATGGCGAGTGCCGATTGGGTGGTTTGATCAGTCATATCGTTACTGTCAGCAATGAATCCTTGAACGGCTGAATACTCGTAACGATTCGTTACAGCCTGGTATTCGTTACTTACTCATTGCTACTCAAATCTACACCACTAGTCCGGAGCAGACTTGTTCATTTGCCTAAGTTACCATGGTAGCTCAGCGGGGATTCATTTAAGACATGTTGATGGAACTCCCACTTAAATGAGCCAGACTTGTCAAAAAGAGTCAGACTTTCCCTGAATTCTGCTTCATGGAACACCCCCCTGCTTCCATCTCTCAAAACTTTGTTTTTACAAAGACTGCAAATGGCTGCGCTATTAGTTGATGTTGTTGTTTGTTGTTAAGTGTAAAATACTCCCATGTTGTCACCCTCTTATCTGATGTTCTCACGCTCTTCCTACTGCGAATGGTATGCGCATGATGTCACAGCAGGCAGAAGTCACAAGCTCACACCCATTGAGTTGCAAATAGACTGTCAGCGTTAGCATTCATATTGAATGTCGCAAAAAACATCTAAAATGGGAAGGAGCTGTCGTGCGACTGATTATACAAAACGATTTAACTAGCAATAGGAACTTTTTACAAACTGCTGAAAACTAAATTAAGTAAGTATCGGGCGTGGATCGATATGTGGCGGATACCCGATCCGTCTAATAGATCTGGATCTGCGGCGAAACTGATATTCGGATCGGTGCATCTCTAGTTAAAATTTTATAATAATATCTGCATCAAGAAATACAGTTAGGCTTCCAAGCTGAAAATTAATTTATATTTACTAGAGAGAATTGGCAGGCACTTTGACTAAATAACGATTCACCCTGAGGGAGCTGTTTTCTTTCCTTACCGCAAAAGCTGTGCTTTTGAACCATTCCCATAATTTACATCAAAGGTTCTGATGAATTCAGAACCCAGCTAGAGGCTGATGTTTCAATGACCTGACAGAATAACTTGAGATGGGGGGGATTTACATACATGAAGCTATTGGAATATGTTGCACAAATCAAGCATGTATAATACCAATCAAAAGTTTGGACACACCAAGTACAAATATACCGTAGGCATGTCCAAACTTTTGACTGGTACTGTGTATGCATGCACACACACACAAACACAAAAAATACAGGCATAGGTGTGCATGTGAAAACATTGTGGGTCAGGTAAGGCTGATTGAGCTTTTGGATAATAGGATATTGGATCTGGTGATTGAGGCACGGTACTACCGAGGGTCCCAAGGGAATAATTGTGTCTCCGGAAAGAAACTGAGTGTAGAGTATTACAGAGCTTCAGTGAGTTGTACTGTTGGAGTTCAGAGGTACTTCTCTTATAGGATGGAGTGTGGCACAGATGTATGCCATCCCAGTAACGTACTTTTGCCCCCATTGTTAGTTCTGAATTTGCCCTTGGCTGACTGGTGCTGATTTGATATCCATTAGAGTGATATTTTTTATGTATGGACCCTGGTTCAGTTGAAACCAAGTGGTCAGAACTGTACTAGATCAAGAAAACGCCATTTTTCTATTAATAATTTTGATGCATCTTTTGATCTGGCATCTTCTCTGTGCAGCCTGTTTGATCTGCTGACTTGGCCTACCATGGTGCATGATTTACATTGTTTTCAAGCTCATCAAACCATCTAATGACTCATTCCATACAGGCTAATTTACCTCGCACTGTAACTTGTGGGAAACAATCTTTCATCAATTGGCCCCTTAGACCCGTAGGTGCTTTGCACTTTTCCTTCTGAAAAGAGGGTGAGGGTTGACTCATCTTGGCCATTGGAGTCTTTTTCCTCTCTGATGTGCAGACCAGAGACTTTGTTTCTTTTTGAACTGCTTTAATTGACAGCGCATGTTTAGGTATGCCTGCATCCCTCTGTTATATGTCTTTGCTCTTTTTTTTTCCCAACTATGTAGATTAACCCTCTGTTTTCTGTAACCTCTTGTATGGGGCTGGATCATAGTGATCTGGGAGCCTATTGCAGGAGGTACAGGGCAGGGTATATATACCCTAGATGAGGTGCCCGTGCATCACTGCGCACACAATCACACACTTACATGCCAAGTCGAAGACTGTTTCGGAAAGCAGGAGGAAATCTGATTTTTCTGGAGAGAACATGCAAACTTGTATGTGCACACATGACTGGTGATGGGAATCAAACTCTAATAAGCTGCTGTGCTGACCACTAGATTTTATAAATTAATTGTATATTTACTAAACAACATCTTTCTTAGTCGCTGATGCGCAGTAGAAAGACACACTGTATACTGCTGAGACAGACAGCTCTGGCCTTGTTGATACCTGTCAGCTGCAGTGTGATCTATTTGTGCATCAGTGTCCTGGGGGGAGGAGGTTATATGGGATATCTAAAGGCACCCTACAAGGGGGTGCAATAGGTGGTGGGCAGTGAGTGGCCCAGCGGGTCAAATCTCTGTGCCTGTGATCAGAAGATCGCTGGTTTGAGCCCCGGCTCCAGGGTCGCCGCACAGTGGCTGACCCTGAGCTGTGACGCGGGGGGGGGGCGCGCCCCCCCCCCCCCCCCGCCGCTATAGGGTGAGCTGTAGTGACCTCCTGTAGTGACACAAACCATCCATCTCCTACAATGCTCTCGAAGCCTCATGTTCTGATCTCCCGCGGTTATGGTTCTGTCTACTGTATGGGCTGCTTCTCCAGAGGGATGCCATCGCTTGCTCCATCCTGTATCAATAGTCTCTCCACCCCCTACCTATCACTGCTTCCCTAATTAAGACAATCCTTTCAAAACCATGATGGACAGTAACACCTTCAATATAATGTGAAACCTGCGGTATTTTACAGCAAAAGAACCTTCTAGTCATTTCATATGAGTTTTAAGAGTATTGCCCCTTCGCATCAGTTTCAAACAGGAGAAATTTCCTAGAAAAGTCACTTTCCTTCATAAACTTCCCAATGTCTAACACTGTGCTGCACAGCATGGAGACAGACCCTGGAAATACTGACGGCAACTGGATGGGTGGCTTGCATATCTACGGTGGGAGGGATGCCCGCTCACGACATGTGGCACAACTTTCTGGAGCCCAAGCATGTGCCTGCTGCCAGACATGCCGTTGAAGGGGATGGCGCGGAGGACAGCCGTGCCCGAGTGAAAAAGGAAGCGTAATGTCTTCTGCTGAGATGTGTCATGGCCCGTGGAACAGCGTCCCATCTGTTTACCCCAGTCTTCAAAAAATGCTATTTTTTCATTTAAAAAAATGATTCATTTAAAGACAGTGATTCATTGATTCATTTAAAGAGACTCAGTACTCTATGGCCGTTTTGATTTTTTTTGTGTATATGTAAATACATCATTTTCATTTTCTTTAAAGGAAACAACGTGGAAGTCCATGTGACTTCCACATAGATCAGGTCTTTGGGGGACCTCGTCACCTCCAGTCCCTGCGCTGTCCCCGGCCATGACGGAACGTCTCTTTAATCTCTTTTAATGAGGTCTTTACTCATGCAGACACTTCCAGGCTCCCGGCAACATGGATGTGAATGTATCACGAAGATGGCAGCGATAATAACAATCATAATCAGAACGATAATAATGACCAGAAGCACCACACTTTTACGCATAAACTCAGGGAAGACACACTGAGCTCGGCCATATTCCTGTGCATTTTGCAAAAAAATGCAGAAATAAAAAGGAGATGGAAAGACAGTATGGGGAAAGACCATACAGAGATGTCTGTCGCTTGGACAGGGGTCGTTACCTGGACCCTAGGGACAAAAGGCGTAGTTCTCCTACTAAGGCTTTGGCTCTGGGTAAAGGCACAATTAAACAAAGAAAAAAACAAAGAAAAAAATGCAATAAAACAAAATCCAAATGACAAAAACCCACAATCAAACACACAAACAAAAAAAATCAAAGTCTAGCGGAAAAGAGATTTACTCTGTGGCTTTTTTTGTTTTGTTTCTTTAAAACTACTGGTATTGATCTGATGTCTTCAATAACAGGACATGCTTTGCTCTCTCTACATCTGCACTTCCTGTTTCCTGGAGACTGGAGGTAAGCTGTGAATGTTGTGCTTGTTTTTGTTATCCTGCTGGTTGTAAAACGTTCCAAGGCCAATAGTTTCAGCATAAGCATTTAACGAATGATATGGAGCTGTCGGGCAAGTACCAGTCCTGACCTCGGGAGGGATTCGTGACATCCCCCAGGACTGGAAAAATCATACAGGCCTCCACTGCACTAGGTGCAGCTGTAAACTTGGACAAGGCTTAGTTGGCCCCTAGTTAGGGCATGAGCTGCATTGGTAGCCAGGCTTTCATCTGAGATTGCCCCCCAACAGGGATGGGAGCATATAGCTATCAGCCCTCTAGGTTAAATCTCCTTCCAAAAAAAACAATGTCAAAAGTAAAGGCAGACTTCAAGTTATTCACCAGCTGGAACGTTTTACAACCATTTTTTTATTGCAAAAACTGTTCTTTTTGTAACAACTTTCACGCCACACTACCTGGCCTTCAACTTAAGTACCCCAGCTGCCCTGTCGCCTGTGTTAGCTCAATGCCCCAAGGCGGGCATTGTGGGTACCTACTGAGAGCTGTCCGGACAGGTACTGAGGGGCGTCCCGGAGCATGCTGGGGCTCATGGGAGACGTGACCGCAATGGAGGGCCGCTCCATCTTCTGGGATTCAAAGGAACTCGAACCTGCAACGAATACAGGAGGTATTGGACATTCTCATCTCTGCCTGTTGATGCTGCAGTCAGTTTTCGCCAGTCAGGTAAAGGCTGAGTTACATGATTATGAGATGTTCAATGTGAACTGAAGTTTTATCCAGGGGTGGGGGATCCTTTTATAGCATAAGCATACACTACCATAACTATTTGTAAAGTAACTTTTCAGTATTTTCCTATAATTATTCATGTGATTTTTTTTTGGCAGCCCTACTCACTTGATTCCAATTGTGCGTGTGTGCTATCTGGTATCCGGGGAATATCTCTGAAAGGAAAGGGGGAGGGAGGTGTTAAACCGGCACACAGCACACAGTGTTTTAATGACTCACAGTGCTCCATTTGTCTTCATTGTCCTATCAGCTTCCTATGCAATACAAAGCTGGTCGAATATGCAAATGGAAGATTTTCCGCTTTCTAGTTCATCAGTTAGACCCGGTCCTCTGTTTTCATTTAGGAAAGTGCAGTACACAGGTTCAACTATAGATGCACTCTTTCACCATTTAGCAAAGTGATTCACCTGATTAGCTCCTGTACACATCCACCATGTTATACAAAATAATGATTAAAATAATGTCAATGAAAATTCATCCATCCATCCATCCATCCATCCATCCATCCATCCATCCATCCATCCATCCTTCTATTCATCCATCTTCTAAACACTGTTCAGTGGCTGCAGTGGCTGCAAGGCTGGGATACACCCTGGATGGGATGCCTGGCCATCACAGACGGAGGTGTATTAACTTTTCTGGGGGCCCTAGTCTGCCACGGCTAGAAGGCCCCCAAAAGGGCCTCTTGAGTTATTTTTTGAGTAGAAAGAAAAATGGAAAAGAATTCAAATCTAAATTAGACTCAAAACTGAAAAGAAATTAAAATCAGTGCGTGGTGTGCTGGCAGTAAAATTTGTTGACCAGGGGTGTGAATGCTAGTGGATTCATTACCTTCTTCTGAGGAGGGGGCAGAGCCTTTGTTTTACCGGGGGCCTAGGCTGTAGCCTACTATAGAATGCGTATTAATCTGCCACTGACCACAAGGCTATATTATGATTACTATTATTATTATTATTATCAGATTTATTGGCCAAGTATGTTAACTCACACAAGGAATTTGATTCCGGCCAATGGTGTCTCTCAAGTTAGACAGACAATATATAGGCAATGAACATATAATTTACAGACAATATACAAGCTGTATACTGATTAAATGCAAGACAAGTAATATACATAAAGTGCCAAGACAAAAATGAGAATTACATATAAGAATGAAGGTACGATTCAGTTTTTGTACATGTGAAGCCGGGTGTAAATACAAGAGTGACTGCAACAGCAGATGATACTGGTCACCTATTTATGAGGATAATGGCATGAGGAAAGAAACTGCTCTGGTTATTATGAAATAACAATAAGAATAATAATAATAATAATAACCTACCCAATGGGGCGAGACACCACCAGCTCCACCTGGGGCTCAGGCTTTGAATCTAAAATTATATTGTAAACTTCTTTGAAGGTGGCCCCATCCAGGAGCCTCCCGTTCCACTCCAGGACCTGATCGCCTGCGGGGAAACACACGGGGGGAGGGGTCAGACCGGCACAGACATTATTGAGGCAACAGCAAATAACAGAGGAAATCACAACAAAAGACACAGTGTGTGACTATATTAAAATGTATGTTTTTCTATGAAAAAGGTTTTATTTTATTTTTTTTATTATACCTGGTCGAAGGTGTCCAACAGTATCTGCTAGGCTTCCTTTTTTCACTTTTGTGATGAAAGCGCAAAGTCTACCAGATTCTGTCATCTTCCCTCCAACCACCTGGTGGCGAACACACATATTTGAGGACACAGTGCAGCAACCCGTCTGGTGGTCACATGCAAATAAATCAAATAAAATGCGCACACAACACACATGTATATATATACATACATACACACTTATTCAAGTAAGAAAAAAAAGATACCTAATAGCACCATATAACAAAAAAACAGTTATAGGTTTCGGGCCTGAGGTTTTTTTAAGTAAATGTGATACGAAGGAAAAAGAAAATTAAATTTTGGCGAATGTCTCTGATTCACCACAGTGGGGGGGGGGGGGGGGGGGAGAGTGGGGAACATTACAATGGTGGTGAAAAAAAAACAGGAAAAAGAAAAATTGGGGCAAACCCAAACAAAGTT
>JAODKC010000095.1:26272903-26299878 GCA_026777985.1 Mormyrops attenuatus | reverse complement strand
GCCTGTGATCAGAAGATCGCTGGTTTGAGCCCCGGCTCCAGGGTCGCCGCACCGTGGCTGACCCTGAGCTGTGACGCGGCCCCCCCCCCCCCGCCCCCAAGCTATCAAGAACAAGATGGGTTAGGTGACAAATTCTGATGCACCTGCGTTCAAACTTGTGCAGTTGGCCAGTAAAGGATTTATCAATATATGGCAGGCTTGTCACAGAAAAATTTTTTTTGTCTTTTGCTGTAATGACAGTGCTTGTATGCAACATTATACCTGCTTGCAGATGAATTCCTTCAATGCAAAAGAGTGTCCTTGCTCAGATGGAAGCTTTTGATTGCAGCCCCATGTTCATCAGTTGACAAAATAATCAGTGTAAAACTCTTTGCATGGAGGTATTACATTTAAATAATCCGTGAAAACAGTTTCTCTCTGGCAAACAACTGGGACGTCATATTTAAGATGGTGTATTGGTCACTTGTAGAAGACTTAATTGATTAGGGAAGGGATGTACTCAATTGTGGCTATGACAACCCATCAGAGGATGCCAAAAATAAACTCCTACAAGGACGTTCATGACATCTGCTTGTGTCTTGCTACTTGGTCCTCCTCACGATACTGACCCTTAACTGGAAAGAGAGAGAGCACATCTGTGTTGCCATGGTGACCATCCTACCACTGCTTGACTAGAATTGTTGTTGGGAGGAGAGAACCTGGTGATTCTGCTGTTTCTACCCTTACAGTCAATCACAGTTGCACATGTCTAGTATTTAAAAGCTGAGTGTTTATAGCTTCTGCAGTGGCATTGCTATGCTGTCAGCTTGTCAGAGAGATTGAATTGAAGGTATGCATTGGGATTTTTTTCCAATAATAAATAAATGTTTTTTTTTCTTGTATACACCCACACACACATATTTGTATTCATATTTTTGTGGGGACTCTCATGTCTAAGGGAAAATCCCTAATCCCAACTATGATAACCTTAACCCCTACACAGCCCTAACCTTACCCATAAGTAACCAAACTTGGCATTTTTAGTGTTTTGGTTGCAGTCACACATTATTGTGGGGATCAAAAAAATGTCCTTACAAGCCACAAAGTAACAGGTTTTGCTACATTGTGGGGACATTTGGTCCGCATTGTGGTAAATGCAAACTGACACACACACACACACACACTCAAACTTGACGCCGCTATTTTCTTTGGGTTTTTTTTAATGGCATTTCTGAAATTCCCCATTACCATAAGCTATTTTGATTAAAAAAAATATGTAAAAAGCATGATTAATGATAAAAGATTAAATGATGTCAGTTTAAAAAAAACACAACAATTGGCCTGCATCATAACTGAGCACGTGCAGCCTGCTCAGTTTTCAATTACTGTAACAGCTGTGCTTTCATACTCTTTTCTGTAATGATTGCATTTGCTAAACGAAAAGCTTTCCTACAACCTGATTTCACTAATTATTTGTAAACTTTTTTTCTAAAACAAAAAATGTTTTGCCCTCTGAAGTCTCAGTAATTTCATTACTTTAAAATATATGTTTGCAAAACAACATGAATAATGAATAATATGGGTCATTTATTCATATTGTATACCTTGAGGCTAAAATCTAGCCATCAATCAACAAAGCATGCATAATTATTTGACCAGTGGGAAGGGTTGTTGGGTTTAAATATAGCAACTGCTCCTGTTTTCAGAAAAATCTTTTTTTTTCTTCTTCCGCATCCAAATGACTTGAATCCAGGTCATCACTTCAAAGAATAATTGGTTCTGACGTTAAAGGTTCTGTAATAAGAGATGTGAGGTTACCTTCTGTAAACTGAAATGCAGGCTTCCGTGTGATACGAAAATGCATATCTGGTGTTGAAAGTCAGCTAATTTTGAGATAAACGCTGGTCCCTAAAATACTTTTCCTGAAAATTAAATTAAAAGACTAATCATTGTAATGATACCAGGGGGCACTTTTTAAGGCTTTTATCCTAAGTGCCAAATAATGGTTTTTGTTGCAGATTAAGATGGTCTTTTCTATGCAAACATTCACATTCTTTCACTTCCTTCATGTAATTCTCAAGCTTTCTCCTTTATGACGTTAGCTTGAATAATTTCAATTTGTTTTACAATTGGTTTAATAAATGTGGCTGGCAGCTGTGGCCTGGAATTTTCAACAGTTTATCTTCCTTCCATGAAGAATAAACTGACCACCTGGAACGAGAATGAAGCCAAAACTACTTCCGGGGGGGGGGTAATGCGCTTGTGCTTTCTGGATGATTCTAGTCACAGCAAATGTCACTCTTAGAAATATTTATACTGCCTGTAAATCTGAACTGCAAACTGAATAAAATGATACGGAGTGTGCTTCATTTGAAAATGTAGCTTAACGGTATTTGGAATGCTACATTTATTATCCACACTATTATGAGATATTTAAAAACAAACAAAAAAAAACTTGGAAGGTTCTACTTTTGATGCTCGTCTGTATGTGTTACATACTAATGGTGTGAAGCAGAGCTGTCGCAATAACTCAATTTTAACTCAATTACTATTTAAAGAAGAATAGCAAGTGAGGCTCAAAATAAAGACTGAACTGATGCCTTGTTAAAATTAAGGAAATTAGAGATTTGGATCGGTATCGGCGGTGATCGAGACCTATTTGACGGATCGAGTATCGGCCATACGTGACTGATCCACGTCCGGTACTTACTAAAAAGAGAGCTGCAGTTTCATGTTAAATCTATAGTATTTGTACAATCAATCGCTATTTCCCATTTTATTCAAGTTAGTGCCTCCACTCGGTGGGTGTGAGCGCAGTGACTTCCGCCAGCTGTGACGTCATAAGCATACCCTTTGCAGTACGAGGATGGCGATCTGGGAGAATTGTACACTTTTAACAACAATTAGTAGCACATCGCTTTTCAGTCTTCGTAAAAAGTTTTGAGAGGTCGGAGTATCGCTTAGTGGAAAATCCCACTAAAAGTTTATGCAACTGTGCGAAACAATTTGAGTAATATGAAAAAAGAAATCGATGATTTGGGAGTCGCTGGCTTGGGCTGCTTTGCGGACTCGCTACGGCTTACGATACACGAGGGGACTGCTGTCGCAATGAAGTGACGCTGTGGGCAGTGGGAGAAACATAGTGGGACATTTGAAGCATTCGCCACTTGTGTATTCTTTCTTGGAAGTAATTCAAACTAAACTGTAAAATGCCTCAAATGTTTAAAACAAGATGTACAAATGAGGTGGAACAATATGTTAGGGTTATGTATGTTTCTAGTAGACTAATTAAAGATTTTTGGCATACATTTTTTCATATGTGTTTAGTAGTTTTAACAATATCAGTAATATATAAAGTATAAGTATACATTTATTGTATTAAAATGTTTAAAGTAAAAATAGCTCTTGTGTTGCTATCGGTATCGGAAGCTGTGAATCGGATAGGAACTGAACAAAATGTGGATCAGCCCTTCTCCAGGGGTGGCCAATCTTATCCGCAAAGGGCCGGTGTGTGTGCAGGTTTTCGCTGCATCTCCCTAATTAGGTCACTAATTAGAGGACTGATTGGCTGAAGAGTCCACACACCTGGGTTTGAACAGCTGACCTAAAGGTTACCCCAAAAACCTGCATACACACCCTTTGCGGATAAGATTGGCCACCCCTGTCCTAAGGGAAATATATTATTTTTTAGACAGATCCAACATGCTACATGGCATTTTTCAAGGGCCTGGAAGGTTACCTTGATGGGAGGGAAAATCGTTCACTATTTAAATTTTTTTTAATAATTACTACGTACATAACCATTCAAATATTTGAACAGTTGCCAAAAATATACTGCTTATTTTTAAAATTTCCCTTTCAAAATACAAACCAATCATTGATTCATATCTGACAACTGTGTATAATATTTCTTTTTCAACGTACTATGTGTATGGAGTAGGGCTGAACCATATTGGAAAAAGGTCACATTGGAATATTTCACATTTTTGCGCCAGCGAATGAACTGTTTCTGTTGGGCTTCTGTCATTTTATGAAAATTTGCGCTAGAACACACCAGCGTGACTAGATCTGACGGTTGACATACAGGAATAACAGAAAGCAAAGTTTCACCAACTAGATTCAACCCAGATTACATATTCTAAATTGGTCATAACCATACCACCGGGGACCAACCCTGTCCAACCCTGCTAAAAATTGGCTTGGTGTGTTCCTGGCTTAAAAAGGAGTTGAAAGTAAACAATAGTCAAGTAGAATGTATATACCAATAGAGTCAGTCATATATGTTGGTGTTCATTTGTGCCAATATACAAAGCGGCCCTGACAAACCTCTTGTTTTTTTGTATCATCTCTGTGGAATCCAGAATATTTCCATACAGCAGAAAGCAAATGTGCTTTGGTGACCAGTACTCGTTTCTGCTTCTCCTCTTCACGCATTTTTGTTAAATTTTCTTACAAACTTGTTACGCTGTTTATGAGCAAGCCTAACGGCAAGCACAAAAAAGACTGTGATTTGCTCGTGGGTTGCTTACAGTCAGCTGTGGTGAGTGTGTACTGAGAGTGGTCCAAGGAGGCAAAAACCACAATCCCCTGGCAAGGTGTTGGGCAGCGGAGACTTATCAATTGTGGGATGTGAACGAAGGCTGTTGTGTTTGGTACTACCTAACTAAAGGGCTACTACAGTACAAAACATAGATAATTTTGATGATTCAGCCCTGCAGTCAATGGGGCTACATAGCTGCAGATTGGACTTGTTGGGCCAGCACATCCCACAGATGCTTTTCACCTATCCAGCTGTCCCCATGATTGAACAGAAAATGGGCTTCATTATAGCAGTCAGACATCTTCCATTAGTCCTAGGTCTAGTTCCAACACTCGTGTGCCCTTAGCAGGCGCTGTTCACAGTGGATGTGGGTTGGCATGGGCACTCTGACTGGCGAACAGCTGTGCAGCCCTATACGCTGAAGGGCTCGATGTGCTATGAGTCATGTCAGTCTTGGCTGATATTTATCAATAATCTATATTAAAAGCACCAGTGCCAAAGACAAGACTAGTAAAATAATTGATATGATTGCACTGGAGGACCAACCATGTTCCGTGGTCGAGGATGAAGGGGTTTCGTCAGGACATTGACCCAGAGATCTCAAAATACAAGAAGGTTATTGGTATCAGTGATTATGATTATGCATAAATATTTGTATCAGTCAAAATTTCCACCTTTTGCTTAGGTACATCCTAAACCACTGTCGTTATTCAAAAATAGTGGTGAACTGATGTGGAAAATATACTAATAAGTGCATCTTCAGCTTGTAACCATGAAAATGTTTTTAGGCACAAACATGTGAGGCAAATGAGTAGTAATTCTGGAATGAGTGGCTTAATGTATGAAAGCTGTGCATTATACTTTCTTAAATCACTTTTTTGCAAAGGCAACCATACTCCACTACATCAGGTTTTCCTTTGCCTCTGCAGCTGTGTGTTTAAAAACATACATAACTCTTAAATATATGATTACTAGAATAATCGTCACATTGGTAGATATATTAATATGGATAGTGATATCCATAATATGAAGGCCAAATGTTCTAGTAGAATTTTATTAACGTAAAATTACAATTATATACATTGTTGCACTGAGACATTGCATCATTCACAATATGCTGTATATGTGCAATGATGCTGCATTACAATGCATATGAAAAGCTGTACATAAGTTCGTTTCAGTCTGATCTGTCACATAACCCATCAACAGGATGTGACAAAAGGTTAGTCAGTCTTTTAAATCCAGAAAGAGAATTACTGATTTTCAAAAAACTAAAATAATGAAAGCACAAAATCATTTTTTGAAAGATGCCGTCTTATACCATAAAAGTGATTTTTGAAAACTCACATATTCTCACATCTGACAGCATATGTTGATGGATGGAAAATTTTCCTTCAAAAAATCCAGCTCAGTTGTAAAGTACTTATTTTGCATGCCTGTGTTAAGGTGGCTGTTTCAAGCCGCTGTTGTGTTTTTCTGCAAAAACACATCAGTTGAATAGTCATACACAGTATGGTATTGGCAGCAATTGATTTTCACTCCTTTTTTCTGAGCTGTTCCTTTCTTCATTGTGTAGGAAATGCACAGAAATCTCAAGGTCTGGGGAATCTTCTTAAGGATTTGAATTTTTTCTTGAAATCCAAAAGGGAATTTTGCATTTATAATTTGTATCTATTGATCCGGCAAACCTCTAGAAAAAAAAAAAAAACTTAAAGCAGAGAACTGGATATTTTTGCTTTAGGAGGCTTTGTCTAATAGCAAACCTTGCTATAATATGTAACAGTGACAGAGGGTCTGCCCTCTGGCTTGTGTAAATTGGGACAGCCAGCAGCACGCCTGTGTGGGAGGGGACGCCCGTACTGTAAGTTCTGTTGTCCTCATTCGAGCCCTGGCGCTGTTTGTATGATACACTATGCACAAGGCATTTCCATTTAAATAAAGACAGTTATTTTTTTTTAATAAGGCTGCATGTTATAATGTATTTTTCGAGTTATCTGCATAACCTTTTGTAGTGATTGTGGCTTCATCTTCCAGGGGGGGGATTCCCTATCAGCTTTGTCTGTGGATCATACAGTATTTACTAAGTCCCTGTTGGAAGATTATTTAAGCATAAGAATGGAATCAGTTGGCTGTTCCCTTTAGAAGTGAATGTCCCTCTGCCCTATATACAAAGCTCATAGGTGGTGTAAAATAGTCCACTCAGCTTCTTGATGACGCTGGCCAAGCATCTTGGCTTTGTGAAGTATCTAGAATAAGTCTATGACTGAATGTTAAACTTAGAGCGTAAGATTAGAGTTCCCCGACGGGTACAATCCAGCTGCGTTCTTTTCCGAAGGCATAACTTGTCTCTCTAGTTCTAAGAGATCTATTTGTTTACTTTGTCATGATAATTGGCAATAAGCACTATTTTTATCTACCTGACAATTCAGCAGGTCTTACAGTATTGTTTAGTTTAGGAGGATGACCTGTTCTGAGCACATTCTGGGTCATCCTGTGTATAGGTATGTTTCTCCCTTTTAAAAATGAAACTCTGCTTGAGTGGCTCTTCAGTGTTTTATGAATCATTCAGTTAGAATTGCGCTTTTCTACATCTATTCCCAAGATTTGTCTTAAAACACTCAGAGTTAATCTGCAGGAGTACAGAGCCAAAACAATCAAGTTATTACGGAATGTTGGCTATTACTCAAATACTTTTTGACTATACTGTGTGAAGACAAATCTTCGTTGCATTGTGCTATTCTTTGTGGGACCTTGCAGATGTACTTTTGACCTAGAAATCCACATAAACCAATTTTATAGCACACAGTAGAATGTATCGAAATTATTTTAAGAATTATTGAAGCAGCTGCTTGTAGACAGTGAAGGTTACTGCAGCATAGTAAAGTGAATGAATAGTTACCTAATTTTACTTGAAGATTTTCATACTGATTTGAAGTAAAACAGAATATGTAGATCAGAGAGAAGAGAATGAACGTGTGCACGCACGCACATTTATTTTCGATTGCATTTATACTTTTAAAAGAAAATTTAATTGCAAAATTACAAAATTATCCTTGCATCAGTTTCTTAGAAATCAGCATTTGTCTGACTGCAGTTTTTTCTGGTAATTGAGCAATCTTGTAGAAGGGGATGTTCATGGCAAATACAGAGAGATTAGTATTAATCACGGAAATATGCTCATTGATCCATTCAGCTGTTCAGCTCCTGCATAGAACACAATGGCGAAAGCAGGGGTGCTCTGTGCATTGGGAGTATTTGTTGGAATTACAGTTCACTTTTCAGTGTTATGATATCAAATGGGTGCATTATGTTGAATTTTGCCCAAATCTGTTACATAAGGTTCAAGCAGAGGTATCGCTTCTTTCATTACATACACATGCAGATTAATTGCTTTCCGTTTTAAGGTACATCCATTGTCCTCTCCCTTTTAGTCTGACAAGCAAGCATGTGTTTGATGCCAAGCCAGAGTGGTACCCTGCTCAGCCTTCCCACATGCACGTTGATAAATGAATTTTTCTATCTTTATGATTCATTTACCAGAAAATATTCTGAGAGCCCTCCAGCTGTTCTGTGTTGCCAGGTGTACATGGTTTGCCTGCTTTTTTCTTAAGGAGTCTATTGTTTGTGCCGTTTCAGCATTCCAATTTTTTTGTTTCAAGTGCTTTTATTGCTACATAATCAGGAATCCTAAACATACCAGGGCTGTTGGTGTGCGTGTGTCTGTGTGTGGATTATGTTTATATTACATTGTGGGCACCAAATGGTCCCCACAATGTAATAAAAACCTGTGTTTTTTTTAACGTTGTGGGGACCATTTTTCAGGTTCCCACAAAGATCTGTGAATGCAATCAAAAGCTAATAATGTCAAAAGACTTGAATTTTGTTCGCTTACTTATGGTTAAGGTTAGGGCTGGGAAGGGGTTATGGTCATCATGTTAGGATCAGAGTTTTCCCCAAAGATATGAATGGAGAGTCCCCACAAAGATATAATTACAGGGTGAGAGAGCGATAAAGGCTACTTTGGAAAATGCTAGTGTGGGATCCTGGAAGTACTGGTTTGATTTTAGACACTGAATTGATTTAAATATTTTTGTTAATAGTATTGTAGCACCGGCGGGGTGCATGTCCCAGCATGCCCTGTGTGCAATTGTAAGTAGCCCCTGTCTGTAATTTGTAAATAGCCCTTGTACTATTGTTGTTATTGTTGTTAATGGTTGCATTTCCCTATTGTTGTGCGTGTTTGCCCATGTCTTGTGTGTACCCTGTACGATCCTCGCGTGTTCTTAGCCTTTATAACTCTCCCACCGTGTTTGCACCTTACAGTTCGGCATCTGACAACCTTGTGTTTCTGCTCTGTGTATTTGGTTAGGTGCTCGTTGGGTGCCTGTTAAAGTCCTGTTAAGGACTGCAATTAAAGAGCACATTTTCCCTGGCAAGCAAGTCTCCTTGTCCTCTGCTCCTGCCACGCCTCGGTCCACCCGGTGCTACAGTATGCTAGTGAGAAATATTTGATATTCCAAACAGAATTTATCAGATACTGTGGCAGAAATTGGAAACTAAAAGGTAAATAAAATTAAAGAAATGGAAATATTAACTATATTCGCTTTTTCCTGCTTCTGACTGTTGCCTCTGTAATGCTGGTTTGAGCATTAGAATTTAACAGATTTAATTACTATAGTTAGCCGCATTCCCAAGCTAACAGCAGGCTTGTCTACATAATTCACACATTAGAATCTGTCTGTTACAATTAGGGGATCTTGCCATCATGTGTAGTCTTACCAAGCAATGATTAACAAATTCCTGTGTGGCTTTCAAAAGGAGGATTCACACAGAAATTCACCGTGCATTAAAACGGGGTTGTCAAACTCAGTCCCTAAAGAGCCATATTACAAAAGCACCAATGAATTTGCAGGCTAGTTGATAACAGTATGACCAAATTTAGCAGTTATTTGGTTGCAATCTACTATATGTGAATGACGTTTTGCAAAAGTGTACTTTGTAGAAAGCATTATTGAAATATGATACACAAAAACCTCTTTGAAGATATAGAATTATTAAGAATAAAATGCATCCACTGGGAGAGAAGGGCAAGGAGCATGCGCTGATTACAGCGTGTTGCCGCACCTGCCACACCACCTCAGGGATGAGAACCTGAGTGCAGTTGTGCATTGGGTGATACCGCAGCACCACACTAGTCCGAATGGACCAGCGTGAGTTTCCCGGTGGCTGGAGTGCCAATCCTGCCACCAACCCCCCAAGCAACTGCAGGTTAAGGACCTTGTTCAAGGGCCCAATGGAGTACGATCATTCGTGGCATTCACGGGATTCAAACCAGCAACCTTCCTATTGCTGGGACAGACCCCTAGCCTCAAAGTCACCAATCTGCCCACTGGGCTGATGAACCGTTATCTGCTTTTACTTCACATTATTATTCAGACGTTTTGTTTCCTATAACAGAATGTAAATGTTCTAAAATATCAGCTCCCTGCTCTCGGCGAATTTTATCTCCAAGATTTTGAAATACAACATCTGAACTGTACTGTACGGAAAATCCTGATCTGAACTCGGCTGCAGTGTGAAAATTGCATGTGCAAAATGATGTCAGTATTAATATTGCACATGACCCAACCCTACTCAGTATTTTTTTGTACTGTAACGTTGCACTGTGTTGTTAATTGGATGTAGTCTGTGAAGAAAGCATTCAAGTAAGAATTTCACTGTACTTTGTACATGTTTTTTTTCAGTTCAGATTGAATTCAGCAGCAGAAGAAACTTAAACTGCCATTAAATTTTGAAGACTCTGTACACAAAGGCACATAGTAGTGTTCAGAATATTTCTTTCTCTTCTCTCTGAAAGTATTAGGTTTAGAATATCGTATAGCCGCTCATTCCTAGAGAAATTCAGATGTTACTTTAATACTAAACTGTGTGCGGCTCAGTGGGCTAGGGCTAGTTCATACTTTACGCTTTCTGCATGCGCAGTCATGTGCTTCCGGTCTGGTCGTTTGCGCGGCAGCTTGTGTTCATACTGTGGATGCTGATTGTTGCAGTCGGCGCATGCATACTGCAATGATATTCCTCCAGACCAGCAGAGGGCAGATGTCGTCTCCTAGGTCTGAATAAAGCTTACGCAAAAGCAGGATGAGTTACGGAGTCTTCTTGAGGTTTTAAAACTATAAACATAACTTTCTTTTGTTAAAACTTATTAACTGATGTTGGCTTTGTCTCAAACAATTCGGACAGTAAATATGTTTAATATTTACCCCTGCCTGAACACATTTCTCATTGAAAGTACTATTCGATTCTTGAGATAAAATGTGATTTTTGGATAGAAATCAAAATAATAACCAAGACATAGCCCCTAAGAGGTCAGGGTGGGAAAATATTTTTTGAAATAGTTTTGTGTTCCCTTGCAATAGTTTTGCGATCCCACACTTGCCCACTTGCTATTTGTCGCAACGTGACGGCAAGGATTAACCTACATAATGTTTGTGTGTGCACTTCGCGTTCAGTAGCCCAGCTGTCTTGTTTACAGTTACTGGTGGTGAATTGACAACGTGCAGTTATTGATAAATACGTATAAAAACACACATAAGAAAGTTACATGGTGTGCATTGTCCCCCATAATTTAATGCTTAAAGCAAACTTAACTGGACATGTCTGTATTCTTTAGATTTATACTTGTAAGTTGATTAATCCTATGTTTTGAACTTTAAATGGACACAGTACAGTAATTAGTAACGGAAAATTATTGTGAGTGATCGCAAAAGTATTGCGAGGGAACGCAAAACTATTTCAAAAAATATTTTCTCACCCTGGCCTCTTAAGGGCTCCATAGTAATATATCATTAATCTTGAAAAAATATAGGTGAGAAGAGTTTTCCAGAGCTATTGATATTTATTGTTTTGAGCTGAACAAATTCAAAAGTTTACATACATGCCACCTACTGGATAAATCTAGTCAATTATCTTGCACATGCGCAGTCAATGCACAAGGTTTCCGCAAGACATAAAAATTTGGGGTGAGTTTCCCGAAGCCTTCTTAACACTACGTCTTTAGTAAGTTCTATGTAAAATGATAGAACTTACGAACAACGTAGCTTTAAGAAGGTTTTGGGAAACATAGCTCTTGGCTACACACCCACCGACTGCAGCCATTCGCAGCCAACCCCTGATGACAATAATTACGTCACGTCCCCTGAAAGCGCAAACGGTAAAGTTACCAGTTCAAGCCTGGCCTCAGCATGTCTGGGGGTCCTTGAGGAAAGTGGGAGGTGTAAAGAGTTTCCCCACGGGGATCAATAAAGTATCAGTTATACATACTACCCCCAAGATTTTTGGTGGTACTGCATCTCACGTACACATAGCGTTAATTCCTCACATAGGTGCACAATTTGCATGTGGAATCAATGCAGAATATCCATGGCGGCACTGATGCGTAAGCAGATGCATTGCGAGCGTCAAGTATAAACCAGTCCTTACTATCCTGAGTGTTTTTTACTGTGTAGTTTTTCAAATCTATAGAGTAAATTTATTATGTCTACAGGAAAATTAAACTTAGCCAGAAGCATATTGAACCTCAAATTAGCAGGCTGAATGATTTTAGTTTTAGTCTTTACACCTTGTCCTCAGAAGGTTCTTTCGCCTTTTGCCGGGTCGTCAATTTAAATAAGAAATTGTTCAAGTGACTTGCCTGGAAAAATAAAGGTTAAATAAAAATTTAATTAAAAAAAAAGTTTTTTTTCTTTTCTTTCTTTCGATCAACCTAAATACATATAGGCTGTTCTCATTCAGAGAATTTTTATCTTATCATCCTTTAGTTAGCTGTACTATCAGTACCATAATTAAGAGTTAAAAGAGGTGCTAGGTGAACTTCACACTATAGTCTTGCAGCTGCAGGATTGTGGATTCGGTTCCCAGTCCTGGTTGTGTGCAAGTTCTCCCTCAATTTCAGTGAGATCCCTCCACGGAGTCTAGCTTCCTCCTGCAGTCCAAAACCATGCCTAGGTGAATTGGTGTTTCTAAATTGCCTGTGGTTTTGTGTGTGTGTGTGTGTGTGTGTGTGTGTGTGTGTGTGTGTGTGTGAGAGAGAGAGAGAGAGAGAGCGGGGGGGGCTTCCCTGCCTTGTTTCCTGGGCTCCATTCAAATGGTGATCAACAGTTAAGGAAGATGCATGAATGATTAAGGAATGCATATTATTCCAGTATGAAAAATCTACTTCTACCTTTCGACAAAACTTAAATTAGAGTATTTTACCTTGTACTATGATTTCCATGTTACTGAGTACTGACTAAACTTTCACTTGAGTAAAATTAGAATGATTGTGTTAATTGATGACTACAGTTCAGTGCTCCTGATGTTTCATGCTTGGTTTACGAGGCTGAATTAGCACCCTCAGAAAACCCATCTCTATGGACTGGACATGTTAAGCTTAAGTAGAACAACAATTGTTCACTTATACCAAATAAACCTTACATCATGTTATGCCCTCTCTCCATTATGCAGTTTGGTTGCTTGTCCAAAGTCCCTAGGTTTTAAATCAAGAATAAAATGTCCTGATGGAATTTAAATGGATCCTGCAATGAACTGGCATCCCGTCCAGGGTGCCCCCTGCCTCGTGCCCTCTGCTTCCTGGGATAAGCTCCAGGCTCTCTATGACCCTCTCCTGACATATTAAGGTTGCAGTTTTGTACACCCCTTCATTTTTAATTTGTTGTTGTTGTTTGATATATGTAAAAATGTATACGTTTTTTGCACTTTGTGTTTGTGCTACATATTTGCATCTGTGCCCTTTACGTACCCTTGCTGCTTTGTCAAGCTCCAGTCCAGGGGGGCCTGTGTAGCTTAGTTCTTTCCTATTCTACCGCAAATGATTCAGCTCAAGAGCTGTGTTGTAATTAGCACAAGGAGTTGAATCAGGTGTGTTAAACGAGGGTAAACCAAAAACTGTGTAGGGCTCTAGCCCTCCAGGACTGGAGTTTAACACCCCTAATGTAAGTGATGAAAGTAGGACTGTGCTGTGTTTTTCATGAGGTTATTTTTTTTCTTTTTACCATTATTGTACGGTGCATTCTGTACTAATCAATACAGGAAATAAACATGACAAATTGGACAATGTAAACATTTTCTTGCTACATTAAATTTTTTTAAAATAACTGCGACTTCATTATTTGCCCTGTAAAATGGACTGCCAGTGTACCGGATTTAAAGATGCAGTGCAATACGAAATTATGACCAGTGACTGACCAGTTTCGTAAACTTATTACCAGCTTTTTATAAACCTGTAATGAACATTCTATAATGCATACCATTAGAACTTTTTATTTCAAGCACCAGTGCAGTGCAGTTCTTTGCCAGTAAGAATTTCTAATGCTAGTGCAAAGACAACAGTATAGGATGGTTTATTCTGACATGCTGTCAGGCTAGTAAGTTGGTAAATTGCATGTTATTGACACAGAACCTGACCATTTATCAATTCATCTTTCATTCATACTACTAATTTACCACTAATTATGATTATCCTGTACAGGTAGGTCTGGAGCCTATCCCAGAAACACTGGATACAGGGAAAATAACATGTTGGCCAGGACAGCAGTCTATTGTAGGACACACAGGCTCTCACAGAGATTTCGAAATACTAATGCACATGACTGTGTATCTTTGGTCTATGGCAGGAAACCAGAGCACCCAGAGGAAACCCATTCATACGACTCCAACCGCACACGGAGCAGGGATGGGAATCAAATCCACAACCCCATAGGTGTGAGGCAGGAGAGCTAGGCACTGAGCCACCACACCACCCCACTAACACACTCCTTCTGTGAATGAAGAAAACCATGCCTCTCTGTGATTCAGAATCTCACTTAATGAAATAATCATTAATATGGTTTGCAAATAAATTTTGCATTATCCTACGTATTTCTATACTACATTCTTCAATGTATGTAATAAATGAGAAAGGAAATCTGTAATGTGCATTTTTAAACTTTTGTTACAGTGTGGACTTTATCAGATTGGCTTGGATTTCATTAGCAAAGTGTAAAACAAATATTTGTCCAACAGGAGTTTCATGCCTGTCATCTTTTTATGCTGATCTACTTCAGTTGCACACAAACTCTTTCATTTGGTAGGAGTAGCCTTCGGCACAGGTGTATCAACATGTTTGAGATGGTTTATAAGGAATTCAGCATGTTTTTCTAGATGTTCTAGGTGCAGAATTGCAGACATTGACACAGATTGGGAAAAATCTTGCTCGTGAGGTATGCATGTGTTTATCTTCCTGCAAACAGAATGGCATAGCTAAATGAGTTCTGTGAGTTTGTTGAAACTGACAAATGCATCAATATTGCAGTATGTCATCACGAGATGGCTGTGTGTGCTGCCATCTGTTTCCTGAAATACTGCAGTCCGTCGGCAAGCTATTTTCAGTCTTTGGGGAAGGGCAGATGCCCTCAGATTCTGTAGAGATAGATCAGCGCTGAGGGAACACCCGTGTTTTTCCTCTTTTTAACTTGTGCTTTGAAGTTGTTCACAGACTGCATTGACGTACTGCAGGCTTATTTAGCATGTCCTTATTGTATGTCCTTATGACGGATATCCATGGGAAAGCTGACCGTATGGCCTGGGGTGTGTTTTTCTTTTTGAGGTGTACTGAATACCAAAACCTGCAGTGATTCCTGAGCAGCTCAGTTTTAAATATGGCAAATAAATGTGAGGATCACTTCCTCTGTTTGTAGGGTGGAACAGTGCCTGGTGGACAATACTGTCATGTTGCTCCTTCAGGGCTGGGGGTTTGAAACCGATCTCTCCTCTGCAGGTACTCCTATTTCCTCCCACACTCCAAAGACACAGTTAGGTTACATTGGCTTAAATTGCTTGCAGTGTGTGCCCTGGGTGCCCTGCATTGCACATGATGTACCCTAGCCTTGTGCCCTATGCTGACTGACAGAATCCAGATCTCCTGCAACACTACTTAAGATAAGTGTTTAGAAGATGGGTGGATTTCAGGTGTAACTTTTCTGAAAACCGCTTTCTTAACACAGTGCTAATCTCACCACCTTTTGACAAATCACTAAATTAAAAAGCTATTTGTGTTAAACCTCATGTTGACTGCAGACCATTCAGTTCACCACAAACCTTTCTTGGGGATGAAATATGCAAATGACATGTATACTTGATATAATGAGTCTATAGAATATTTCAATACCCATAGAATTGTCCAACCTGTTCCTTCCTTTGATACCACCCTGGAAGTGATAATTACCTTGCATTCCTGTTGAGCTTTTTCATGGTAAGAGCCCACCCATTTTCCCCTCCATTTCAGCCAGTGGGTTTGTTACTGTTCAGTATTAACGCCTTTACTTTCTGAATGTGGTGCTTTCTTTACAGCAGCATGTGACACAAACGTGAAACACAAATCTGTTTTTCCAAAATCTAACATTTATTGCATTTCATGCAAAATGGATACTGCTTAATTAAACATGTTGAGTTATTGCGTTTCCCCATTTCAGTATGATATACTAATAATTCCCTGACTGTGTTGTAACTTGACGTTGGTTTCCTGTGAATCTCTGCAGTAAGTTTAGCCCCTAGATTACTTCTGGGTTCACTGGACTGTTTGGAGTCTAGCCGTACAGGTAATTCATTATGAACCTTATGAGTACCAAATTAGTTCTAGGTAACTTGAAGCTTATGGATTTAAAAAAGAGGAAAGAGACATATTTTGTCTCTCTCTCTTTTTCTTGTTGTCTTTCTACATACCCAAGAACTGAACTAAATTTACTAGTCTGTAATTAATCATTCATTACATGTATCCCATTTAAAAATCGCCCTGGATTTTGGTTAGAGGTAATTAATGTGGTGTTCCAAAGTTCACAAGGCCAATTTTAATTTTCATGTTTTCTATACAATTATCAGATGCATGACAGGAGTAATACAGTATTTATGTAACTTTGCTGAGAGCAAAAGTAGTCTTATTAACATCATGTCAAAGGACATAAATTGGATAATGCTTGTCAGCGTTAAAGTTGCAGTTTTGATTGGTTGAAAATCTGGTTCCATTCTGGGCAGCCTCACAACCATTTACTGATCTCCAGTTTTTATATTTTCATATTGAGGAGTTTTCAGTATAGAATACTGAAAAGTATAACATAATTTCAGTACTGTCGTCTGCTGGTTTTCAGCTTGCAGTGTAAATGAACATAACCTTTAAGTATTAAGGATTATAAATGTAGACTGGTGTGTGTAAACAAACACAAACAAATAAATAAATACATTCTACAATATAAACCTTTTCCATCAACCAAACAGTGGCAAATCTAATAGACAGGAGTTTGGCTGAAAAAATCAACAAAAAGTATATTGTAGTTCTCTAATCTTGTCTCTAGCATTTTGGGACATACAGCATAGTAACTACAATAATTCATTACTGCATTCAACATTAATAGTACATCAACTGTTGCACTGGGTAAGTTTTTTTTATTATATGTTGGTATCATGTAAAAACATGGTCAGAATTTATGTACGTAACAGATCACTCATCCTAATTTTATGAGAGTGTATCTGTATTATTTTGATGAGGCGTGCAGAAATTCCTTCTTCAGACAACATTGCATGGTTTAGTTCATCATTCACCTTCACCCTGTTCATTAAAGAGGCTCAATGAATATATAATGTAAACTTTCTTTTTCCTGCAGGGTTCAGAAAGCAGGGAGCCCAGTTGGTCAGTTTGCTCAGGGAAAAGTCCCTTTATGTCATTATGAATAATACAGCACAAGTGACTTGGTGTATTATGTGATGTGAGTTTAGATGAGGAAGAGCATAACTCTCGGGGTGCTCATGTCAGAGTGTGCTTATTCTTCCTCTGAGAGCTGGGTGTGCTTGTTGTGTTAAGGCATTGATTCCTCTCCTACATGAAGGTCATCGTCTGCATCGCTGTGTCAGTCACCCCGTCGCTCGTTAATTGAGCTTGTGAGCCTGATTCTGTGGAGTGTTTTAAGAAGGGGAAAAAACCTGAGGAACTAAGGAAAACAACGTAATCCACGGCTGCCCTTGCACGGCGTGTTCCTTATCCACTTTAGCCCTTCACTGGTTTAATGAGGTACCTACAACTGGCAGGGTTGCTGAGTCACATGCCCTTTTCCACTGCAGGATGAAGACTCACGACTTTTATCCCAGAACCCAAACACCTCTATCCCCTGCTGCATATAAGGGCTTTTTCATGTTTCACATGTACATAACAAAGGATATTGCCATTTGCCAATTGAACCAATGTAGGATAACATTGTGATGAACCACCTATGTAAATAAGAGGCTAACATAAATGCGTGGTCCATTGTAACTTAAATGAGGCTCCGGGTAATGCTCCAGAGAAGCATAACTTGTGCCGATGTATTTTCAACAGTGATATTGTTCATGGTGAGAGCTATACAGTCTGCATGTACTATACCCCTCTGAGCAGTCACTAGCTTTCTGTGACGCATGCTTTAACACGGGTATTCAGTGTGCCAGCCAGAAGACACTAATACCGTCAGATAAGGACTTCTAACCCATCAATCGAGTGAGTGCTGCCAGCTGCTTCCTTTTTGTGATCTTTCTTTTATTGTGCCGTGGACGTGAAATTAGCCGGTTTACATGTGCTGCTTTATTTGATTTACTTGACTCTTATGTGTGCCATGTGCTCAGAAGTAGATAATCAGTGGAGTGAACTTAGTCAAGTAGTAATTCACTGAATTTTACTACTAAATGAATGCTGTGTTGTATCCCCACAACTACAAAGAACTCATGAAGACAATATGTTACCTATGAAGGAGCAATATGTTCACTAAGGGGATACCATGTGGACAGCTTTGGTGTCTGTTTTAGAAAGAGGTTGTAGTCAGAATGAGGCTTCAATAATTAAAAATATATATATATATATTTTAGTCAGCTTCAATGTGCATAATGTATCTGTACAAATACAGCTTGTTTAATTCTATAATTTATATGATTCTTATTTATATTAAGTGTCCCCCCTAAAATTTTTATCCAGCCAGATGATTTAGACTTAGACCTGTTCCTTGTATTTGTTGCAAAATAGAGTCTAAGGGCTTTTTAATGGCTGTGTGGGTAAATGTTGCCATCTTGTGGCCGAATGAGGTGCAACATCTTTGAGCAGTACTCGTATCCCTTGTCATTACAAATCGCGTAACATTAGCAATGGATAAACCAAAATACGCAATTTTCTCGTCGATGTTTTTTCCCCCTTGTTTTCGCATAGGTGAGAAGGTTGTTGGGATAAGCTTTCGTCTCTAAGCCAGTAGAGTGAAAATGTAAATACTGAATGTTAATAGAGGAGGCATTGTAGAAGAAATGTGTAGGTTCAGTAAGTTAAAAAAGGGTTTAAAAGACTGTTTGCTCTTTGTTTTTCCTTGGGAAAAGACCTGCAGTTTTTATATCAAAGAATGCGAACCTAAGCGTTGCTAACTCTGGTCGGCTGGCTGGTATGAGATTTTCAATTCGAGACAAGTCTGCACACGCATTTACATGTATGTAACAGATCAGTTACCTTGTAAATAGTATGTAAACAGACCCGACGCTTTTGATGTAGTTAATTTTAGGTTTATAATGGAATAATACAGATTTGCTGTAAGATTTCATGCATGAGAGTGTCATGCCCGATACGTGACAGTTGGCAGCCCCTGCAGCCTGCCCTCGTTAGCTCTACAGTATGAAGCTAAGGGGTGTACCTTTTAATTATATTTAAACAGTGCAGGCTCACTCCTCCTCGGTATTTACGTTTGTTTATGGTTTCTGAAATGAGTCTGCCGAGATGACGTCATTGCAAGGTGGTCCGGTATGATTTGTTGATGCGAGTTCTGTCCTCTCAGGGTTCACATGTAATGTCATCCTTATAGTGCTGGTATGGCGCTTTTTTAAATATAGATTCTGGCAGTTACATAGTACACCACGGTATGTGTCCTTTTTCATTTCTTTTTCTTTTTTTTTTTTGTTTTGCATGGCTGAGCCTTTAAATAGGTTTGTAGTGGCTTATTGTACTGTCAGGAGTACACAGAATATAAAAACATTTCAGTATAATGATGTATATAACCAGGGATTTGATTAATATAGGGCTTGCTATCATGTTTTGTGACAATATTCAATAAATACATGCCATTTAAAATGATTATTTAAATGATAGTTTTAATTGTCAGCTATATTATATTATTATATTTCTCATTTAAATTATTAAAATATTCATCTAAATCATTTAGACTATTATTTAAATTACAGTTTATACCAGCAACAATTAAATGTATCTGTCAGTCACCCATCAAACTCAGTAAGCGGGCTCTGAACAAGACCTAGCATCTGATTGGTTACGTTGCAAACGAAGTCGAAATAAATTGATCTCACCCATTTGATTTGAATTCTCATTTACTACTGTGTTTTGTTTGTTCTGACCTGAGGCTGTATTACATCCTAACTTTCCAAAATCTTAAGTAAACCCATCTAACTTTAAGATAACAGTTAAGCTGTCCTAACTTTCACTGGCCACCACATAGTGTTAGCTATAGCTCAACTTATTTAATCCATATGGCTGCTCTTTTATTGCTTTTACACTATGGAAGCATATATTGTACTTTATTATTTGTAGCCCACTGAAGACAATCCACAAATCCATACCATGATTCACAAATATTTCACTATCCACAAATAAGTATCTTTTGAATTTGTGTTGTGTAAAATCATATCATATCCACAAAAAAATGAAGTGATTTGTACACGTGAAACGTATTTTGCATATTTGTGGATCGCGTTACATTTTGTGACTTTGCTCCTATTTATTTGCAGATTTTTGTCCACCTCGTACCGCACATGATCTGTAGAAAAAAATCGCTCTATATTTTTTTTGCGGATGGTCTTCTGTGGGTTACAAATAATAAAGTCCAATATATATACTTCCATACCCCAGTCCTCAGCAGTCCAACCCCTGTACCTTTTGCAATTTTGCAGTTTTTCTTGGAGAGAAGTGGCTTTTTTGCTACGCTTCTTGACACCAGACCTTCCTCCAAAAGTTTTCACCTCTCTGCGCCTGCAGACGCACTCATACCTGCCTGCTGCCATTCCTGAGCAAGCTTTGCACTGGTGGTGCCTCAATCCCGCAGCTGAATCAACTTTGGGAGATGGTCCTGTGGCTTGCTGGACTTTCTCAGGCACCCTGAAGCCTTCTTCAGAACAATTGAACCTCCTTGAAATTCTTGATGATCCGATAAATGTTTGATTTAGGTGCAATCTTACTAGCACCAATATCCTTGCCTGTGAAGCCCTTTTTTGTGCGAAGCAATGATGACTGCTCATGTTTCCTTGCAGGTAACCATAGTTAACAGAAGAAGAACAATGATTTCAGGCACCATCCTCCTTTTAAAGCATCCAGTCTGCTATTCTAACTCAAGCATGACAGAGTGATTTCCAGCCTTGTCCTTGTCAACACTCTCACCTGTGTTAATGAGAGAATCACTGAAATTATGTCAGCAGGTCCTTTTGTGGCAGGGCTGAAATGCAGTGGAAATGGGTTTTATGGGATTAAGTTCATTTTCATGGTAAAGAGGGACTTTGCAATCGCAGTTCATCTGATCACTCTTCCTAACATTCTGGAGTTTATGCAAATTGCCATCATAAAAACTAAGGCAGCAGACTTTGTGAAAATTTATATTTGTGTCATTCTCAAAACTTTTGGCCACGGCTGTGCAAGTGATCCATAGTGATGTCTAGTTCATTTCAGTGAATTGGTCAAACTGGTTATCAAATATAAAAGAATCGAAGCTTTTTTAAACATCCACACATTGCACAGGTGAAAGTCTTTAAATTCTAAAAATCAGGTAAAAACACACTGCAGCCTTTTAAAATTCACTTACATTCGCTCTTTGTCGGCTGTCTGTAACCGTGTTGCCTTCAGTGCTCTCCCGTATACAGTACCATAATCCGTTGTATTTGTGCTGTGTGCAGACATGGTGGCTGTACCTCACTACTCTTGACAAATAATGGCCAGTATTACACATTTCTGTAAAAATACAGCAATTATTCTTGAAATGTCATTCTGGCCATCACTACTCCCAACCCTAGGCAATCCACAAGTTAGTGAGTTAATAAAATAGCAGTCACAGTGTCTGAGATGCAGATTTTAGTGAACGCAAGGTTTTTCAGGAACATATTAGTTTCATTGTAGCAGGGAATAATAAAGCATGGGAATGAATTAGCAAAATGTGATCACGATATATAAGCTGCTAAAGTTATGCTAAAGTTAGAAATTTTAAGATTTTGGAAAGTTAGCAAGTTTATGAAATACACTATTCCTACCTAGGAAAAATGACTAGAACTGTTAATCTGTAATGGTTTTTTTCTAAATCGGGTCCTAAACTTAGTTACCAGGGTTACCAAATAGTTAAGATAGGATCTGCCCCAGGATGTAATAGATGATTCTGTAGGTTTGGTGAGATCTGTTGTGACTTGATTTGCAGTGTAATTAATCAGATGTTAGGGTTTGTTTAGACCCTGCCCACTGAGTTTGATGGGTGACTTTGATGGATCATTTTAATGGTTGCTGGTATAATTTGAATTGTAATTTTAAATAATTATTTAATTACCATTTAAATTTTATAATTTGCATGATTATTTAAATGACTGTTATTGAATATTGTCACAAAACACCCTCCATACCCCTCGGCAAAAATTCTATGAGCAAAGTCAATGGGATTTCATAAAATCTGCAAAAATAACGTCTGTAGTTAAAACAATTTTTGAAAAAAAGACCCTTTGTGTTTTGCTGTATGAGAAATCCTTTGTTACTGGTGATATTTTGCCAGATTCAGATGTCTTTCATCCAATAAATTAGTGAGCAATCCAATACGGCATTTCCATTCACTGCTGTCTTTAAAGATGATCAGAAAAGTTTAGAGAGGTGAAAACCATTTTAAATCCAGCCACACAGAGGACTACAGCTACTACAAAGGGCTGTTGGCAGATTCAGTCAGAGCAAGCATGAGGGACAGAGTGTGCAGTTTAGGTGAGTTATGACAGATGGATTTGTCTAACTTTTAGCTATATTTTATTCTGAAGTTCCGCTCAGTAAATTACTGCTGTTCACTTTTAATATGTATAAAGTTTTCATTTTGGCTGGCAGTATCGGCTAAAATATTCATTAGCTATCAAGATGTCTATCAGCTGATACCGAGTTGCTAATGATATATCGTACAGCTCTACACCAAACTTACTTCCTGTGGGCAATTACTGGGTTCTCTAGCTTGCAAGCTAGCTAGCTGGGTAGCAGGAATGGGACAGTAGCCGACTTTGGAACAGTAATGTCCCCCATGACCCAAACAAAATCTACTGTTCTGTCAATCGGTGCAACATAACTTGTTCTTATCGTGTGTTCGCTGTAGACTCCGGATCTAGACAACTCTGTTGGCAGTCATTGCTCATCCTGCCAGTCCCGGATGCAGATGATTGAATTTCAGACTGTATTTTAAACCAATGAAATTTTGGCAGCGTATTTGTAGAGTGAAAATAAGAGGATGGAATATTGCCTCTTGAATTATGAAGATGCCATTAAAACATTGAATGTTTTCAACTTAATTTATTCTCTTGAAATTTATTTTAAGGTAAAAGTAAATTAACTGAATTCAGGTGACTGAATTATATAACTGCAGTTTATAAACTGTATATTTTGGATCTGAATTGTGGAAGCCAGATATTTTTGTATTGAGTATTTTACCAATGAAATTACAATTGAATATTTTTCAGTTGAAATATCCAATGTTTAAATGTACATTTGTATTTAAATCACAGCCCCTAAAATTCAAGTGTAATTAAATGCTATACGTTTATATTCGATCAGTGTAATTGAATGTTTTTTGCATCAGCGACTTTGATCATTAATTTACTTCCACATGCAATATTTATTGTAAAACTTGCAGTTAAGTCTCTAATGGTTAATTTGCTCTCTTCCAGGACTCTCAAGCTGAGTGCAGTCCCTGCATAGATAACGAGAGCAGCACAGTGAGTACACAGTGGCTTTCTATCATTTTAGCTGTCATTAACATTTATTTATTGATGTTGTTGCAAGGTAGTAAAAGCTGGGCATGTTCAATATCTTAACTGCGAGTAAGATCTGTGTAGGCTGCTTGTGAAGTTTGATGTCCTACATTATTTTTCAGAGATGTTGTATACCTCAGTGTAAAAGACATTCTTATTTACTTTTAGAACCTTGCTTCAGTGTATTCAGATTCCCTATTTTATGGCAGTGCACTTTTTAACTTTCAACCATAATCTACTTTTTTGTTTCATATTTTCAGTGGATACATTATTATAAGTGTCTTAGGGCTGTTCATTATTCAGTGATGTGATAATATGCATTTTAACAGATAGGACCCTTTTATTCTAAGTTTGTAATGATCATGAACCATGACAAATTGGTGAATTGGTGTATTGTGGGCATTGGTGGCTTGATGGTTAGGGAAACACACTTGTAAATGAAAGATTGCAGGTTCGAATCCCCGACCAGCAAAGCACCACTGAGGTATCCTGGGCAAGGTACCGCCCCCAAGCACTGCTCCCCGGGCGCTGAATTAGCTGCCCCCTGCTATGTCACGATGTCACATATGGATTGAATGCAGAGGACACATTTTGTTGTTGTGTGCTGTGGTGTGTCAACAGTGATCACTAAATTCTAATTCTTAATGAAAAAATAAATAAATCTGTAATTGCAAAAGGATAATTGCAGTTACTAAATAGTTAGATAAAATAGATGTACTGTCATCTTATGCTGATTTTCCAAAAGCCAATGAATTCAGCATGCAGAGTTAAGGAAAAAAGTTATTTTAAATTATTTTTAAAAATCTCATCGCAAATATCTTAGTAGCTTAGATGCATTTTAAGGATTTTAAAATAAAGTACAACTCATCAGTTTAAGTAAACTCTAGTCATGTTTTCTAAGTAACATTTAATAGAAAAAAATACATAATCTGTATGTGTATTTTATATTCAAAAAGCACAATTCACCAGTTGAAAAGTTTTATGATGTTCTAAAGCATTTTCTGTGTTTTTAACTTAATGTGCTTTTAGAGAGAACCTTTTATGATATTATGATATGCATTCAGCACAAGCCCGTTTTAGCGCCACCTACAGGTACATCCAAATTCAGGCATCCACAAGGCCTCCTCGGTACTGTACTCCATTTGTATGCTGAGTCGCTCCCCTCGTTTTCCTTTGAGCTCTGTTGAACCATGACCATGGGAAGTTGCCATTTTCTATTTGACAGTGAAGACATGCTTGTATATACATTTTGCATTTGTGTTTTGCCCGTCTTAGATGACATGATAAAACCTTTCATTGGCCAGCTCGGCTCATCTGGAAAAATAAATTTAATTCACTTGCAAAAGATTCATTGGCTGCCTTTGTTTTGCTTGGCATGTATTGGTTTGCCTTCTGTAGTGTCAGGGAGGATCTTTGGATATATTTATGAAATCCATGAGAGCGATTAGCCTGCATTTTTACTCAAGGTCATGAGAAAAGTAAACGTATTTTAAACAATAAAATCTGCTAACGGAAATAATAGCAAGGTCATATAGGGAACATAAACACTGATATGAAACATTGTACATTTTCCGATGCTGATGTGAGATAATCTAAATTGTGGGATCAGTTTCTGGTATCGGTCCAGAGGGTACATAGGAGAAAAGCCAGCAGGTATGTTCTGAACCGTAAGAACCTTTTTTTGCTTCGAGAATAATCAGTTCCCAGGCGGATGTGGGACAACCCTCTCTATAAAAGTTATGTACAGTTGCCATAAACATATGACAATAATAGTTTTGTCAGAGTCTAGATCTTCCTTCAGGGGTGAATATGGAAGTTTACAGTTAAAAGGAGATGATAAATAGATGAAAAAGCTTCTAATCATGCTAGTCCACAGAGGAGAGACAGGGCACAGAAGTTTTGAGCTGTGTTGAAGGTTGGGATAAAGGGGACAGGAGCAGGCATGTAGTTATAACTTTGATTGAATGTGAGCCTTCTGCATTAGCTTACTTCATAATCAGGTATGAGTCTGTAGCCAGCCTAGTAGTGAATCTGGAGCACCAGTCTGACACCCTTTCCCCAGTGTTTTCAGCATCCGTAGTAACAAGTTTACACAAAAATGTCTTGGGATTAGCAGGAGCACACATGGCAGGAGAAAATGAGAAAATTTGGGTTATATTGCGTGACATTTGTGGCATTTATGTTCATTTTTATAACTATTTTCGACTTAGATGGTCAAGCTTGTTTTCTACTTTAAATGTTAATGCTCAGATATAAATCAGGTATACAGCTTCACTTCTGTTTAATCAAGAACACTGACCATAGTAACACATAACAAAGTATGTGCAATGTGGTTCATAAAATCAGGGGCAAATGGCTTTTACGTATCTTATCAGCATTTTTCTGTCATTACTAATGGTTCAGGGAAAAACCAAAAAGCGCAAGTTTAATGTCAGAAATTGAATGACAAGACTGTCAGGATCAGTCCCTTTTGTTATGTCAATTCCCCTAGTGGCCAGCAGATGTTGCTGGTCATCCCAGTGTCTTTAAACTCCTAGTGTGTTTGCTTGCTCCCAAGTTCACTGCATGGCCAAATGGGCTAAGTGGTCGACCACCATCCTTACTTCCCTTTTATGTTACAATTAACTGTTTATTTTTCATTTTAGGTGTGTTACTTATTTTTGCATTTCTGCGTGGTTCCTTCTTTTACTCCCTGGTTGTATTGTTTTCAGTTTCCCTTGTTTTAGTCTGAAGCTGCTGTATTTGATAATTGACCTCACCTGCTTTTAGTTGCCCCAGCTCTTATACCCCACATCTGCCCCTTGTTAGTCTCTGTTATCAGTGCATTTAAGTGCCTGCCTTTGTTCTGTTCCTGAGTCAGGCATTGTAGTTGTTCTTGTGTGTTTGTACCTGTGCTGTTTCCCTGTGTTGCTGTATGCTTCTTAATCATAGCTACCCCATGTTGGTTTATAGTTTCCTACCTACACCCTTGGTTTTTCTGTTCCTGGTTGTGCCCTCTGCCTTAGTTTATTTTTGACCCCTTGTGGTCTCCTTTATTTTCTGGTTCCCCCTTTGTGTTCTTTTGGAGTTTTATAAAGTTTTCTGTTTGTTGGAGCTGCTCTGTGTATTGTTTCTCCTTCGTAGTGCCCTGCCGTAACACAGGATATCCTGGTAGGCATCTGCAGAGAGTATGGAAAATTAGCATGCTATGATCGAAACAAATCTAAAATTGACAATATGCAGCATATGTACAGTTGTGTGCAAAATAATAGCAGTCCGACATCACTAACCTGATCCATCACTGTTTTTGGTAGAAATTAATTTTCTGTCTTTTTCTACATGACAAATTATTTGCTAGTAGGTGTAGTAGAATAATAGAAAACCAATAGACATGACATGCATGCTG
>JAODKC010000095.1:26257783-26272803 GCA_026777985.1 Mormyrops attenuatus | reverse complement strand
CTTGAAATGGGTGTTTCAGCAAGACAACAACCCCAAACACACCAGTAAAAGAGCAACATCTTGGTTCCAGACCAACATGATTAACATTATGGAGTGGCCAGCCCAATCCCTGGACCTTAACCCAATAGAAAACTTGTGGAGTGACATCAAACATGCTGTGTCTGAGGCAAAACCAAGAAATCCTGAAGAATTGTGGAATGTAGTCCAATCATCCTGGGCTGGAATACCTGTTCACAGGTGCCAGAAGTTGATCGACTCCATGCAGCACAGATGTGCAGCAGTTCTCAGAAACCATGGTTAAACAACTAAATATTCTGTGATTCAAAGGTTTTTTTTACGGGGCACTTTTAAAGTAGCCTAGCATCTCATCAAATTTTAGTTGTACTCTTGTCAGCTGCTCTTGTTTGTGGGATGTGATATTTTTAAGGAAGATAATCATGCATACTAACACTCAGCAGACTGCCTGCTGGTAGGTGGCCTAAAATCTGAACCTCTGTGGATATTAGAAGTGTTTAGAAAGTTCTGCTGTGCTGTGAAGAAGTGAAAACTTTCTCTTTGAAGTGTGGAAATAATTTATTGAGTGAACTTGTGTAACCCCATTGTGTAACCATGCATCTTTTCTTCAAATGCTGGTCCTTTCTCAGGTCTTGCATCAGATGATAATGATACCCTGGCTGATCCTCTGAACCACCGATATCAGTTCCTCAAGAGGTTAAAGTTCTTACCAAAAAAAAAAAGCAATGAATACACTGATCTTTTTATGCCCTGGGTTTTGCAGTTAAATGTCCATTATTGTTCCTGGAAATTAAGACTGCAAAAAACAATTATTCTGATTAGATGATTTGAGACAAAGCACATGGTTTAAAGTGGTTTAAAAGTGCAAATGCTTTAAAATCTTTATAGAAAAAAAACAGTAAGAGGTATTTTAAGTCAGTTATAATAAAAACTTTACTCAGTGTAGAGCAGGGGTTCTTGCTCTGGGACCCATGGACCCCCAAGGGGTCCATCAGTGGGTCTTAGGGGGTCCATGATTGTCTGATTAAAAAATAATAATTATGTTCACTGTATGTAACTTGTTTTATTTTTGCCACTATGTATATGAAATGTTTTGTGTATTTTGGTTACTGAAGAAAAGCTGTAAGGTGGCATGGGATGCTATTGTATACGGTCAGTAACATATTGTACTGCAGTCTGCACAATCACCATTCTGTGTCACTCCATGAGTGTACAGTAGGGCTGCCGTGATTAGTTGACATAGTTGATGACGTCGACGCTGAAAATGTGTCAACATCAGTATTTTAAACCAACGCATCGTTTATTATTTTACTGAAATTACGTTTATGATTTCTAAAATACTTCAGTTCATTCTAACAATTGTTTTCTTTTAATTTCACTACTTAATTATGGGAGTAATTCACATTATCGCTAAACAAAAAGGTGGTTTTACACACTGCAAAGTTTCTATGGCATACTACGGCAGTACTAGTGCTGTGCACGAGCACATGAAGAGGAAGTACACTGGTGCTATTCTAGATGATGGATCACCAGAAAAGACGAAACCACGTGTTGTCTATTCATGTTTATTAAATTGCCATTGGTACGTAGAGCTTTTTAATATCTTGTGTGCTTGTAGCCATAAAGTTGTCTGCCTGCTATCTTCGAATCACCATTGAATAAGTGGTTGAGAAAACATTTAGACTAGAATCTGGGTTTATTCTTGGTTGATTGACGGTGCCAGCGTGTGTTCATGCGCGTGGGGCTTGTTCGGACCAGTATTATCATAAACTAAAACTGAAATGAGAACTGAAATAAAAATGAAAACCATATTTACCAAAAAAAAGTCAGATTTTAATCAACAAAAACACCACCAATGTCTTTTTACCTTGTTTATCCACAATATCTCCTCTTTTAAAAGATGTTGTGGTTGCTAAGCTGTCCCTTTCTTCACCACCACCACAGTACTTATTGTTTCCGAAGCAAGACAGTAGCATGTGGCGTGCTCCACTAACTGAATTTAATAAGCATGAAGATGCCCCGAATTTATACAGATTACTAACTTTTGGGCATTACAATATACATCTCATTAATATTCTAGACATAGTACTAATCTGCTTATGGAATTGAGGGTAGAAAAGTAGTAGATATAGTGCAGAAAAGCTGGCATCCATTATCTAATACTCTGCAATTATGTACTGTACAGTTTTTTTGTCATAATAAAATAAACTTTAACAGTAAATTTTATTTTCAGGAAATTAATCATTTAGATTAATCGATCAATCTGTGAAATTGTGTATAAATTAATCCATAGAAAAAGTCGTTAGTGGCAGCCTTAAGTAAGTTCTTATTTCCACAGTTTAGCCCAGCTTGTGAATCTTCTCATATACTGGTAAGATTTAACTTAGGGTAATAGTGTCTTCAAATACATAATTTTTCCTACAGATATTCAAGGTGGCCTACCTAGGCTATATTTATGCTTTTTTCGTGATGGTAGGGAAGGACGGCCTTTGTTATTAAAACTACACTTGTAACAGCCGAGGTTGGAGGGGGTCCGTAGCTTTCACCAGATTCAAAAAGGGGTCCATGATGTCTATGAAAGGTGACTAGGTGCCATAAAAACAAAGATCCGCTGTCTCCGCCATATTTAGCTTGCTAATGATTGTACTTTATATTGTAGTATACAGTATTTTGATGCTGTATTCAAAAACAGCGCTATTCCTGCAGGGCTTGGGGTTTCACTTTAATTTTGTCGCCAAGATAACAAAATATCTCTGTATGCCATAAACTGTAAAACCGCTGAAGCCTAGTAACTGCTTTAAAACTGTTCATATAAGTTGACCCATTTCACTACACTGCTTATATTCCACCAGACCAGGAGAGAGCAGTTGTATTACAACAAATACAAGCAGTATGGAGAAATGGGTAAACTCTTTATGAATAGTAGCTACTAGGATTAGGCGGTGTTAAGGTAATATGGCATACTGCAGCATTTTCAAATCTTTGCGACAAAATTAGCCGGGATTGCAAATTGAAAATACTGTATACTGTGTTGCAGTATGAAAAATTGAATATGCAGGTACCTCTGCACCTCATCATATAGCTGCTCACCATACCTACAACTACAATAACTATTCTTCTCTTTCTTCATTGATCTCTGATCTGTGAAAGTCAGTTAAGCTCCCTACCAGAAACAGTTAATTTGCTTCCACATATTCAGTCGACATGCACCGATGTGCGGGACATAAAAATCAGGGCTACATGCACAGCATTGGAGGCACATCCCTGATTATAGAAATTTCGTCAATATCTCTGCATAGACAATTAGTGCTTCTGGAAAAGTGAGGTATGAATTGGCTTTAAAACCTAGATCATACTTCACTCTTCAGCATGTGCTACACTTTTCCATGGCCAATCATGAATGCAGAAAAGTGAAGTATGAATTGGCCTTAACATTAATGCTTCAAGATAATGATATGATTATACACAATTTATGCAGCAAACCGCAAAAATGCATCCCATTGAGGAAAAAAATCCAGTGTCAACTCTTTGTATTACTGATTATTATTGATTAGTTGTTGCAGCCCTACTGAAAATGTTAAAATTATATACAATTATTATTTATATTAAATACTAAGTTCACTCTGATGGCTAATTATTTAAAGCAGTATGATCTATAGCTTTGGTCTTTGTAAATGACTGCTGTACAGCATGCTGAGAATAATCTTTGATATTCAGTTTATGGGAAGTTTAGGGAATCATGTTTTGTTGAAGAGATTGAGAACTATACTTTCTGTACATATTTCATGCTTTTATCATATGTAGCTAAGGATCATTGCTGAAATGGAGCAGATTGCTTTTACTTCACAAATCATTTTTGTATACGATCTGTATTAACTGTCCATCTACTGTAGAGTACTTTGGAAGATGATAATCTTTCATTTTAACAAATGTCTTAAATTTACCCTAATTGCCAGCATGCACTTTTATTAGAAATTGTTTTACTAGGATTTAAGTGTTTCTTTTTTTTATCCAGTTATAACTGAAGCATTTCCTTAACAGTATAAAATGTCTGCATAATCCATCAATGGTAACATTGATATATTGGCTACGGACCATATATACTTTGAATTCTTTTGAATTCTTTTGAATTTTATGTTTGATAGAATTCAACTGAAGATGCTTTCACAGTAAAGGAATGTAATAGAGGGAACTTAGTCCTACAATTAGTCCTCCTTCAATGACCATCAGAGGGCAGTAGAGGATTAAACAGGAAATAGCAGCAGTTCTATCATTAGACAACGGAGGAAGAAGCGGTTTGCCTGGCGCTATCTTTGAGTGGCGCATGGTTGGTTTATCATCTACTGTGCTTTCTAACCACGTTGTGAGTGGAGAATTGATCTCAAATGTAAGACCACAATAATTTTTTAATTAAATTTTTAATCTAAAATCCCTTTGTACTCTGCTGGTTTCTGGCTGTTTCCAAGTACACGACTTGGAAACAGGATTCATATAATAAATGGTGATAACCCTGGAATCTACTAAATCTTTATTCTTTCAGTCTAAGACATATGTAACAGTATCTCTGTATTTGTCATGAGCTGCTGTGCAAAGGATCTTTCCTTTCATATGTGATCTTCTGAATATCAGCTTGTGACCATTATTTCCATGATAGATATACTATAGATCTTCATTATAATTTGAGGATGCTTTCCTTTTCCTCTGTTCTCTTGCAGTGTACAGCTGAATTTTTAAAAATGCTTCTGAGGAAGCGGAACAGTAAAAAGTGAGGAATCGTGCTACTGCTCCGCTACTCTCCTCCTAGCATGTTGATTACAGATCAGATACCCTGAAGGGTAGCTGTGTTGTCACATCCATCACCGCCATACACCTGCTTCAGAGGCACTTTCTTTGCTTTCTGTGATTACTTCTTTTATTCTTAGGCAAATCATGTAGTTATTTCTCTTCTTCCTGTTTACCGGTGTTCTAGGTCATGTCAAATCCTGCTTCTATATGCATTCTAGCCATGTTATTATACCCCTTTTCATGTGTGAGCCTATTTAGAATATCCTGGATTGCACCTGTTCTCTGACGTCTGCAGTTATGAACAGCAAAATCTTCCCAGATTCAGCTCCTCTATTAGCTAACTTCATAATTGCACAGAAAGAGCCAAGGCTGCCTTATGCAGATAAACAGTTATTATTGCAATCATCCCATCATGTGTAAATACACTTGTGGTTGATTCATAGTAAATTACGGAGATTTGTGGTATTTATAGCACTGTGGGCTGCTGGAACATGTACTTGTTTGATATTTTGAAAATAATGAGGTAACCCATACCTATTTACCATTCAGGCCCTTATTCGGTGACTAAATGTGGGGGTATATTTGGTTAAATTATGAATAAACAAAACATAATTCAAGATCATAATTGTTATGGTCTGATTTTTAATAGTTTTTATCTGAAATGTTGTGTGTGGTCTGCTTTGTAAGAAAGATCCTTTTTTCTTGATTTTAGTCTAGAATTTTCTTATTTCTTGATAAACATCTTTAAGGTTAGATTTAAAAGCAGTACAAAAGGCTTCTTAGCACTGGGCATAACAGTACCAGATTAAAGGTGAGTTTAGATGTTTAATCCCCTCTTACCCATCTCTTAAGTATACATATTCAGACATTGTTTATTATTCTTATTAAACTTTTCCATCATCTTACTGGTTGGTTGACTTCCAGTTCATGATCCAAGCTTCTGTTCCCTTTTATATTAGAAATGTATTCACTTGCCTGTGTTGACACTCCAATTTAATGTGAATACTCCATTTCTGAAAGTTTAATCGTATTGTCTTCCAAAAGCGTGTTTGCATTATTTTTTTAAATGCTGCACTCATTTTGTCACTTGCCAAATCATATGCTGCCCTGGGCAACATTAGATAACTTAAGATACACTGCCAAATATGATAACAACAATAGAACATTTTTTTAAGTGTTTTTTCATAGAGCAGTCTAAGCCTTACAAGAAAAGAGGAAAAATAACCTTTAATGTTTTTTTGTTTTCCTTAGGGTAATAAAAAAATGAAAAATTACTTGTGAAATGTCAAAAACATCATAAGGAATAGATGTGACGGGTTGATTAATGAAACCTGCGCATGGTGGGCATTGTGCTGCAGCAGCAGTAGCTGGAAGCAGCAGTGATGTGAGGGGTAATATCTCAGCATCCACTTAGCACTTTCCATCATGCTGGGCCCAGCTTAGTCTTAGACCTCACTATACACAGGCTAGGGAGAGGCACTAAAGCACCCATAACACCTTTCTTATTCTCTTTAATGTTGTCTGGAGGCGAGGAGAACACAAAGATTAATGTGAACAATCTAGCTAGCTTGGGCAGCAGGCGAGAATGGGCCCCTGTGAGTGAGCCAGTACCATTAATAGAAGAAGTTCAAAATCATTTAAATGACTGTGAGAACAAGAGGCAATTAACCCAGACCCTCATGGAAACCATGTCGGGCTGGGCTCATTTCAGTACCCCTCCCATTGTCTTGGTAGCTCAAGAATCTTTTATATCCGCTCTGGATGCTACTCGAATTACATTAAGGCCTACAGAGTGTGCTGAGCCTTGTGAATACTTCTCCTCTTTCCAGCTCATATGTATCCAAAATGCATGTGTTTTATGTTTTAAGTAGCACGAGGAATTGGCAACAGACCGAAGAAAGAACATTCTGACAATACATTTCATAGCATCCAGTGGTCAGCTAGCTGCTATAATCTTGTGGACTGCAGACACAAGCTCATCACTAGCCTATATTTTAAATGGCCACTATACACTGTATATGTAATATACATTTTCCCAGAACTGTAAGGTTTTTTCATTATTATTTTTCACACCTTCGGACTTGACAATATAACATAGGCTGTAAAAGTCTAGTTTTTGAAGCCAGCTACCTGCCACTTAAATTATTTCTCTGTGCCTTCGGGTGAGATGTACTGAATGTTGGATCTCAGCAAAAATGCCTATGTAGGTACCATAACAGCAAGCTTTTTAGACTGCTCTCAAAGCAATAATTAATTAAAGAGTACAATAATTCTCCTGCCACCCTTTTAGTAGATATTTTTGTCTTTAATTGATTTCAAGTAGTTTTGGAATTTCTGTGTAAAACCATTAATGTGTGTAAAAATCATTTTTTTGTATATTTGTGAAGCTTCATGAAAGATTATTAAAATGAACAGGAAAAATTGGTATATTTGTATAAATACTGTATATCTATGTATGAATATACATTTTATATAGGCGTATTTGCAAATGAATGATTATCTATTGATCGTTATGTACCATGAAGAAGGGGGGGTGCCCTGCCCTGACCTGACCTGCCCTGACCTCTCCTGCTCTGTTCTGTCCTGTAACATTTACTTTATTCTGTAGCCCATATATACTGTACAGCCAAAAGTATGTGGACATGCCTGTTGATTAGTGGAATTGGCTACCCATCGCTAACACAGATGTAAAATTAAGCACTCAGCGACGCAATCTCCTGCAAGAAACATTAGCAGCAGAATTGGTGGTTTTAGAGATGAGGTTAGTAATATTCCATTTGCACCATCATAGGACGCCATCTTTCCAACAAGTCCGTTTGCCACATTTTTGTCCTGCTAAGAGTTGGACTGCGAAGGTCAAATTACTTGGGAGCAAATGGTAGCCAAAGAGGCTCACAGAAGGTGACCTGATAACCCAGCCACAATTCCTAAATGTTAATCTCAACATTGCTTGTTATGCACATGCATTCATCACATCGAAAGGGTCATGACAGGCATCTGGGTTGAGATTAGGCTTGGGTGGTATCCAGACTCCAGACATTATGCTGTAGTATTACGGTATTTTGACAGTACAGTGGAATCCACTTATTGTGATCATGTCTGTCTGGGTGAAATTGATCACTATAAGTGGATGATCATTATAACAGATTTTTTTTCTTCTACTTCAGATTGCCATCTAACTGACGTGTATATTTCTTACATGGGTATAAGGTAGTAAAACTGACAGTGTCACTATATACTTAATTTTGATTTGAAAATACAGTAGAACCGTTTCAAACGCTTTTCAAATTACAGTACTGTACAAATGAAATTACTGATGTGTATAATTCAAATACGCTATAATACAGTACTGTACATAAAATATAGCTTATTGTAGTTTCGCTGCTGCATCTCGTTGGCTCATTTTTGTTGGTTGTTGCTTTATATTTGTCCTTGAGAGAAATTGACTTTCTTTTACCCGTCATGTTTTCTGTGCCCACAGCATTAGCCTCAGGTAGCTAGCCTGAAGCAGACGGGTTACCGCAAAACAAAGTAGGGAGATCAAAGTAAAGGTTAAAAAATGCAGTGGTTTTAATTTTGACGATATATTGTCATGTTTTTAAAAAGACTCAAAATGAACACTGTAAGCAGACTACTTGACTACTATAAGCAAATTATTTATACAGTATTTGTACAGGAATGATTCTGTCCCAAGCTTTTTGATCCATGTAAGCGGTTGATCACTATAATCGTGATCACTATAAGTGGTTTCCAGTGTACTTTCAAAAGCAATATTATTCTGATATTTTGAAATCTTGGTGATAAAATTCACTGACTGGGACTACCCCTAAACATCTGATTTACCATAATACCAATCGAGTCTAGTTCTGATCATCCAATTCACTAAAACAGTATGGATTAAAACAATTTTACTGTCATATGAAGCAAGTTTTAGCAAGCCTTGCAATTTTGTGAAAGTCAAAACAAGCAGGTCACCGCACAAACACAAATGCATGAAGAGCCGGGCTTTTTGGATGGAAATGTTGAGAAACCTGTTCTAGCATATTTTAAAAATCGGTATGAAATTTTGTTGCCTTTCCTTGAGGGCTGCATGCGCTCTCCAAGCCAATCATAATAATTTTCATCCTTGCTGTTGGACTCAATCATAGACAGTGTGGCACTTTTGTGAGACGTTTTAAGCAATGAGGGAGAAGTAGAGGAGGAAACAAGAACAAGTGTTCTTTGCTGTACGGAAATATTTTAGAATCTATAGCAATTATATTAAGCCAAAGCAAGTGATTTGTTGGCACAACTCGCGGCAAAACCAACTAAGTTAACATACTATTAGGTTGAGAATAAGTTCTGCTTGGGTATAGTTTATTTCATTTCTCAGTTTTCCTCTTCATTGCTTTCACATTGTTGTTGCAAAAATATTTGCATTGACAATTGCAATGTTTGAAAAATTTCCAATATCATGCTAGCCTGATTAATACCCATGGTTCTGCGATGAGATGTTGTTTAAGCTGGTATCCACCAGTGTTCCTTTTAACAGCATATTTAGATTTAGTTTTAAGGCCTTTTCACTCAGAGTCTGATTTTTTTTTCTCACAAAAAAACTGAACATCATTCTGAAATGAACAAATGCATTTCTGTGAATGCTTTCATACAAAGTCTGTCAAATTTGAGTTATGTTCTGCTTTTTTTTTATTCAGAGAGAGCTCGATTTCTCCAGTTTTCATATGCGTCAAAAAAAAAAAGAAATGACCAGTAGGGTTTCTGCAGAGCCACTTCGGTGCTTTTCTAACCTTAAAAAAATATTCTCGTAGTAATTTGCACTCTTGAATTGTTTTTTAATAGGATGAAAATCATTCATACCACTGATTTTCTCTTCTGCCTTTGATTCAATCCAAGGTTGGTATTGCAGATGCTGATTCAGTGCAGGTCCAACCTTGATGATAAAAAATAATTAACGAAAGGGGGATTGGGGATTTGCAAGTAGATCAATCATACTGTTTGGGTAACTTCCTGTTCTCCCCACTTATGGGCGGCCCTACCCAATAGTACTTTATATCCTGCTCCTTATAATGATGTATTTAAATTACAAGATTACAAATTTTATTTTAACGTTTCACAAATTCTCAAAATGAAAATATTCAGATTGAAGGAATCCGTAGCCTGTCTTATCTGATGACAAGGGCATGCTAAGCTGTTTAAAGCTATTCTGGTGCCTTATGTTTATGTTGTTTTTTAATTCTTTTATGGTTTTGTAATATGCCTCTTGGATTATATTAGACTGTGACTATTAACATTTTTATTTTACTTGATTTATGGACTTCTCTGTATACAATCAATATCCAGTAAAGATTCAGACAAAAATAATCAATAAGCGCTATTCCCTATTCCTGTAGTTAATAAACTGAAAATAGATGTTGCTGCCATGTTCTTAGTATTCATTTTGCTTATCCTGAAATACAGCTAAACCTGCTTTCTGGAATACCCCCTGTAGTTATTTGAATTATAATAGATGGATAAAGCCAAAGCTTAGTTTGACCCAACAATGGTCTCTAAAAGTATATGTTATTTTATAATTGGATATGTCCAGTATATTTGCCTTTCTCTTTTCACTTGTTTTCTCAAAAGAAACAAGAAAACTCATCTTTGCTACTACTAGTGCTTATTGCTCGTTGACACTTTCTTTCATTATGCAAACTTTTCTGCTGTTGTGAAAGGTCTTAATTTGTTATATTCACATCTGAATATTTCGTGAATTTGTCTTTTTGTTGCTTTCAGTGTTAAAATGGCATTTACTGTTAGTCTTTTGAGTAAAATGTAGTTTAATCTTAGTCATCTTTTTGTCATGTTTTTGAGTCTTGTTTTACTCGAGAAAATTTAGTCGACTAAATCTACAGTACATGCAAACAATGAAAATTTCTCTTACTTTTCTGTGTACACACAGAGAGATTGTTCTACCATGATCTGCTCTAGATTCTTAAAGGAAACATCTGTAAAGCTGTTATTATGGCATGACATTAAGGTTGAACGTGCAGTTTTTAAGGACAGATTTTTGTGAAGGTTGCAATGTAAAGCATTGCACTAATTCAAAAATGCTTAGTATGAATTTTATTTATCTTTTATATATATATATATATATATATATATGTATGTATGTGTGTATGCATGTATGTGTGTGTGTGTGTGTGTGTATATATATATATGCATCATAAAAAACTCATGATATCAATGTGTGACTTTTTTTATTTTATTTTAATGTCACCTTCTCACTGTTTAGTAATGGGAGGAAAAACAGATGGTGGCATCCATGCAATCTGTTGAGGGTTAGATTCCATACAATGTGAGATCAGTGATCTGTAAGAACCGTACTATTTGACAGAATGTGTCGCTTAAAGGCTCTTCTTTTTAATCCATGTTAATGCCTCTTGGCATATTGGTGGAAATGTGAGAGTGGCAATAGCGCTGCTTTGACTAGTTTTCATAGAATATTTTAATAGAATGAAATGGGAAGTCCCTATCTGCCCCCCGCCCCACACCTTCCTGTCACCCTTTTCTGATTGAAAAGAGATGTGAGTGGTTTGAATAAGATTGATGGTGGACCACAGCAAACAATCAGATGGAACTATCACAAACCATCCGTCAATGCCCAGATAGGCCATGCAAGTGAGTTACCAGTATGAAATATAGCCAGCATAAACGGATGTCCGATTCCTAAAATTGATATTGAGGGGCATCTTTGAAAACTATACTGCAAGCTTTTTGGCTAAAATCAATATCCTCCACTGTAGAAATTGGATGCCTGCTATCCAGCCTAGCCCAATCGAAAGAAATTGTTGATTGATTTACTTTTGGCATTTTATGTATTTAGAAGTGAACTGTTGACTTCTTCTTAGAACAGTGCAAATGGTTGCACCAGCAAAGTTTAGCCATGCACTAATATATTTATGAGTATGTGTCCGTGTGTATTTGTGCATGTCCTTCGATCCCTGTGTCTGTTGTGTGTGTGTGTGTCCTGCTACCAGATGGCCATCCCTAGTCAGTTAACACTGGCAGTTGGTCCCAAAATTACTTGAAATGTATAGCTTTTATGTCTGTGACACTTTTGTATTAAACTGTACAATTAAGTTACATGATAAAACCCACATGTAGCTTATTTAATTTGTGACTGATAATGTTAGTATCTGCTAATATGTTAATGGAAGGCATCATCCAAAAAAACTGCTTGGTTTCATGGAGGTCACAGGATAGTCACCTTATGCATTATGTGTTTCATCCATCATCATTTTCTCAATCGTCGCTTGTAAATGCTTGTTCTTAGTGACAGGAACCATATATAGGGCAGTTCTTTTTGTTAAATGATCAACGTCTGGGAGTTTTTTTTTTCTTTTTTAAAGGATCTCTTGCCGTTCTTCAAAGAAATAAGTCTGAAAAGTTGTCCCTCTGGGGGGGGGGGGGGGAAGAGAGAGCAAAAGAAGCACAGTGGTGGTAGCAGAGATCAGTTTGCATTTTATGATGGAGTGTGATGGGCCCTGTATGACATATGTAATGGCAGACTCGCTAAGTGTTGAGCGAGTCGGGATTTATAGAATTCCCTAAATGAAAGCTATCTGTGGTAGGATACAGCAGTGAAGATACTCGGGTTAGGAATAATCCATTACTGAAGGTTTTAGGTTTCATTTAATTTGATTGTCTCAGAATGAATGTAGAGACCGGGTGGCAATAAACATTGCTCTAGGTTGACTTCATTCAGTGTAGTTTATCATAATGTGTGGAACTGATTGATCGCACTCATTACACTTTCCTTGGCTGATTGCATTGGTGTGATGAGTGTCTGGTAAACATGGTTCCAGAAAGGAAGGGATCCTACGAGAGGCACTGTATGCATGTGGGTGCTATGAGGCGCATCGGATTTTGAAGACCCACTGCTGACATAATCGCTGATGACATAATGCGTGACATTTTTCTGTAGATTGAATACGGAAATCAACCTGCATGTTGACCAAATGTGAAACTATTTCATGGTTTCTAATGGCTAAATTTATAGAAGCTAATACAAAGTAAAATGAGGATTACTTGCACATTTGTAGCCAATATATAGCCTCTTTAGTCTCAACGGGTACAGGTGATATGCACACTCCAGCTGTGGAGCATTTAAATGACTTTGAAGTGGATTTTAGTAATTTGTTTAATCTTGTGTTGGACAGTGGAAACTACATGATCAAGGTTTGCAGTGTACTCTGAGCACATTCATCACCTCGACAAAGCAACACTTTTTGTTTATTTTTCAGTGCCCCTGTTTTTATTGTTGTAGTAACATAACTAGATTTTTTTCATGATAAATATGATCTGATATACATATTTCTGTCAATGTACAGTGTACACAGCGGAGTAAATCTCTGGAATGGAGACCTTGTGAAAGAATGGAGGCCTTGAAATGTATGTACAAAAACAAATAGGGAAAAATGAAGGATCTTTTCATAAGCAAAGCTGGAAGAAGAAAAGTGCTAAATGCCGAACAGTGAACATGTTACTGTACACATGTTACATGTTAGAATCCTTCGCTGAGGATTACATGTAGCAAATGGACTCTTATTTTACAACAGAAACATTAATGAGGTTATATTTCAGGGTAACATGAAAATAAATACATTTCTCAACAATTAAAATAATGCCTGGAATGTAAGGCTGCCACTAACAACTATTTTTCTATGGTTTAATCTATCGACTATTTTACCGATTGGTCAGTTGATCTAAACGATTAATTTTCCTCCAGAAAATCAAACAGACCATTTAATTTAGTTTAATTTTATTTTTACAACAACAAACTGTGTGTTATTGCAGGGGTTTAGATAATCGATGCCGGTGTTTTGGCACAATGCGGATATTATTTTCGCCCACAATTCGATAAGCAAAGTAGTGGTATGCCTAAAATTTTAATGAGATGCGTATTGTCACACCCAAAAGTTAGTAATTTGTATAAATTTGGCGTATTCTTATGCTTATTAAATTCCGTTAGCGGAGCACGCCACTTGAGACTGTTTTGATAAATCATGGAAGCAAAAAGCACTGAAGTCAAGAAAGGAACAGCTCAGCAACCACAAAATCTTTTAAAGGAGGAGATATTGTTGATAAGCAAGGTAAAAAAAAGGTTGGTGGTGCTTTTTGCTGATTAAAGTCCGACACACAAAAAATATACTTTTCATTTTTATTTCAGTTTGCTAATTAGTTTCTTTTACTCAGTGTCCGTTTTCGTTTCAGTTTTAGTTTACAATAATGACATTCGTCCTAACAAGCCAAATGTGCATGAACACAAACTAACACCGTCAATTCATGAGGATTAAACCCAGATTTTAGCTGAAACATTTTCTCAAACACTAACACTTCTAAGGTAGCAGGCAGACAACTTTATGATTTTAATAATGAATGTATTTAGCAGCTACAAGGAGAAAAGATCTCCGTACTAATGGTAATTTAATAACCATAAATAGACAACACTCTGGGTGCTTTTGATTATTCTGGCAGTCCAGAATAGTGCTTGTGTGCGTTCTCTTCTTGTGCATAGCACTGGTGCCTGTGTAGTGTGCCATCGAATTTTGGAGTGTAAAACCACCTTTTTGTTCAGTAATAATTTGAACTACTCGCATAATTACGTAGTGATATTAAAGGAAAACATTTGTTTAAGAAATCATAATGGTAATTTCATTAAAATAACGACGCATTTTCAACGTCGACGTCATCGATTACATCGACTGATCACGGCAGCCCTACTAGAGTTTTACCTACTCCAATGTGCTCTAAGACAGTGTTTCCTAACCCAGTCCTCGGGGAACCCCAGACAGTCCACGTTTTTTTCCCTCTCAGCTCCCAGGGCACCTGTACCAGGTATTTGGTGTTTCTGATTGGCTGGGAGCTGGGAGGGAGCAAAAATGTGGTCTGGTGTCTGGTGTTCCCTATTTTGCTTGTCTTTTACTGTGATATATAGTTTGGCTTTATTGGATTCATTAAATTAACAGACATTTTTGACCTTTTATTTAAGAATGTGTTGATGGAGTGGTCCTGTCACACTTTAACTAAGAATTTATGCTAATCTATTGACCTGATCATCAGTGGGGGATTATGCCAAAAATTAGCACGACCTACTTTGGCCAAAAGCAGCAGGCTTATATATGTATACGTGTGTGTGTGTGTGTGTGTGTGTGTGTGTGTGTGTGTGTGTGTGTGTGTATACA
>JAODKC010000095.1:26196783-26257683 GCA_026777985.1 Mormyrops attenuatus | reverse complement strand
GTTGGATGGCTAGATGAGCACTGCTTCAGTTCCCAAACCTCTCCTCAGGGGCACCCCAGCCATTCCATGATTTTTTTAAAATTTCATCACCAGCTCAATTAATGAATTAATTAAATTTGTTTTTAAAATTCACTTTTTCATTGATTAGCTATACAAGGTGTGCTAGCGGTCGAGTTATGAAACACATGGCTGCTTGAATGCTTGCTGAAAATACAGGGGTGATTTTTAACTGAGGTTTTCAAATGGCTAAGCTACCACACTTTGACAGGCAAACTTTCCTGGTTCTACACCAACATGAAAATCAATTAAGCATCATTTTCTTTGGCTGCCTAAGACTTCTGCACAGTACTGTGTATATATATGTGTGTGTGTGTGTGTGTGTGTGTGTGTGTGTGTGTGTATATATAAATATATATATATAATATTATGACACATTTTCTATGAATTTGTCATCTTTGGTGTTTACTTATGCAGTTGTTGTTATTGACATTGTAAAAGAATGACAGTAATACAAAAGTTCTGTCAACAACTGGTAAATATAATTGTAGTTTCACACCAAGCAGGTTGACCTTTCAGTTAAACAAAGATTGTACATAATGTGTGACTGAAAGTGGTGAAATTTTAAGGTTTTTACCATTCTAAGAAGCATAACAGCATATTTTGAAGATACATCTGCTGAGATATGATGAATCCTTTTTTTCCGTTTTCAGCCGATTTCTATGAAGGGTGATGGTGCAGATTTATTTGTCTTGGACTTCAATTAAGACAGCTTGCAAAGAGAACTGTTTGTCAATCAAAAACAGATTTTAAATATTCAATATATAGTTTTCAAAACAACAAAATTTATAAGGAGATTAAAAGTATTCTGTATACTTCTGAATATATGTAATTATTGTATTATTTATATTGTATTTGATATTTAATTTAACCTAATGACCTACATTGGGTTTCAGTTCACTTGTTAAACAGAAATTTTTGTTTCATCTGTCATCCGTCTTTTTGTTCAACAGCCTGACTACTGGTATCGCTGCATATCATTAACCTCGAACCTGTTGCTATCAGTATCTGATTTGTCAAAGGTGTAGAATGTGATGCCTACGTCACATGCAGCAGACTGCTTCTATAGGCGGTTTAGTCATGGTGATGTCTGTGTCTGAAAGTTTGTCATTTTTTTCCCTTCTTTACGGTGCTTGTACTTTTTTCAAGCCATTTATATGAAATACTTAGCTAGTTCTGAGATCTACTGAAAAGTACTAGATTTTATTATTATCATAACTTGTGATGAAACTAATTAGGTATTAAACAAATTCAATAAATTACTGAAGTGGGTTGTGTATGCATGTTTGTGAAGAAAATAGGACACGCACTTAGCTACAAGATGACCTACTCATATTTTTTTTCATGGACAGTGGCACATTGGTTGTTTCCTGCCTCGCTGCACTGACACTGAGATAGCTGTTTGATCATGGCGATCTGTGTTTGTTTCGTGAAGGGCTTTCATCTTCAAGCTGTCACAACCTCTGATATCAATATTCTGTGCTACTTCACATCTAGTGAACTTTGCAGGACTGTGTTTCCACCAATCATTTCGCTTGGCATTGAAAACTTTGAGCGTTTTGAGGAGCAGTTTTACACCCACTGCCTCAACATCTCCAGCCCAGTTTGAGTATGTAATTATTTGTTGGTGGAACAGTGACTAGGTGTGCTTTGTGAGTGGAGTTTGTATGGATTTCCGCTGGGTGCTTTGATGTTCTTCAATCCAGAAACCAGTGGATAACTAGTATCTGTAAACTGCCTGGAGTTTGAGATGAGACCATTCTTGGAACAGCTCATATATCTTCTTATTCTGACCTCCAAAAATAGCCATTGGGAATTTAATGTTGATTAAAAATGGCTCAGAATGCTGCTTCTCTATTTTTCTAGTCCTCCATTAGGATAGGTTATTTGTCTTTGGCAACCATATGCTGGTCTTTTCTCTTAGTGATATTGGAGGAAGAATCTCTTCCTTGTCACATGTAGCTGGATAAGAAGGATGCAATGTATTATGTTTTCACGTGTGTGCTTCCCTTTGTGCTGTGGTAATATAGTTGTTTTCCCAATGTATGCTACTGGTGATACACAACGTCAGCACCAATACATTCTACTTAATTGGGGTAGATTCTTTATCCTGAACAACAGACCAAAGACCTTCCACAGTAGACAGAGCTTTTCCAACTGGAATGTTCTGCGATTACATTGTAGATAGCAGCTTCAATCGGCCTATTAACTGCTTAATAGTGAATGCATGTTAGAAGCTTGTTGCTATGCAACCAGTTAACTATAATCATATTGACATGACAAAACAGTGTAATTTGATGAATTTTCTCAATTACAAATTAGAATTGCCCATACAATTTTTATCTTTATATACCCGGATTGGACTGAGTCATCTGTATTTGACCACACCGTATATGCTGTAAAAAGTAAAAGTGGTCATAGATATAATGGAAATTAACACTACAAGAGTAATTTTATCCAGTGATATTGATCATGTGAAGTCATGTTTGATCCTAACATTCTCAGATCACTGTCCATAACTTAGTTGTACCTCAGTTAAACTGAATGACATTAACGTTCCTATTTCATTATTGAATAGTGGGAGGGACTGCATTGACTACACACCATTTGAGAAATGTGCTAACATCTTTAAAGAAATGGTCTCCTTAGTGCAAACAGAAAGTTACGATTAATGGGTCTGCTAAATGAAGTATTTTTCCAATGAATGGGATCCAGTATCTTGTCCGCTTGTTTGTCTTTCTGTCCGTCTGTGTCTATCTCTTGTCTGGGTTTGCAGTTTTCCACTGTACATATATTGTTGGTGCTTCTGCTCTGTGGTTGCAGTGATTCAGTTTGGAGTGCAGTGATAATTCATCTGAGATCTTCTGGTGGATTTATGGGTGTATCCTGCCTTCTCATACTCACTACATTACCGCTGTCACAGTCCTTCAGTGGCTGACCTGTTTTACCGTTTTGTCCTGTTTTTCCATTTATTATATTGAGACTTTAATCCCAATACCATTCATAATGAAGCTGCTGCTATATACTGGCCATTGAACCGAATCACTGTCGTGTAGTAGTAATTTTATTTTATCTATATGCTATCATCATATTTGTTTTTGCTAATAGTTTTATGTGGTTCTGCAATTCTTTCTGGTTTTCTGAAACAATATAGTATTCTTGCTGCAGTAAAAAGAGTCATTCTTTGCAGTTGCAGCTCATGTTCTTACAGCATTTATACAACTATGCTTTTTGAATTCTTGAATTTACTTTATTGCAGTGGATGTTCTTTCTCTATTGGCAATACATTAATGCTCAGAAATGCTTTGAAGCGCAGATTAAATTGGCACCAGGAGCAGCCCCTCTCTGATATTCTGCATTTTTTTCCCAGTCGATAAAATCCGTCATCAATTACATCAAGCATGACTGCAGTGACGTTACTGGAATCTGTCTTTTTTCATTTTTCATTTGGTGGTAGGACTAAAATTCATGTACACTACACATTTCAGTAATGATATGCATAGTTTACTAGAAATTATGTTTTCTTTTTGATCTTTCCTACTAATAAGTATGTTCTTGGCATGTATGCTGCAAGAAATATGGACTATTAATGTGTTCAGTGATGAAATGAGAAGTATTGCGTGTGCAGAAACCACTGCAGGGAACTCATGTTTCCACATTTGCGATTAACATTGTTAACTTGTCAGTAGTACGTAATGTAACTAGCAACTGAAGTAATGATGGTACTCATTATGTTTTATTAATGATTAAATTACCAGTCCTGCACAATCATGGAAAAACCTGTGTGTCAATCTAAGGATTATTTTAACAGTGTCCATTGAGCCCCACAAAATGTGGAAGGATTATTAAAATGCTCTTAATACTGTTACAGACAGTGCTTTGTATTGAGACCAAGTTATCTAACTCTACTTTGAACAGAAGAAATGTTTTCAGCTACGGGAACTGCGAGTTGTGAGAGCAAGAGAAACACCCACCTTCATTTCTGTAAAATCAGCCTTGTGGCCGCTGACAGCTTTACTGCATATTTATAGCTGTGGTCTTTTAAACAAGTGCTTTGGTGGTGAAGGAAACGCAGCACTTTCGCCAGCAACACAGTGGTGTGTCCCTTCTCGTGCCTGGGCAGAGGTAGCATTTCTAACGTTTGCTTAGAGGTCTTCAAGCTAGATAAACTGGGCCTTTGTTTTTTTTGTGCGTCTAAAGTTAATGATGGGCGTCGTGCTGTCATGATGCCTTTCAGAGCTCAGAGTGAGTGAACATTCCTATCACCAACGCCCCCATGTATTTCAAGTTGATTGAAATTCTTGGGCTTCGGGGAATTTTGTTAGGCTGTATTTTTACGGTTGATAGACTTTGGATCATTTGTCATAAAAACCATAGCACTAGCTGTGGTATGGCTTGAATGCTTAATTATTGTAGCAATAAGAAGTGAAATCAGCTTTTCTGCTCTTTTTATATGGTGTCTACATGTAAATAATGCATTAAGGATTTTTTTTAACTTTCCCTATGTACATTATTAACATTATTAGTAACATTATTAGCTGATTCCATTCCATTTGTCCATTCCTGTTTTGAATGTATAGAAAAGAGTCAATGATAGATTACTATTTGGAAAGGGCAGTTTTAAAAATATAAGAAATAAGTATTTTTGGCAGCTGTTCAAATATTTTGATGTGTACATGGTAATTAAAAAATCTGTGAATTTAATTTCCATTACTTTTTTCCATGTTCTACACCCTTGAAAAATGTCAAATGCTGCAACCAGGGGTGGACCCAATGAAAGCATACTGGGCCCCCAATCCAGTTACGTTTAAAAATTTTTAGGGCCCCTTGGAATCGTCCTAACTTTCCCCCCTTTATGGCACCGCTGGGTGTAACCATGCTTTATCTAAAAAACAATACAATTCTATTATACGCAATACTTTAGTCTTGTACAAGTAGTATGGAAAGTTGCCGTGGAAAAAAATGCTTCTTTTCTCCATAATTGAACAATTCTAGATCTGTTTCAACACCTTTCGTCTACAAACATGTAATTTCAAGATCCATTTTTTTTCTGAAAAACCCATAAAATTGATGAAAAAGGTGTAAATGTTATTCACATATTCATGTATCATCACTGATTAATATTTCATGCATAGTAATTTAAAAATATAATTTTGGATTTAATTCAGTTCCTTCCATTTTTGGGTATATGACATGATCTTATGGTCACACCAAATTATGAATGGACTGCATGAGGTCCAACTAGAAAGTCGGAACAACAGTATTGTATTCCCCTGATTGCCATGTCACCTGCTCCATCCATCTGACTTATACTCTTGCACACTCACCAACCTGTACGCTTTCTAGAAGTACTGAATGGATCAACTGTTGCTATTACATTTAATGCATTAACAAATAGGCTTTTGATTTGCATCGCCATATTTCTGTATCAGAAACTTAGATCGATAGTTTTGCCTAATATCACCGGAGCCACAGTGCGTATTAATGGGGAAAAAAACCTTTGTTGGTTTTTATTCTGTGGAAAACAAAAGATTGATCTACTGGCCATATTTAACAATGAATTATAAACATGTGATTTACCAAATAAAATATTGTGACATGAAGACATTATGAGGTGGACAGCAAAGCTTGATATTTAGCAGGCTCTTTTATTGCGTGATCCTTGTGGTAAAACAGTGACCAAGGAAAATATAATTCACTTGCACACAGACTGGGAGGAATTACAGCCTTTTTGGAGACAAGTGGATACAGGCAATAGAGAAAAAGCACAATGCACCATACTCTGAAAACTACAAGGCTTTTGTCTCCTTAAAGGCTCATTTTATTTTTCAGATCACTATCTTATAAAAACTTAAAATCCAAAATGAACCAGAATTAATCTGAAAAAATGGAATATGAGAAAAAAACATGGATTTCACAGGGCCTACCAAAATACAATTTGCCCTGATTCTCATTACAGCAAGGTACTGTATATACAGTCATTGGCCACTTTACTAGGTACACCTGTTCAAATGTTCTTGGAAGCATATATCTAATCAGCCAATTATTTGTCAACAGCACAATGTATTAAATCATGCAGATACAGGTCAGGAGCTTTGGTTAATGTTCACATCAAATATGAGAATGCGGAAGAAAGGTGATTTATGTGTTACGGGTGGCCATGGCGGAATGAAGAAGGGACAATCCACAGTGCAGCTGGGTGACAGGGGGTTTTATTGGGATCTGAAAACAGGGGAAACCAGAGACAAACGGGACTAAAATGGGTTTAAAACACAGGTGGGTCAAAAACAAGAACTAAAGCAAGGAACAACATGGGAACAAACACAGTGACCAACTCATACAGAACCCAAGCAGAAATCAAACACAAGTACCAGTTGAGGAAAAGAGCAAGGGCAGGAACTTAAAGGTAAAGATAAGAAGTTGATGACAGGTGTAGGCCATTACTGATTACACACTAGCAACAGGTGAGAGTAATTGACTCGTACTAAGGGTTCAAACACTGGGGGATACCAGAAACATGGGTACAGACATTACTACAAAACTAGAGACATACAGTCAGGGATAACTGAAGGTACCAAACTAGGCTACGAACAGATACAATAACACAGGACTAACAAGATCTGCACAACAAAATCCAGGGCACAAGAACACAAAATGTCCATGGGGTGAGGCATAATACTAGTCAGACTCAAACCCGCAATGGATGAGTTGCTTGGGAGGGGAACACACTAGGACTGAGGAAGGGTGGTAAACCAAAGGAAACTAGGCGAATACAGATTGGGATAGCCAGTGACACCAGCTGACTAAACAGGGAAACGATAGACAAGTTAGCATCTAACCAAATGCAAATGAAATATAAGCATATACAGTAAATTGTTAGGGTCAGGGCCCATTTTTTCATCTGTGTCTTGTTGCCCTGTGCCCTCGTTGATTGGTTGTTTTTGATTCACACCTGCCTTTTGTTAGTCATCATTATCATTGTATTTAAGTGCCTGCCTTTGTTCATTTCCTCAATTGGTCATTGTGAATGTTAGATGTGAGAAGATATTCTGTGTGTTAGTTACTGTGTGTTGTATTCTGCCTGTTGCCTAGTCCTGTCCCCATGGTTGCCTGGTTCCTTTAGCTGGTGAATGTATGGTCCTATTAGTTATTTTCCCCTGTTTGGTTCTGACCCTTCATGGTCCTTTTGTTTCGTAGTTTACCCTAGTGTGTTCTTTAATAAACCGGTAAGTGGATCGTTCACCTTCCTTTCTCCACCTGCGCCATGCACCATGTCTGTAACAGAAAATTTTAGAGAAACTATGACTAAGTATAAATTATCATTCTGTGCAAAATATGCACTAGTTAGTCCATAGCGGAGAGCAAAGAGAGAGTGCACTGAGAATGATTCTGCTATGGAATATGAAAAGTTGCAATAATACAAGTCCAAACCTGAGATATAGACTGATCAGCCATAACATTAAAACCACTGACAGCTGTAAGTTAGTAACATTGATTTTTAAGTTAATAACAACATTGATTATCTCATTACAATGGAACCTATCAAGGGTGCCATTATATTTTAGGCAAGTAAATAGTCAGTTCTTGAAGTTCAAGCAGGGGAAATGGGCAAGTGTAAGGATCTGAGTAACTCTGACAAATTGATGGCTAGACAACTGGGTCAGAGTATCTCCCAAAACAGCAGGTCTTGTGGGTTGCTTCTGGTGTGCAGTGGTCAGTACCTACCAAAAGTGTAGTCCAGAGAATGCCAACCGGTGAACTGTTGACGGGGTCAAGGGTGCCCAGAGGTCATTGATGCATGAGACTAACCTGTCTGGTCTAGTCCCACAGGAGAGGTACTCTAGCACAAATTGCTTAAAAAGTTAATGCTGGCTATGATAGAAAGGTGTGAGACCCCACAATGCATCGCAAATTGCTGTGCACATGACTGTATAGCCACAGTCCCTTCTGTACCACCAAAAGTGCCTGCAATGGGCGCATGAGTGTCAGAACTGGACCATGGAGCACTAGAAGAAGGTGGCCTGGTCTGATGAATAACATTTTCTGTAGCATTATGTGGATGGCTGGGTGCATGTGTGTCGTTTACCTGGGAAAGAAATAGCACCAGGATGCACTACAGGAAGAAAGCAAGCTGGGTAAATGCGAATAAATCTACTCCCATTAAACTTTGCACACAGGCAGACTGTGTGGATGGCTTGAGGTTATGAGGTAAAACTTAATCAAATCATGTAAACGAGGCATTATTTGTTTGCCCACCCCCCCCCATTTTGCTCTGACCATTTTCTGCTTAGAGCAACATAACATACCCATAATGTTATACTGTAAGGAGAAACGCTTGTTGTTGAAGCTCTCATTTATAATGCATTATGGGCACATTCATAATGCATTACAAACCATCTGTAATGTATTATTATGGTCTTAAGAATTTATAAAGTACTAAAGCATTTTCTATTGTCAGTCATAAGGCATTATAGTGTTGATTTTAATACTTCTTGAGCTCCATTGCGCTCATCTATAATGTATTATAAATATCTTCATGATGCATAATAACTAGGGGTGTGACGATATACTTAGCCCACGAGGCGAGACGCGATATTGGGTTCACGAGAACAAGACGAGACGATATTTTAACAATATTTTAAGGAAAACTTCAAAGAGGAAATATATTACTGGAAAGCAGCCTTTTATTTGATTAATTTGAAAGACAAAAAATGCTTCGGTTTTAATATGTTGATTATATTTTCAAACACAGTGCAATTGCACTATTTTGAAATCTTCCTGAAAAAATCCTTTATTGCCGACAAAACCCCCAGATCTGAGGTAAATCGGTGTGTGATTGGCTCTGGCAAACAGGACCTTGATCGCTATCTGTGAGGCGTTCAAAATGCGACCCGATCCGATATCTAGCAACCAGAAAAACACAGTGGTACCTCAGTACTCAAACTCATTAGAACTTGAATTTCTTAAAAGTTGAACCAACCAGTTAAAAAAAAAAATAATAATTCCTAGTTCTCGATCTGAATCTCAGTCGAACCATGAACACCGACCTAAGATACCTTGTACAAAGGGTAACAAATGTTACAACCTAAAAGTTTGCAATTTACGAACAAATTAACGAATACAGAGTAATAATAAAAATAAACAATGGACCGCATGGCATAGTTTAGTGTTGGCGCAGTGTTGGGGCATGACTTAATTGAGGTAGTGTTGGGGTACATTCTTTATCATTTTGGAAGCCATTAAGAAAAAAATCTTACGCATGGTGTACAGTGTTGGTGCAGTGTTTGCAAAAAGACTGCTATTTTTTTTTTTCAGGTTAATCTTTTATTGCTAGCCATGGCTCCAAAAAAAGCAGCAACAAAACTGGTAAAGCGCAAGACTGTGCGAAACACAGTTGAGTTAAAAAAGAAATTATTGAAAAATTAATTTTTAACTTTACACATTGTTTATCCTGTTCATTTTGTGTTTAAATGCTAAAGAAACATTTAGGTGTAATTTCTTTGGGGCCGGGAACCAATGAATTGGTTTTCTATTATTTCTTATGGCGAAAATATCATCAGAACTCAAACTCTTTAGGATTCGAACCTGAGTTCTGAACGGATTAAGTTCAAGTTCTGAGGTACCACTGTACAAGAGTTTTTGCATTTTTAGTTTTTTCATTGCAGTCATGGATTTTTATCAAATAGAGTTTTTCCACATGGGGACCAGGAAACTGGTTCCTATAAGGTAAAAAAAAAAAAAAACAGGTATTCATCACGTTGTGGGGGCATTTGGTCCCCACAAGGTAAGATATACCTGGAACACACACACACACACACACACTCTCTCTCACACACACACACGTGTACAATGATCATCTTGGGCAGAAGTATCTTCCTGAAACTAAACTGAGATAAGTAAACTGTATTTAGTAAATAGTATTTAGGAAAGATACAAGGTTAATGCTTAGTCCTAAATGCCACACTAATGTACCTTTTTGTCGTTTCAGCAATTTTACTGTATTATGTACTTTCTGAAGGGTTAGAAGAAGGGTCATTGTAAATTGTGAAGAAAGGTTTTACGCATGGTTAAATGGGTGTTTTGATAGGTGTTTGGATGTCCTAATAACAAAAATTATTACGGTATAAAATGGCCATAGTTAAATTTGATTGGTGTTTTAATACCATAATAACAAAAATAAAATAAAGAAATAAAGAAAATTATTTACGTCTTCTTGTTGTATGCAGAAAATAAATACGACCTGTGAAGGAAATATGATTGTATTGCACTTTTTCTAACAAACTTTAGGCATTCATTTTTATATATGAAAGAAGTATGGTAAGTCAGTAACACATTCTCAGCCTAGATAACTAACCATCATAGGGTATGCTTACGTATAAGGTATGCTTGCTTCTCAAGGGAATTTATACAGCCAGGAGAAATATCCTTCAGCAAAATCCATTTCAGTATCATTAACCTGTCTGAGAAAATTATGACTAAAATATTTACTAAAATTAGACTAAAATTAAACATGAATTCCACTGCCTAAATATGAACTAAAACGAAACAAATTGAAAAGACTAAAATGTGACTTTAATCCAAGTACAATTTTCAGTAAGTGACTAAGACTAAAACTAAATTAAAAACTCTTGCCAAAATTAACACTGATTTGAGGCAGATTATTATGTCACAACCACTTGATCAGGTTCATTGAGAGTTTGCTTAGAAAATGGGACTTCATCTTAGGTGAAGAAAATTATTGCAAAGGAAATAGACACCCACAGAGGTCATTCTTTTACTATGGAGAAAAGTTGATGAACATGATGTTTAACTGTTAACAATGTACTGTCCACTTTTAACATGAAATGCCAATGAGCTGTGACTGTGTTATGGTTTATATAGTTGGAAGGGAGAATGGGATGGAGTCTATGCGGGGTTGGATTCCAGTTGCCAGGATTGGGATCGACATTTTCTGTTTCCTGCCAGAATGATGGTCCTGCTCGATGCCAATAAAGCCCATTCACTTGTCTGTGTGTCAGTAGGAATCAGGCCTGAGTAGAAACTTACATACATACAAACAAAAAGGGGAAAATGTTAGTGGCAGGTTAGCATTCAGTGTCATTTTCTTGAATGGATTCATCACACTTGTTTCTTTGGAGTAGTTTCTTGAATAAGTAGCTTATGTATACCTTCAAAAAGGTATGGTTGTCTAAGCTTCAATACTACACTTTCCTGAAAATGAAATACTGGTTACAGATGTAATCTCTGTTTTTTTTTTAAAGGCTTTCTGCGATTCACATGAAGTATTTTCACTGTACAGTACACTATTTGCAGCATTATGATGTGCATATTTTTTAAAATCTATAAATACAAGACAAAATTTTTGGACATATATGTGCGATAATGAGTCATAATTGTAGCCAAAGTCTCTTGATTATTCATTAACATGATAGTCATCAACAATTTTAAGGCTAATTAACTGCTTTAATAAATGTAAGTGTCTTGCATCAAAATATTTCTCTCATTTTTTAAATTCCTTTCATGTTAATTATACATATTTATATTTGATGTACGTAAAACAGGAGCAAGCCATGATGAAGCTGTAAAATGATACTGAAAATTAAGATTTTAACTTTGCCATCTTGGTTTTCACTGAGAACCTAAAAAGGAATATAACGATAGTGTTAAACCTGAGATGTCTTTCCGCCAACCAATATGGTATTTAAAATAATCATCATTACATGTTTTATCATACAGTAGATTCTGTTATGATCTTAAAACAAATAATGGTAGCTTTGTTTACCCCTTTTAAAAAGAAAGCAAATGCTGCATCTCAGGTATCTCTGTTGGCTCTTTCCAGTCTTCTCCGAATACTAGTAAACGGTCGACCCTGGATATAATTTTCCAAATACAGAATACATTAACTGACACAACTAAAATCCATCCAACTGTGTAAATAGTTTAAATAGCGTCAGCTTATTCGCCTTCTTGGACTTGGTCAATAAATTGAGACCAAGTACACAATAGCAAAATTGTGTTATTGTGTTGAGCTGACATAGGCCCTAAGGATTTGGAGGGCAGGACATCATATCATTGCTTTTAACTTCCAAATGATCTGTGGCACAAGCTCAGTGATAGAATGTGTTGAGAGGGATGAATGATTGATAAGCTCCAAAGGTTTCCCCAGATTGAAACAGGAGGTTTGGGCATTTTCTTTAATATCATACTTTGTATACAACCCGGGGTCATTCCTTGTGCAGAATCTGTGATGTGCAAGCCGAAGCTCTGCAGAGCTATTGATTGGGCACGATCTGCCAACAATGTGAATGATTTATTTATGTGGTATAGGCAACAGTGGGCAGCTTGAGCTTTGAAAGCCATGGTTAGATATTTTTTTTTCTTTTGGTGAAACTTACTCTTGACGTTAGTTTCAATGGGAATTAATCTATGGTTTACATAGGTTTCGGACCAGGGAAAAAGCTGATTTTTACACAAGATCCACATATTAAAATGGAACATTATTCATATTTATACATTACATATTATACATCTTTATCAGATATATTATAAAATTCTTTTGTATGCTAATTGACTTGAACGCATGTATGGTAATAATGAATGTGTTAGTCCTGTGTCTTATTTTGTGTTATTGTGCCAGTAGTTAACAATATTTTTTTTCTTCTTCTTCACTTTCTGTCAAAAAAAAACTTGCATAAAAAAAAATACAACCAGAAGCAGTAATGCTATAAAGGTTAATTATTTTGGGTAAGCATAATTGATAATGAATCATGATAATTTAATAACTGGAACATAATATTAATTTAGTTGATGAAGGTCATTTGTTCTGCACAGGAGAGAACTTGTATCTGTGTGCCGTTAATCAAGGTAGGAGCATTTAATGATGCAGTGCTTTGATTCGAAGTTGAAGTTGAAGTTTATTGTCATGATTCGTAGAGGAAAAAGAGATTTCTGTTGAAGGGCTGTTGATATCGAGGTGGTGGTGAAACAGTGAAAAGAAGCAGGACAAGGAGTCAAGTTTTGTTCTGTTGGTGATTTTACTCCAGGCTTATTGCGCAACATACACTACTATCTTGGAAATGCAGAATTGGGACACATGCAAAATCAGCGAATGAGAAAAGCCTCCTTGAATCTTTCAGATTGTGAGGCATGTCATTACAAATGGGGTAGGGAAACCAAAGGGGAAGCCATTATATGAAGAATGCAGACGTCATAAAAATGTGTTTTATTCAAAATAAAAATAATTTATTCCATTAATTCTATTGTAGTGTTTAAAACTTCCAATTCATACACATGAAGTCTGTGTCAGTGGTTTTAGTTGTTTCACAACAACACAGATGGTTGACTGTAGTATATATAAATGTAACAAAATCAGACATATTGTTACTTCACAGTTTCCCATGTTGTTTTCATATACTAGATGTATTATAAATATATCTGCATTGATAAGGATTCTGATGCTGTTTTATATTCATAAGTATTGCTTTGCTCAATATCTAAATATGAAGTTGATGGGGGGGGGTACTGACAGGGGGGGTTTTCATTTCACACCTTCACTTGCAATTTTCACTTGCACTGCAACTGATCCTCCTCTGAGAAATTCTGGCCTACAAGTTGCATATTAACATCACCAATGTCGACAAAAGTTAACATAGTAGTATATCAGACCCCTAAAAATCAGATTTCAGATCCAGCGGTTTTGCCGGTAAGCTATATATATTTTCCCTGTAAGGATGTATAATCATTTTTCTTGTAGTATCAAATAAAGTCCTTCCAGAAAAATCCTTTCTCCTACTTTTATAACTGCTGAAGTTTTAATTAATTTGCTGCATTTTTTCAATTACTAACAGGTTTGTGTCAGTTTATTCTTATGAGTATAACCTTCTTTTGGTATTGAAAGACTGTTATGCACATTTTTCACGTTAAATTAGTCATTTTTATATCATTATTTGTAAGTAATAGTAGTTAAGTAACTATTAAAGGAGACTACCTTTTGGTACATTCTCCTTCTTAGAAAATATGTATTGGATGAAGTGTAACTTTAAAATATCAGAACTATGACAACACTGTTTAAAAGTTAATAAATGCAACATCCATACTTCCTTCCATACTTATGTATTGAGATGCACAATAAAGGAATTACCTTTGATTTAAATTCAAGTTGAGTCAAAAAGAGGTACTGTTACTGCTAAGACATTTCTGACAGATTACTTCAGCGCTTTTTTTTTAATGAACGCTCTTCTTTCGACATGTCTGCTGGGGACTGGCTTTGGCAGGACATACTGTAGTGATTCCAGTACAAAATCTTAGCTCCCCATGTCATTCAACCACATTTACCCCCTGGTCATGTTAGTTGTCCAAAATCTGAGGGGCTTTAACCAGTTTAACATTCAATGAACAGTTCTCCATCAATCCATCTTCCAATGGCCTATCCCAGGCATGGTTGCAGGGGGGCCTGGAGCCTATCGCAGGCAGCACAGGGCAGGGGTACTCCCTGGATGGGATGCCAGTCTGTCACAGGGCACACACATGCTGCAGTTAATTTACATATCTTTGGACTGCGGAAGTAAACCTGTGCAACTCGGGGAGAAGGGGCAATTTCCACATGCACGCAGAGCAGGGTGGGGCTCCAACCCTGGAGATGTGAGGCATCAATGCTACCCACTGTACCACCATGCCTTCTTGAATATTTCTGAAACTGAACTGAACTGAAAGTTAATATTTTGCTCATTGCTTCCACAAAATGAATGCTTATGCCTACCTAGAGAATACATAGAGAATACATTTACACATCACCCAATACTTCTTACCCACAAAGTGTTCTTATATAGGGGTAGGTTGTGAATCCGCCATCCAGCCTTGAACCCATGATCTAAAGCCACAGTGCCTGCCGCTGGTTTACCATGCCTTTTATCCATTTATAGCATATTATTCTTAGTTGTAGCAGTGGAATAATGTTTGGGGAGCATCAGGTATATTGGACACTTTGCATGTTTCCATACTTTAATTGTAACATTCGGTAACCTTTCCTAGCACGAAAAAATGTTCACTGGGTCCATGGTTGACCCTTGACCTAATACATGTAGTGTATGTATGAATATGTCTGCGTACAAAAATACTGGGCAAGTGGCATCTTGTATTGGTTCAAAGCAGAGAGTTTCACAATGTACTAGGTACATGCAATGCAATCAGTGTGAGTCAGTTGATGTAGCTCAAGACAAGGGCGGCTTGTTTCTGTCTGTTTTGCTCTCGCAGGAGTGCAAATACATGCACCATGACTGTGCAGACAAACTATTTCTGTTAGTCCTGTTTTATTTATTTTTTTACTCATTTTAATTGAAATAATATATATGTTTAATGGACAAGTCTTTCAGCCTAATTGATTTGCTTCCTTGGCGTGTTGACAAGGCAGATGCCACTTGAATCTAGCCTAATGTACTAATATATTTGTATATACTATTGTGTCATATGATTGTTATATAAGTATGTAATCATTCACATGTGAAAGTGAAAAGCGTTCACAAGTGAAAGCATTCACATTCTGGATTGTCACAGTTATTTCTAAATGTATAATAAATATTAAATTTTAAATTTACTTACATGTTCAGCTTTCTGAACACTACAATGTTACATTTGGCCATATAGAACCATGTGACTTAATACAGCCCTTAAGAGAGTGCAGTGAAAAATGCAATGAAAAGCGCTTAAGTCAGTGGCAGAATGTGTGTAAGGGTCATTCACATGTGACGTACATATTCAGGTGTTTCTTCTCCCCAAAGTGCATATCTAGCCTAAGTGTGTGTAAACCCCAGACTTAAGTCCATGGAAGAATAGACTTGAAAGGTGAATTGAAGTGAAAAAAGAGCACAGCTACACACCTTCATGACCCCATGATCTTTATCTTATCCTCTGCAATAATATAAAAATACATAAAAATCTGCTCTCTCTGCTTGAAGTCAGGTTCTTTAGGTTGATGCCACACAAAATGCGAAACTTAATGCAAAGTCAATCTTTTTTTTGTTAAATTAGATAAATATGTAACATTGATCTTCACTAGAATCGCATAAGAACCAAGCTGAGAGGAACCTGGAAAAGGCCATTTCCAGAAATCAATTTTTAATGTGTCTTGCCCCTGTACAGTGTTAAGATGTAACAGGGTGCTTCTTGGTGTATTATCGTGACACAACATACTTTTCTGGCCTTTAGAAGGAAGTCAAGAGCTCTTTGTGTTACGTGTTTTTCATTATAACATACAGAGAATTAATTTTTACCTCAACTAGCTCAAATAGCGCAACTCATATCCTTATTAAATTATAAATGCACAATATTATCATAATCAGTACCGGTCCTAGCCGGTGTGGCGCCCTAGGTGAGCATCACCGCCAGTGCCCCTCGCTTGAGGCAAAGTTAAATTTGCTGACAGTTCGGCGCCTCCTCAGAAGTTGGTGCCCTAGGCAATCGCCTATGTCGTGTATGGGATTGACCGGCCCTGTTATTACCACTACTACTTAATAGGCTTTGCTAAGCAGGTAAATTCATGTGGGCTTGTTCTTTTCATATTAAAACACATTAATACCAACTAGTTTTAAGAATAGTGGAATGTCACACTTTTTTTCTTCCTCCGTTTGTGGCGCCTCCTGGATGGATGGTGCCCTTTGCATTTGCCTATATTGCCTATGCCCTGATCATAATTATTATGTGTGTGAGCTTTCCTAAGATGGTATCGGAGGTGATGTGGTAAGAAATTGTTTGTGTCTGTTACCTTTTGTTCTTTGATATTCTGTTGTGAATGATAAGCTGTACTTTCCCATCCATATCTTTTCATTTACTCACTGGTTTCACGGATACAAATCGTGGTAGCACTTCACTTGAGGGAACACAAGTACCTTAGTAACTCAGTACCTTAGTAACTAGTCAATTACAAATCATGAACAAATATAGTAACTGCATGAAATAATGAACCATTATGACTGATTAACGAACATGGGATCAGTACGTAACTAGCACATAGTTTCTGGGTAATTAATACATTAAATAAGAGTGCACTACTGTATTATTTGTGTCCCCCTCAAGCTGTTACCAGAAATTGTCTATAGGATTTTAGAGTCACCAAAACGCTACGCTTTGTGCAAATTGATAATAAAGTGGTCAAAGATTTTGAACTACACCTGTTTGGATATCAATTTCAGGCTAGTACAGAGAGTTTAATTCATAAAGTCAAAAGAGAGGTGCTATTTTAAAACATCTTTGAACATTTTAATTGTGTATAATTTAAATATATATTTTTTAACAATGATACATGTATAAGCTTAATATGAAGCACTTGCTTTAACCAGATTAAAAAATCAAAAGTGAGACATTAGGTCCTTATGAAATTTTAGTATTGATTGAGTTAAGTTATATGAAGTATATTTTTGTCTGTTTGGTTTAAGATGAGTGTGAGGATTAAACGTGTTTTATAACAAAATCTTTCAACTTGTTCAAAGTTCAAAGCCCATTGAACCCTAAATGGTGTTCCGAAGCTGTGTTAAATGCTTATTGTTTCATCTGGTGAATCTTATATGCGGTAATTCAAATAATCTGCAATTTGCATTTTTTTTCTTTAACAAATTAACAACCAAGCAATCCAGAAGGATATCAGCTTGGAAAAAAAAATTATTATGGGCCCACTTCACCGGAACAGCATCGATGACATTAATGTGTTGGTTCATTAGTCTCTTAATAGTGCCCAAGAGCAAGATCTATACAAATAGGATAAACAGTCATATTTACAGAGCCAGCCAAGGAGTATGGTGAGGCACATTTATTAAGAAATGCATCGTATAAAAGTCATTTTGCATTCATATTTTCATGCAGATCATATTATTTACTGAGTTTACAAAAATGTAGTTAATCTTTATTGTTGTTATTATTATTATTTATTTATTTTATGGACAACCTCTCTGCTCTGTGAGGTTCATTTAAAGGTTTACTGCATTGTTGTATTAAAAACTCTATTATGAAAATTTATATACATCTGTTCATGTACAACACATGTTTTATGATGCATGTCTGCAGAATGAATCGTAAAACAAAATGTTTTATAAACTGATCTCTGTTTCCATCCATCATCCAACAACTGATTTAATACTAGGTTGTGGGATTGATTCTTCTATTGAATTTTCTTAATATACTTTTGAAACAAAATGTGTGGAAGAGCATTTTAAAATATTTATTGTATGTACTTTCTGCATTATATGTGTTTTTATTTATATATGTATTTTTAATATCCTATTATAATCACCATGACCCTGCATTGGATAAGTGGTTATGGAAGGTGGTGTTCAAACAGTCAAATCATCTATCTTTATTTGATTTCTGGATTTAACACTTTACATAATCCCATTTTCTGTGATTTCTGCAGTCAGATGGAAATATTTTATTTTTAAATATAACCAGGATATTCTGCTTAAATGTACTTTTTCCCATGATGTTTACCTGGAGCCAAGCAATAGTTTATGTATGCTAAGGTACTGTTTTTTTGACATTAATTTTGGTGGCATTTTCTGACAAGTACCACACATATTCCAATTAGTATTTGCTGTTTTTGTTGGCTTATTATAACATTTGGGCTTTGAAATCTGATTTAATACAAAGAGCTTGCATCATGACTAGTGATGCATCCATAATTTTGTTTCAACAGTATATGGCAGCTGTACTCGTGATTAATTTTAGACCAATTAGATGAGAGGGATGTTTGGATGTCAGATATAAACCTTAAGTGAAATCCCATTTCAGTCTACATGGTCTTCAGCTAACTTTCAGAATCCCAATTGCACCTGAGAACTCTGGAATGTAATTTTCAATTGATCGTTTGGGAGAATGTCTCTGACCTGGGGAAAGTGTTATCTTCTTATTGAATTCCTATTAGCTCTTGTCGGTGGTCAGTCGGCATCTGTAATGTCATAATAGAATCTAAAAGCATCTTTAACATTCTGCAACTTAATTTTTACAAAGAATGTTTCAAGCGTTTCAGATATACTGGACACTCAGACAAAGCTGAAGCAGGCCGTGCACAGACAAAGAAAATCTTAGTATCACTCTGGACTTTCTGGAGCTTTATGCTTTATGTGTGATATTTTTTGTTCTTTAAAATCCTTCCGATTCACTATATTTGCTGTTTTACTGTGTCGTTTTGTTAAATTGGACGTAGAAAAAAATGTGTGTATCAAAATGCTCATTTAGCCATGACAGTTAACAATATGTTTGCTTTTTAGCTGTTTCGTTCCTTATCCGTATTTTACGTATGATTTCAACTTTACCAATATTTGTTTTTCCCTGTTTTGTCCGTATCCATATTGATATAAGATTACAAGCAAGAATATGTAGTGCAGTTAGTTAAGTGGTTGTAAACATCAGTGGGATTGTAAGTCACATGAAAAGTAGATCAGTAATGAAAACATGACTCATGGTGCTGATAATGTTAATTAGTTACGTCTTTAACACCCCTGTAGGCGCTATAAAGACAGTTTCCCCTCTTCCATTATTAAAATGATGCTTAACTGCTGTCAGTTGTCATCACCTGTCATATTAAATATGCCGTTTTTTAAAAATATTTTATATATTTCCCATCTTATGTTAAAAGTATGATTCACCAGAGCTGAAGTACAAGTAAATTATTACTAGCTTTGAATTAAAATATAATATTAACAAATGTTTTTCATGTGTCTTTATATTTTGAAATATTTAAACAAAACCATTGCAGAGAATATCTAAGAAAAATATCATACAGTTTTCTGGGGGTACAAAGAAATGAAATACTCGGTTACCTTGTGCTGTGAGGGTACTTGGTGTTTTCCACACTTCACAAAAGCTTTTGTCATGAAGCTATCATGAAGCAGAACATACTGTAGTGTCACACGTATTTTGTATCTTTCAGAGCAGGTTTTTTATTCACTAAAACGGTCCCTCTTCTGGGTGCTTTGGTTGCCTCTATAGTCCAAAGACTAGTAGTTTGCATGAATCAGTGACTCTTTTTCCTGTGTGTGTGTGTATGCCATGGTCTGGCATCCTGTCCATGCGTCGTGCTTCCTGGGATGGCTCCATGCCAACTGTGACCCTACACTGTATATATGTTATGCAAGACGGATGGGTGGAACAGTCCCAACCCATTTCATAGTTTATTGTGAAGCCATTGCATTATTTATATCAAGGCTTTCAGTATTTAAGCATTTGATACTGTTAAACTGTTATATTGTGTATATTTCAGATCTCACGTAGTTTGTATCATAGTGAAAACAACCTTCATTCATATTAGTTTGAAAAAGTCTGCCAGTGGGGGTAGAATATATAATAGTTCAATATGTACATTACATACAGGTAAACAATAGATCAATATGTTTCCAATATGTATGCCTGGCTTGTGTACCTGATAACATGGCTTCTCATGTTCCAAAAATACTCAGTAAACAGGATTCATTAGTGCAGCTGAACATGGAAAGGCCAGATGTAATTGTGGTGTTAAATATACATGTCTGTGTAACTTTGATAGAGTTGCTTGCATTCTAAGACTTAACATTTTATTGATGTGGTTTATTTCACCCTCGTCCCTTTCATTGTATGTAAGCAGCATATTCTTAATAGCATAACTGTTATAGTATTTTATTGTGATTTTATTGTATCCTGTATATTATCTACAATTCGGGGCCATTTCAGGTCTTGACCATTTAACTCTTCACGGAGGATAATACCTTTTATTTTCAGCAGCAAACTGAAGAGAAAAAAACCCTAAGGGTATATCTGAGTGCATTCTCCCTGATAAGAGCTAACTGAGTGTATCAATTGGTCATGATTTCCCATTCTGGACTAAATTGGTAGAAGCAGGAGGCAATAGTGTAACGGGAATTCTGATCCTGTCAGCAGTTTCACAAAGGCAGGCGCCTGCCCTTGCTCGTTAGGTAATTAATTACATAATGTTTGTGCCACTTCATTTTCAGCTGCCATTTAGCTTTTGGGGGGAGGCACATGCTGAATCCATTGCTAGGATTTTCTTTCTTTCTTTTCTTAATACTCTCCCTTCTTAGAATGTGAGAAGGAGATCTTCTCTGGTTTGCTGAAATATAACAGTATGCATTGTACCTTCACAGACTAGCAAGAGCACATTCCCAACTTTCACACGTACTGGGTAAAGATAGACGCTCTGCTCTGCAGTTTGCGTGCATATGTTACACTTTGCTTTTTAACAGCTCAGTTTAGGAGCTGTGGAGAATGAGAGTGGTTGTTTTAGAATCAGCTGAATCACATTTACAGTATATAAGGCGTGGTTTAAGTTGATAAATATTGGCTTGGTTTAATTCTGAAAGTACCACATTGGTTGTGGCTATGTGAAGGAAAAACACAGAAAGCTATCTCTCTCAGTTGATATTACAAAAACAAATTGTGACAGAATGTAAACTATATATTAAATTGCAAAACTGCTTATTTGGATTATGTATAAGTCTAATATTTCACCCCAGCCTTGTCAAAATTTAAGTCACAGCACAAAGCATAATATCACCTATTGTTATGCTAAATAAAGTAAACATCCCATCAGACACTGTGTTTATTGCTAAAGCAGGCATATTATCAAGTGGATGTTATTACCTTGTTTTCGAATGCGACTTGATTTTAAAGATACTAACAAATTTTGGATATTAAATTGCTTAAATTGGTAATAGCTGTCACAGAATACTTACACAAGATGCCAAAGCTTGTGTGCTGCCATTAGTGTTAAATTTTCCTCTGACTTGGCTGTTCAGTCTATTTTCAGCGCATGACAGTCGACAACCACTACACTGACTCACCACTGCTGCATTTGCCGTGCAGCACTCTGCGGTCGGTATGAAGTATTCAGTCAGCTCAAAATCAGTGGGGGAACTGAACGGGGCGTGTGTGGGAATTGATTGGTCCTTGCCTGCAAAAGATCTGGAATCTCATCGATGTCTAGCCTGACCTGGACTCGCTTGGATCTTATCGGGCATGAAATGAAAAAATGCACTCATCCCTGCATTAAATGCACTTTTTTTAAGAGGCGGGAAACCTTTTGCATCTGAACTTCCTCAGCTTTGAAATGCCTCTTTTATGTTGGCACTGAAATGAGAATGAGATGCATATGATATACGGCTCGTAAAGTCATACTGGAAAGTGCTTTAGAGACATTTCTCATAGAAAAATCGTGAATCAGAAAGCATGCTAAAGGAGGGGGAAAATTTACATTTGCTCTCTTGTGCTCCATGCATATCATGTTTTTTGTTTATATGCAAAATTGTAACCATGCCTCCATTATTTCATCTTAGAATTGATATATGAATGTGTTCCTATAATTGTTTCTTGTAGTTAAAGGCACTCCGTCGTATTAACTCCCAGTTCTTTGAATTATTCAGAACCGTTGAATCCTTTTGTCTTCATATATATATAAACATCAATAACGTAACTAGCTAGTAAGTGAATAAGTACATGCTGCATTTTCTTAAATAAATAAGTATGCAACTATTTTTTTTACCATTTATACCTTTGTAGTTAGTATATATCTGTAAACTAGATATGTATACTTATAAAATCCTTTCGTAAACATCATAGTGTTATTTACTAATGTTTATGGTAAAATATATATGGATCTAGTTAAGCATATGTAGTACTGTAAATTTAATATATATCTCTTGTAAACATATTTGTAATTTTGAAAAAACTCCTCTATTAATAATTTTTAACATTTCAGACATAACAAAACACTGCAAATCTTTCTCATTATTTCTTAGTATATAATGTGTTTGTTTGTCAATATGCTGTACTCCAGATTTTAAAATTCCACTGATTTTGAGTTTATACATGCAGATTGTTTAGGATCAAATGACATGCTCAGGGACATCAAACCACCAACCTGACTGTACATGGACAAACTTGTTCAATTTCAGTGGCAAAATTTTTTAATTGAGGGAAAAAAATACATTTTGATCTAAATCAGAATTAGCCATGGTGTTGACACATCGCTGCAAGTGTACCAGAGCTCTGTACTTTGTCCATTGACATTGTCAATTCGACTTCCTGTCAGACAAATGTATTTGCATTAGTGAAAATATGAAACTGAAGAAGTTGGCTGGGGAACTTTGTCACACTTTGGTTTTCATGGTTGGATGTTGAGTGTCCTTGGCTGTCGTCAGCCTTACTGTCATCGTGTCCTTTTCGGACATACCGTGGCACAGTGTACATACAGCCAGGGAGGTTAGTGTACTGTGGAGCGCAGTAGACAGATTGACAACCTTGCAGCCTGAGGCACTGGCTTTATTCACCCATCACCTGCTAGGTAGTCAGCTGTTGTGGAAGATTTCCCAATTTGTACAAGTGCTGCAGCTCTAAAACAGACCTTAGGGCTGTTTTCTTGGGAAGTGGTTGGTTAGGAGGAAATGTAATTAAAATTGCCTTCAGCCTGTTCCAGTTCTTACTGTCAGCATGTATGGAGTCTGCAGCCTGATGGGATCCTGCTACAAGTAATCTGATAATTATTTGTAATGTAATTATGATTCATGCTAAATGATAAAACAGAAAGGCATTTACACACTTGCACTGCATTTATCTACGTGTATCCTTACAGATTAATGTACATTTAAAAAATTGTACTATAGGAAATTGAATGATGCACTAAGAATTGTGATCTGAATTCACATGAAATGTGATTCTTTATTCATTTAGCAGTCCCTAGCTATGGACGCAGTATGATGTAGTGAGTGCTGTCTAATGGTCACAGAGCCTAGCAGTCGTATACTTAGTGTTTAGTGAAAGGGAATGGTAGAAAGGCTTATTAGATTTACTGTAATGGCAATTAGATTTGGCACCGCTCTCAATAACCTATACTGTACGTGTGATTACACTTAAAACACTGCTTCATTACATAGCTTGCCAGCTTTCTCAGATAAGTCTTACAGTTTCTTGGTTTAGGTATGGATGCCATATGGATATCTGGCCATATAAACTATGTTACAGCTTAATCCTTCTGCTGATGGTGCAGCTTGTGGACCTTCTTGTTGAAGAGGCCATACTCATGGCTTCAGGCTGGGCTCTAATTGGTGTTCATCCAGCTGCATGTCAGTCCATGTAGCAGGAGCTGCTTCACCCACGTCTGGACATTCTCCTGCCTGTGTAGGGATCACAGGTAAAATGTGCTGCTGCAGTTCAGCAGCTATTAGCCAAGTGGTCCACTTGAGAGGTGGGCTTTTATGGCTGTGGATCTGTGGTCACTTCATCTTAACAGGCTCGTGCCCAAATATTGTGCATGTTTTACCAAGATGATGATCTACGTTTGTTGCTTTGTCGTGAAGCTGGTTTCATATCTTTATAATGCGTTCTTAAAATGTCTTCAAGATGTTACATCAATAAATGTAGGTTCCCTCAGAATGATCTGAAGCTAACTTCAGAATGAATGAATAAATAACAGTCGACTTTAAAACCTCAGAATGTAAAATAGAATAGATGAGGGATGCAACAAAGATAACGTTGTGCTTGCTTCCATCCATCCATCTTCCAATCACTTATCCTGAATAGCTTTCTGGGGGATCTGTCCTAGACAGGACAGGGCACAAGACAGGGGTACACCCTGTATGGGATGACATATCTCTTCATATATGTGTGATATTTCAAACTAATATCAAGGCTATATCATCTCTACTGCCATAAATAATATTACACTGACTTACTACGTATAATAAAATGTAGCATGTTACAGCGTAGTAAGTCATTTAGGCTTTAGTGCATTGTCTCTTTGTGTTCCTTGCCATTGTACAGGTCCATTATCCAACCATAAGCATGGTGTAGGTTCTAATACTCCGGTAGTCTTTCTATCAGGATCTAATTGCTATCTTACACTTTTTGAAATGGAAGATCTTGCATTAACCAATTCCTACAATTTTGGTCGCAAATGGGGACATTGTTAGTGTCAGCAAAACATGTACTTTATTATGTAAAATTGTTAATTGAGTTCAGACATTTACCTTTGGATAACTATCTATGAGTTGAATTGCACTTAGGGGGATACATTAATGCATGTTAAGGATGGTAAGTTAAATTTCCTTTCTATGACATAGGCTTAAATTGCACTCTGTCAAATGTACTCCAGCTAATATTTTTGATATTCTTGTAAATTCTTTGAAATTGTAATGTGTTTTTTAAACCCTATATGAGGGAAATGCATTTCTCTTGCTTGAAAAAGCTGATTTGGGTGTAAGTTGTTTTGACCTTCGATGTCCTGAAGTAAGTAGGGGAAAAATTAGTTCATTGGGTTATCATGGTGCCCGTACTTTTTTGTATATCTTACCAGTTCTCCCTAGCTAAATGAACATCACTCAAATCCATTATTGGGAAGTGGGGGACTGGTGTTTGAATGAGTAATTACGGTGACTCACACTCTGCCACATCTCTTGAGGTTACTTAATTGTGTCTCAACTCAATCCGATATGCCCTCAGTGATGAATGGGTTAGAACTGCCATCTAAAATGTTATGAAAGATGTTTCCCCTAAATCCCAGACAGATTCTACATTTTTTCAGCAATGCCGTACCTTTCTTGGGGTTTGCTTAAATGTACACAATTGTTCTGTGTTTAATAAAGTAATGCTTTTGTATATTTACATAAGCAGAATTATTTTCAGGTAAACATTACATTATAGTTTCTGTGCATCTATAGTTTTTAATCTAATGACTCTACAGGACATGCATTCAATTAAAACCACCATCTTGTGCATTTATTTTGTATAAATAATAATTTTTAAAAAATATTAGGTTACGTTTACATTAACTGCACCTTCATAAAGCATTCATTATGCATTAATAGAACGTTCAGTGCACTGTCATAATACATTCATAATGAATTTATAGAACACTCATAGTCAGCATGTATCTATATCTTTAAAATCCTAAAATACCTTAACAGCTTTAATATACATTAATAACAAACATTATCAGATTAAATGATTATAATGTTTGTTATCATATAATGTTTTTAGTGTATATTAAGGCTGTTAAGGTATGTTAGGATATTAAGATACACAGTACTTACATGCTTTTTATGAATGCTCTATAAATGCATTATGTAGGGGAACTGAATGCTCTATGAATGCCTTATAAAGGCATCATGAAGGTGCAGTTAATGTAAAGCGTTACCTGCTTAAGTCTTAATCTATGTAAAATGTAATTTACACAAGGTGTGAGACACTGTAGAGAAATACAAGCAAGTGGTTAATTAATCAAACACCATTATTTACTACTGGCCTCCCATATAGGGTGTTTCCCTGCCTTGTGCCCTATGGTGCCTGGAATAGACTCCTGGCCTTCCCTTGACCAGGATAAGCAGTTGGAGGATAGATGGATAGTCATTTAGAATACATAGCCATTTTGATAATTGTTCACAATAGATAATGGAAAGAAACCAACCAGTAGTAGAAATGTAACTGGAACATGAAAGCAGCTAAAGATGAAAGGGGAATCTGCACTTGTCATTCTTAAAGTTTTGGTCGCTGTGCCAGCTGTTGTTGATGTCCACAATATATTCTTCCATAGGCCGAAAATAACAAGAATAAAGTGTATTTTAGTACATAAGGACGAAAGACATTATATGTAGTATATCAAAACTTGTAGTAAAGCTGCACGAAGAGTTCAGTGTAGTTTAATGTAGTATAGTATTAGTTGTGAAATATATATATATATAAAATTTGTAGTCAAGTAATGTGCATACTGCTAAATTTCTCATGCACCATAGAAACATTTCTTTGTGATGACCTTGCTTTCAGCAAACACATTTTTTATTTACTGCTGACTTGTCTGGGTTGTCAGGCATAAGCTGTGAAAAGTGTTGTCCATGCAAAGTCCTTGCTGTGTCAAACGACTGAAAGCATATCGTTCCATTGATTTGATCACGTTCCGTACACTAAGTACAGATAAAGTTTTGGTTCTACACGTTGGCACTACCCTACCTGTTTATGAAAGCATAATAGTAAATATTTTTAGCTTCCTCAATGTCATTACTGACTTCATATCCTTTATAAACACCAAGTAAACCAGAAAGAGTGGCGGTCAGAATGAATAGTCACCTGCACTGCCCATCAAATCCATATTCCTCACACACTACCCAACCTGTACAATTTGTAGGAGTACTGCATGCATGAACTGGACCTGTGAAAGCCAATAAATATGTTTTTATCTGAATGCTGTAAGTCCTAGTTATGACTTGTAACTCGTGTTAAATTACATTTGTAGAATCCATCCCCATTAATTAGGTTACCTGTATATTTGAGCATCTTAATATCCATGACATAAAATGGCATTTACATTATTCATATTTTTGTATATCTAAATATTTGTATCAGGGTTGCCAAAACTCCCACATCTCTCATGCATGTTAAATCACGCACACCATCTAGTTTAACATTCCACACAAAATACTAAATCCAGCTGACGTAATCCATAGATTGTGCACACAATTTTTTTTGTGCTTCAATTTCGTATTCCAAACTCTCAACGTCATTTTAAGTTTAAATTAATGCTTTGGTTATTTGTGTTCCTTCGTAAAGAAAACGTGACCACAGAGCCAGAAGCTGGAGTGAATTAACGTTATTCACTTGTCTTATTTTATTGTTAATGACTTGTCTTAATGAATTAGCTTCATCTACAGCAGTTCTTTCCTGTGCCACGACTAGGGCTGCCTGACGTCATATCATGATATAATCATAATTATATAGCATATGTGCACTTAACACCAGGGCTTTAGATGATGGGTATAAACATTTGTCCAGACGCCAGCTTTTTGGTATTATATGTATGTTTACTTACGCCCACAATTTGGTAAGCAGGTTAATTGTACAATATTAATGAAAGGCATGTTGTGACAGTCAAGAGCATAAATTTGGTGCCCATTTATGTTTATTACATTGGGTTAGCAGAGCACACCACATACTGCTGTTCTGGTAAATCACAGAAGCAATGATCACTGAAGTGGCGGTGAAGAAAGGAACAGCTCAACAGTCACAACATCTTTTGAAAAATTACGTTTTGTGGATAAACAAGGTAAAACAGACAGTGGTGGTGTGCTGGTGTGTTTTGCAGTTTTAAGTCTGGCATGTTTATTAAATTTAAGGATACGCCAATACAGATTATTAACTTTTGGCCGTCACAACACGCTTTTCATTAATATTTGTCGTATACTATTAATCTGCTTACCAAGAACCCAAAAACATGCGGTTAAGTGGTGATTTGTCCATATTGTTTGAGTATATACCCTGCGGTGCACTGGCATCCTGTTCTGTCCCCTGCCAAATGCCTGGTGCTTCCTGGGATAGGCTCCAAGTTTGCATGACTCTGCACTGGATAAGAGGTTAAGAAAAATGAGCTGCATCCTGAAGGGGTGGTTTAACAATAGTACTTGGACAGATTTCTTTGTATTCATCATTTAAAGAATGTTTTGAATTAATTGCTGTAAAATAATTTGATGGTATTGTCACTTTCATATGTCACCAATACTCTTAATTTTGATTTAGATTTGAGCAAGATATGACATTTACCTCATACAATATACCCTCTATGTATCAGTAAAACCAAGTCCATTACTCAAAAATTGATGACTAGATTCAGTGTTTGTGAATATCCTGCATATAAAATGTGATTATCAAACACTATGGGAGAGATCAAATGTTAGTGAACAGTGATTGCTGCTTTTTTATTTATTTATTTTTTATATTTCATGCTCACCTTCAGTTACCAGTGTGATCACACTGAGCCTTGACTGGATGAACACACCCAGGAAGACTCAGTTTTGGTTTATCAAGTGCCCTGTATTTTCATGGGATTCTGGGATATCTGCTTTCTTGTGTGATATTCCCACCATCTAAGGGCTTCTTATTCTTATATAATTATTATTTAATGAGGCTAAAATTTTATTTGCAGCTTATTGTTTTTCTTCTTAAAAGAAAAGAAGTAAACCTATTACCAGTTCCAGAATAACAGTGTTTTGGGGCTGGTCAATGAAATTTTCTTTTCATCTCCTATTACTTTTCAGAAGAACTATTTATGTCCCGTGGTCCACATTTCCATAGTCTTTCATTCCCAGAAGAGATACTGGGAATGCTGTCATAATTGTCAAAGAGGGGATTCAAAGGTGTACAGGTTTGATGTGTAAGATTTGATTTCACTCCCTTTTTATGCTTTGTCTTAGACAAATTTCATGGCGGTTGACATGCCTAGGCCAGGGAAGGAACAATCGGAAATTAAGGCACAAAGGCTTCAGAAATCATTAAATGAGGATATATTAACCTTGTGCCACTGGCACAAAATAGCACTTAGCAGCTACCAATCCAGCATCTGATTTGGGATGAGAGTTACCCTCTTGAGGTCCTTTTGAGCCTTTTAAAACATGCTACTGTATGTGTGGAACATTTTATAAAACCAATAACATAGAATTGTGGTACAAAGTCTGCCTGCACCAGAAGGGCTAAACACATCACTGAAACATTTGTAGCCTGGAGTTGACCATGGACAGCTGGGCAAATACGGAATCGAGGGAAAATATGCATTTATACATTTTTATATTGTTTTCTCATAGAATGCCATGTCTGTAAGAAACTATGAACACTTTCATAACACATTATAATGCATTCATAAACACAGCAATATAAATATAGCTTTACATATTTACAAAAAGGCATAACATTATAGCCATGCTTTTATGCATTAGGAATGCTTCACGAAACTCATCTATTATGCACCAGATACCTTCATAATGCAGATTAAACAGCCTTATTTCTTATACCCACCATTTTAAGCCATTATTCCTTAGCTTTGATAAATGTTATTTTTTATTGGTTCAGAGTTTCACATAGGTGTTTTTTATTGAGTAACCGTGTAGTTCCAGCAGCCTAATAACAGCCTATTAATGCGCACTAATGTCACTCAGCACTTGGGACTTTCAGGAAACACTATTACATACCTTATGTTTTTAGTGACCTGGCATATGTGTTTGAAAATCAAGCCAAAAATAACCGTAATTGCGCAAACTTTTATTTTATCCCTGAACACTAAGAACAGTTTATAAACTTTTTACATTGTTTTAAAATATTTTTCTTATGTTGGAAATTGCTTTTTTCACATTCAGCATGCTAAAATGTTGTTCATTTTAAGGGCAAAAATTTTTTGAAAGTGTTAACATTAAAAAAACTTCAGTGATATTCTAACTAAATCTGACGAAGGGAGATGACATAATGAGAAAACCCATTTTTTTTGTTTGAGCGCTGTTTACAAATTCATCAATTTAAAGCTCACGTAAAAGCACCTTACCATGTTTGGATCACTAGCGATCCAGTACATTTTTGGCAAATAAATGACCATGAAACAATATATTTGAGCTATTTTGCCATATTTTGATTAGTAAAGTGTTGCAGATGAAAATTACATGGCATTCTCTGGACACAACGGTCATAGGAAAACAATCAACTCCAGCTTGGTTTCGCATGGGGCCACATTACACTAAGTTGTCTCTCATTGTTGCGTAACTGCATACCTTGTCATGGTTAATTCGTTGGAATCGAGAGAACTTACTCGATCTGGGTGTCCAAGTTGTAACATTGTGTGCTAAAGTATTCCAGAGTAATTCTAAGACATATAATTTAAATGTTTTCCTCCAAAATGCACCCCTTAAAATGTCATAAAATGTCAATATTATTCACGTTAGACAGAAAACAAAGCACATATCATTGGAACACCTCTGACATGTGAACGCAATGACGTGCTACAGCGCTGGTTTGTTGTCAAACTAGATTTACCCAAGGACTCTCCAATGAGACACAGTACCGAAGGAGTCCAGTCTTTGTCTCAGCTTTCCGGATAGTATCCATGTCTCACAGCCATACAGCAAAACAGGGAACACCAGGACTCTAAAAACTTGAACCTTCATCCTCTTGCAAAGAAATTGGGAGTGCCACGCACACCTTTCCAGCAACCTCATGACCCCCCATGCTCTCCCAATCCATCTACTGACTTCATAGGAAGAGTTACCAGAGACATGAATGTCGTTGCTGAGGTAAGTGAATCTTTCCAACGAGGTCCACATTGTCCCCACTGACAGACACACTACTGATAGCTGTGCCAAAGTAGTCATCAAAGGCCTGCACCTTGGTTTTTCCCAGGACACTCGCAATACCAGACACTCAAAATCCTCACTCAGCAGTCTCTCGAGAGCCCTGATCACAGCCTCCATTGACTCCACGAAGATCACAGCGTCGTGGGCAAGGTCAAGATCAGTAAATCTTTCTTCAACAAATGCTCCACAGCTGCTGGACCTCACGACCCTGCCCATCACCCAGTCCATGCATGCATTGAACAGAGTAGGAGGAGCCATGACGCCCAGCATCTTTAGGGGGGATCTCATTATGTCCCACAGGGCAACTCGATCGACTGAGTCAAGCTCTTTACAAAAATCGGCAAAGGCTGCAAAGAACCTCATATTCGCACTTGCTCTCGATGACAACCCTCAGTGCCAGGATGCAGTCCATGGTAGACTTCTTAGGCATAAAACCAGACTGCTTCAGTTGCTGGTAGGCATAATCATGTATCATGTAAAGGATGACCCTTGCGAAGACCTTACCCGGCACTGAGAGCAATGTTGTCCCCCTGTAGTTGCCGCAATCCAAGCGATCACCCTTCCCATTCCAGATATGGACTACAATTCCCATTGTCCAGTCATTTAGGATGATGCCTGACTCACAAATGGAAGCAAAGAATGTCCACAATGCCAGGAGGACTGCCTTACCAGCCTGGAGAAGTTCATCCCGGATACTACAGATCCCTGTGGCCTTTTCTACCCCCAATTGATTCACCACCCGTGCAACCTCAGTGAGATTGGGTGGTTCACAGTTGTGGATCAGCCTGTAGAACCATAGACCCAGAAATGTCCAACATCCTAGCTAGAGGATCAGCTTTAAACAACGGCTCAAAGTAGCCAGGCAAGCGGGTCACAACTGCAGCGTCATCCATAAGGACCGTTCCATCACCTGCCCTGACTGCAAGTCTCCAAGGGACAGATTCAAATGTATCTAATGCTTTGATTCCTCTGTAAGCAGGAACATGAAGCCACTCTCACCCTGGTCTCCAGACCCATGGGGACCGACACAATCCTCATAGACAGCGCTGTCAGTGCAGGTGATTTCGTGGGCACTCATCAGCCACAGAGCAAAGTTGCGAGTATAAGGTCTCCCTCAACCAGACAGCCTTCCTGTGGTGTAGGGTGGGAAGCAGTTTAACATCATACTCAGTGTGCCTGTGTCTACACACACACGCACACACACACACACACACACACAAATATATATAGACAGACGTTCACAGTTTCAGTTACTCAAGAGTTAATCATGGACAATTAAATGGGAATATTTTTGGAAGTTCCAGAAAAAGATTGCAGAAACTCCCAGACACGTTAGTCAAAAAATATGTAAACAATTCTGGTAAATTGGCACAAATAATAGTGTTACGCTATTATGTATGTATTGATTAACCACAAACTAAGTCTTCGTTACATACTCTCATTCATCATTAATGAATCGTGATGCATGCTTTATCTCAAGCTTGATACTATATCTGTTAATTCTGTAAACTTTTCTGAACTACTGAAGTAACTTGAAGGAACAAGTCATGAATAACACAAGTTAACTACTGATCTCATGTTTATTATTAATGAATCATGATGCATCTTTTGTCTCAAGTGACTACAGTAGAGTTTTGCTTATCCGACCTTCACTTATCTGACATTCCGTATTATCTGACATCCCACTGCAAAACAAAAAACAAAAAGAAGTTGCAAGTGTAGTCTATTTTTTGTTGCTCCCAACTCTGCCGCAGCTAATTAGTTACCCCGACTGTACAGTTGCGCGCCCGTCTACACTAAAACATGATTATTAGGTTTGTAATATGTAAAATTATAACATAGTTTGACGTTTAATAGGCTTTGTCTTAACACCTCCCATCATCCAACATTTTCACTTATCCGACGTTCTGCCGGCCCATTTATGTCGGATAAGTGAGACTCTACAGTACTTGTTTGTGATTTGTACTTCAGGAGTAACTGAGTTGTTACTAAGAACACCTTCAGAAAAGAAGGTAAAAATGTACCTTTGCTTGTCACTGGGGCTGTACCCTTGAAATTGTACCTTTTGAGGTGGGGACTCAATGACTTGTGACTTGACTTGGACTCAAGTCACAAATTTGACTCGACTCAACAAAACTGATGGAAAGACTTGGACTCGACTTGGACTTGAGGGCAACCAATAGAGACTTGGACCTGACTTGGATGGTATGACTTGAGAAAACTTCGGGTTGTAGTCCCCCCTCTAGGTACCATAATGTTAATTTAATCATTTCTGTGTATATTAATTCTCTGCATTTTCGATTGGCTGAATGCAAGAGATAATTTGTTGGATAGATGCATCACTCCAAGACATAACAACTGTATGAGGACAACCATGAGTGGACACTCTAGTTGTTTTCTCAAGGTCACAAAGTATTGTACTGTACGTTATCTCAGAAAAACAAAACTCATAATTAGACACGCGAATAGCATGTGTTATGAGTAGGAGTTCTACTAGAAACAACAAAAAGGCAGCATTCTATTTATTAGGAAGACAATTGTTTGATATTTTCGTAAAATTTATTTAGAAAAGTTTGTATATGCATGTTTGGCTCCATCAAAACAGTTGAAGTAGAATGTGCCCGTCCTGTCACTGGAACACCTCTGACATGTGAACGCAATGACGTGCTACAGCTCTGGTTTGTTGTCAAACTAGAGGTACCCAAGGACTCTCCAAAGAGACACAGTACCGAAGGAGTCCAGTCTTTGTCTCAGCTTTCTGGATAGTGTCCATGTCTCACAGCCATACATTAAGACAGGGAGCATCAGGACTCTAAAGAAATTGGGAGTGCCACGCACACCTTTCCAGCAACCTCAGAAAAACAAAACTCATAATTAGACATGCGAACAGCAATGTGTCATGAGTAGGAGGGAAGCGGATTCCACAAAAAATGCCATGGCTATCATGCTATTGCATTCTCATAGTAAATCTAAAATTCCCCATGTCCTTCAAGCAAAACAAACGGTAGGACAACATATTTCTCTAGCCAGCTAGCGTTAGCTCATTACACTAGACTAAGGTTGATGTATCAAGCTGGCAAAGTTGTTTTATCCTAAAGATGAGGAAAAGGTAACAAATTATTTGAATTATCTCTGATAACATTAAACTATTACGTATTAAAGACAAAAGTTTTGTTAGATTAGTTACATCTGTTCCATTTTCACCACTTTTAAACATTTTTTTGTAACGATGGACTTTACACCTAATGTTAAGGTAGTGTAAAACTTATGTTATAACTTTGTGCTGAACTGATTTTTTTTTCGTAGTGCATAAACTCAAATGTAGAGGCAGTTTACTTGCATCACAGGCTAAGATTGAACTTACACTTGAAGTGATTTTGGTGCATTTACAATACAGTTGTTGATTTTCAAAATTTGAATTGTTTTTTTCCTCCCAAACACTCTACACCAAAGGCTGCAGTACACTCTTGATGTGATGGTGGTAGATGGAATTTTAAAATGCATGAAGTTGCCATATATGTTGTGAAATAGTCCATCCATAAATTAAGGCAGAATCTTCCATATTTGATATTGATTTTTCCATTCTAACTACAGAGGCCTGCAGTATCACCATGTATTTAATATTGTTCTCATTTCTTCATATTTGCGATCTATTTGCTTCTACAGCTACCCAATGGTCTCCAGGGGTCTGCATCCAATATCATAAGGATAAACTGAATATCCCTCTGAACCTCTTCTTGCTTATTTCAGCTTAAAATAATTAATAGAAACACTTGAAGAGTTTTGAAGAGGCTTGAATATGGAACACTGTAATTTAGTCTTTATCAAGGTCATCCATTTCATGTTTCGTTTTTCAGTCAAAATAAGGGGAAAATAAGCAGTAACAAAAACACATTTAAAGCTGCCACATTTCATTATTCTTCCCAGAGGACATAGATTTTCAAGGTAATAGCTGAAGTCTGTGGTAGACATGAAATTAATTATTCCAGCATACATTTTAAAGATCTACATATGTTTATCTTAGATGAACTGAAATAATACAGCAAACAAATGTAAGCTCTTAAATGTTCTGCATATTTGTGGGTTAGAAGTTGCCAAAGTATACTACACTAAAATGTTCATATTTTGTTTATTGGAGTATCTTCAATTAAATTATTATTGACTCTTAGGATGGGACTCACACTGTAAATTCCAATAATGAAATGAAATAGCTACTAGAGTAATGGATTTATTTGGGCATGTCTAAGTTGAGGACATATTCTTAATATTCAAATGTGAGTATATTTGGTATTTTAATCTTGTGATGGCAATTAAATTACGTTGTGATGTAGACATAAGGAAAGCATTCATTACCTTAACATCTTTTTACTTTTTGGTTTTTACCTGCAGGTACTAATTATTAGCTTATTTTTTAATCAGTTTTTTTGGTTTCATTATCAAGACTTTGGTGGTACATCTCTGGCTGATATACTTTCAATGTTGCTATGAAGGAAAATCACCATACAAAGCATTTGGGCAGCTGTAACAGATGCTAGTGAAACTCATGAAATTTGTAACTGCTGATTATGTTTAATTGTTTATGGGTGACCTTTTAGCATGAATATTTCCTGAAAATGTCTTGTCTTACTAGTCTTAAGCAGAGATCTACATCATGCTTTTCATTCTTGAAGACTTAAGAACAGCACATGCAAGAAGGTTAGGGATTTTTGGCCGTCTTTCGAGGAAGAAAAAAAGAGAGAGACATCATCAAGTAGCCTTTGCTGGTCACAGTCTGCAGAAAACAGTGAAACATGATTGATCAAGGTGTCAGTCCCCTCACATTCATCGTTAAAGCCATTTACATTTTAGAAGAGAGCAGCTCCCTTGGACATAAAAAATTCATCACAAGAAAGGTAGTGGGCGGGGGTATTGATCTGCTATCTGCTGTCCTTCCAACAGCATTTGCAGCCTCTGCAGAAATCTCTCAAAATCTAAACTTGAACCCCTCATATGTCTGCTGACAATTCTCTGCATGGAGTTCTTCAGGAGTATACTTGATAGACCTTAGGTCTTGTGGAGCAGGGGCATGTTTTTGCATAAAAAAGCTCAAGTTAATAAAAATGTAAAATAATTACACACAGTTGTGTCTTTATTCTCATATGCAAACATCCTCACGTTCATAAAAATTACCTAAAATAAATTGTATGGCTTAAACAACACACGTAATCAGACTACTTGCTTAAGCATTGGTGGATAGTGCATGCTTTGGTTTTAATACTTTTTCATTTTTGTGTGTGTGTGTTTTTGTGTGTTTTTCAGTGATTTTCTGCAAAAGATTGAAATTAATACCCCCCCCCGAAAGAATAGCTGAAACAAAACCAAACAAGCATGTTCTTTTCAGTTGATCTTAGTATCCATATTATATTGTTACCTTTCAGCAGTTTCTGTGTCCCTGGGGTACAAATATGAAGTTGAATGCATGTATAATCTCTGCCATCAATCACTATGGGGAAAACCGAAGAGTTCTCAACTGAAAAAAGATATAGTTGTTGACCTCCACAGATTAGGTAATAGAATTTAAGCACTGCCAGAGCACTAATCAAAAAAGTTTTAGGAGTCTGGAACAGTTGCAGATTTGCCAATCAGAGGATGCGTGTGCATATTGGCCCGATGAGGAGTGAGGAAGATGGTGAGGGGGTCCAATGATCAGATTTTCAGAATTGCATTGTTTAGTGGATTCTTGCAGTTATCGAGGTTCAGAGTCAGGCCCTAAATATACATCATACTCAATACAGAAATGTTTTTAATTTGTGAAAAAAAACAAGGCTAGCATACATGAAATTACTACTTTTTGTGAAGCCAATACAGTGGTGCCTCAGTACATGAACTCATTAGAACTTGAATTTCTTAAAAGCCGAACCAACCAGTTTGAAAAAAAAATGACCTAGAACTCGATCTCTTTGGATTCATTTAATTTCTTACTTTACAAATTACTGTTTTGATAAATGTGCTTAGATGTGTTTAATATATGCTGCTCTTGTTTTATCCTGTTCATTTTGTGTTTAAATGCTAAAAATGAGTGTAATTTATTGGGGCCGGGAACTAATTAATTGGTTTTCCATTATTTCTTATGAGGAAAATTTGATCAGAACTCGAACTTTTTAGGATTCGAACCCGAGTTCTGAACAGATTAAGTTCGAGTTTTGAGGTACCACTGTATTATGGCATAAAATCCTAAAAAATGAAGCACAGTTGTCTAAACCCCCAGAATATTCCAGGTGGTGTACTGTAGGCATGACCACTCAGTGCTTAACTGTAAGTCCCACTAACAAAGCTCCTTCGATGCATTGAAAAGACTTAGTGGCAAGATATGATGAAATACATCCTCCAGTCTTCTCACTGCTTATCCAGTATATGGCCACAATTAGCCTATTCTAGGCAGCACAGAGCACATTCACATCAACACTATTGACAAGAGAGCCACGAATTTGCCTAACTACATGGCTTTGTATTGTCTAACTCTACATACACAGAGCATTGGTGGGACTTGATCCCTGAACTCTGGAGGTGTGAGTCAAAAGAACCCACTGCCCAACCATATCAAATGAACACCATCCACAATGAGATGGATACTTGAGGCTACATGACCAAAAAGTGCTGTCATGTATTATACTGAGTTGTGGGACAGGTTTCCATCAGAAAATATAACAAGGCAGCCAAGGGACCTCAATTATTCCCAGAGAGACGTTCAGCCACTGCCATGGAGTTGAGGATGCAGTTGTGTTAGTGGTGCGAGGAACACTGGCTTGTTTGGAACTGCAGATCCAATTAGCTAGCAAGCCACTGAAGCTGACAAATAGTGACAAAGAGTGCTCTTCATCAACTGAGCACTATGTACCCTATTGGTTAATATAACAAATAACTTTAAAAGATACATTTTTCTTTGTTATTATCATGAGATTTTAGTCTGCTTTGATGGAGTATGTCGTTTCTAACAGCCAACATATCTTCATTCCAGATGGTCCCATGAATTTGCTAGGCATGTGGTATACAAACATTTACTAAATGCATATTTATAATTTGTGTATGTGTGATCAGGCGCATCAACACAATGCAGGGCATACTTTCCATTCTTGCAGTGCCGTTGTCTGCATTCAATTCCAGCTCTGCTTTTCTTTGCAGCTGAATCTCATTTCAGCTTCGTCTTCTTCCATCTTTCACTTCAGTACATTATTCTTGATTTGGGCAGAGCCTGGAGCACTAATAAGTATATGTCTTCGGAACAAGTGGGTGTTTCATGATAAAATATTATTTATATAACTTCTGGGTTTTTCTTTTATTCCGTTGATCAAGTCAGCTCCTGCCTTTTTAATGACCCTGTTATCAGATCCTCAGCAGATCTCCTTTAATGTTCTTCACCCATAAGTCCCTGGTAAGATATATAAGATTATATATAAAATCCACTTTCATGTTCTTTAATTTTTAGCCTATCACTTTAGGTTATCATATAGGCCATGTATCCATTACTGAATACTAACATTTATAATGTTCAAAATGTATATTATACAGTATATACACACAAACACACACACTCATTTTTGTTTGAATGCCACAAAAAACATTGACATTATATGTTACATTTTATTTTTTGTACATAAATATCAACTTAATTCTAGCTTCTGAAGAAAAGGAGAAGGAGAGTTAATATCCCTGCAAGACCCAAAAGTAGTGTGCAGCATTTTTTCCAGTAAGCTTGCTGCTCTTTGCTGAGTTTTGCACATTCTACCCATTAGCAAGCCGGTCAATGCATTGCTTTATGAGGCAATTATTTCAGCACTCAATTCAAAATACACATTAGAACTTAACCTTCTGAGTCCTGGAGTAGCATTTTTATTATCTCCCCTAAGAAAAGAGTCACAGTCAGCAGTCCCTCCACCTCTTTTGCAACAACCCCCTCCCACCTTTATGATCTAGGATCATGAATAGAGAATGGTGGTGGGGGAACCTCATTCTTTTCTGCAAAGTAATGCGTGACACAGCCACTGCTGCAATGTTACCCTAGCGTGTTGACTTACTAAATGAATGAAAGAATGTTTTGTACGGAGAGGGAGGCGCTTCAGTTAATTGAAAATATGTATGCAGTGTTAGCTCCAGAGTTATTGGTTCTGCATAAGCAGGAAACGGCCACTAATCTGAAATTTTTAATTAGGAATCACCTGCATATGAAGTCTTTCATGTTAGCTTTATGAGGCTTCGGAAATGCTTTATCATATGTTTAAGAAATTTATGGCAGGAAACGTTAATGAAAATGAGGCATGAACCTAAAATTGTGTTATTATGGAAATGAGGGCAGCTTTGGCACTTTTGATATCCAAGGCATTGAATTATTGCTGACTGAAGATCAACACAGTGTATGTGTAAAATTACTGGATGGGCAACACCTGGATTTGTGCTTCCTGCCTAATAGCATCTTGTTGTGTTTTCATGCTCTGGGGTTAATGAGCATTCAAATTATGTAAATCAAAGGCACTCACATCGCTACCCTTGAAACTGGAATGTCAGACGAAAGAGAGATCATGAATTTGAATCTGGCTATTTATAGCAGTTACTTGTGACTGGCTCTGGAGGGTGCTGATGTGAAAGAAATAGCTGTGTTACATGGATGGATGAAAGGAAATTGATAAAGTAATGACAGCCCTACTAATAATAAAGGGTTTTGAGGTCTTTTGAAGACAAGCTGAAAGCGGTTTCCTCCGAATTTAACACCAGCTTAATGAGAAAGGAGATGGGAAAGACTTCGGGCTTCTAGAACCATGCTCCTTAACAACAGCCTAACTTCTAATGAGAAACTAATGTCTTGCATTCTCTGCTATGCATTTTACAACAAATCTGTCCTGAAGATAAACCAGTATCCTAATAAAAGTATTTGTGACATTTTATATATAAAAGGGGTGATTTTATAAGTTCTAAATTTCTGGCTATACGTTGAAGGCCACAGCTACTGTAGTTGTGCTTTTGGAAAATTGATAGTACATCATATTTACTAAGCAGTGTCAATAAGACATAACTGAAGTCTGCTATACGGAGCAGAGAAATTGAGTCAAATGTAGTCGAGGACCTTGACTTCAGATCTTATTCTCCATGGTCCTGGCGAGGATCTGCCTTGCGGTGGAAGTATTGACAGCCAATTCCAGCCATCAGGTCTACACCCCAGAGAAGTCTTACTTGGCGTCGGCACTATACCTTTTCCCAGATTCATTCAAATGCCAGGGCAGCCGGCGGGGATGAGGAGCCCCGCAGGCAAGGGACTGGCAGATCTGCTGAGGGAGGCAGAAACTTCACCATTGTCCTGCCATTAATTGAGCCGCTGCTGCAGGGGGAGTGAAACAGAGCCCCCCTTTCGAGGGACGACTCCCCCAGACAGCAAAAACCGTGCTCAGTCTGATGCTTGTTACAGGCGAGGCTGGTGGTTTGTGTAACAATGACCATCAAAATATAATCTAGGGCTGCTTTCTGAGGGAAAAAAATCTCTGGAGTTTCTCTTCCTCTGTTAATTCCAGATAGAATTAAGAGTATAGTTTAATCACTCCTTGATATCCCTCCCAAAAATAATTTCTTATAAAAGTGGTTGGAATGCATATATAAATGCACATTTATGTTAGGACACTGAATTCGTTTTACAATAATAATTTACAAGAAACATAATGACATAACTTCCCAGTCCCATTTAATTAGATACACATTATCTTATGACAAACCAGGACCACCTTCCACATTCAGTGCAACACTGTACCACTCATTGTCTTGCCTGACACCAAAACATCATCCTATGCATTTATTTCAGGTTCTACCCATTATTACTGACTGCATCTCACCTCCGCAAGAATGAAGGCATGACAGGTACAGTGCCTGCTTGGGCAGAAAAAGGTTGGACCGTGTGATTCTGCAGCGGCTTGTTCGGTGTCTTCATATTTCTCACTTGTATGTTCCCGTATGTTCATGTAGCTGCAAAGCGTGGCCTTCTTATAGCACCCCTTCTTTTAGTGTCAAGTCTGCTTCTTGCATGTGCATTTCTGCTTCTCCTTTCCAATTCCAAGAACTTAGTGTCCATGTATCCTGGGACATCTTAGCATACTATAATGTTAATAGGATTTTTGCTTCAGAATTTTAACTGTGTGTATGACAGAAGTTTACCTTTATGCAATCTATGTATGGGCAGTTTATCATTGAAATTTTATTATTATTGAAATTCTAAATTGCTTAGAGGGTGCATTTTAATTTTAAGGAAGTTTAATTGCTTGTGCAATGTAATCAGACTAGTATGTCTCTGATCCAGTATAGCTAGTTCTAATGAGAGAGGTTTAACCTACAAGTCACGTTGTTGTATTATTGTTTTACTTGCAGATCTGTAATTTGATCATTAAAATTATGCTAAGGAAGATGTGTCCTTAATATTATTTTTATTTTAATATGATTGTAAGAGCATCCCAGAATACATACTAGGGCATGACTCATTTTGTTTCTGCTACAGATTTTAGGTAACGAAAAATTCCAATAACTGAATTTTTACCAGTGCTTTATCTGTGTGTTTCCCGTCAATTCCAATAAATGTATGAAATCTGAGTATCAGCCGGTTCTATTGACCAACCTACACACCAGTCTAGCCCTATAAAATGCCACACCAATCTGTTAGTGGCCTTTGGTTTCAAGCAAAAAGAAGCTGTAACATACACTGAGCTCTTGTTTACTGCTGGAATTCAGTTAATTTCATTCTGAAATGCTCTTGCCAAATTGCAAAACTGATATACTCTCAGCATTGCTTAGTAAGTGTCGTCTTCTGTGGTGACAGTAGATATTTGACCTTTAGAATTAAATGAAGTAATTTAAACTGAGATACTTTCATCTGTGGTTTCTCAAGAGAAAAAGGGAAAAAATGGCTTGCTTGATTATATACTTATTAATTCACATTATGATGCAGCAGGGCGAATATTGCATTAAAAAGTAATTATAATTCAGCATGAATTTAGCCATTTCTCACATCTTTGGGAACATATTTTCTGGCCATGCATGGAATGTGTGAGTGGATAGAAGCATGTAGTCTCAATTGTGGTAATGGATGTTACTTAATTTCATTTGAAATGTAAGTGAAAATGAGAACAGTGTTTTACATGGCTTATACAATTACTACAGTTTAGCTAAAACATGCAAAACAAAAACCGTCAAGACAAAATTAAATTTAACGTGAATTCTGACTGAATATTCCATGTATCCGGCTTAGATATGACCAGCTTCCTGCTCTGCTGCAGCACCAACTTTGGCAAACTGTTTTATCATGAGCACAGTTTTTGTAACCTTGGATCTAACAGCTTGCAGAGCAGTGAAACTTGCAGGCTTATAGAGCATGTTGGCCATGTCTTAGACTTCAAACCATGTTTCTTTGTGATAACAAGGGCACTATCCAGCAAACAGTGTGGAAAGAGATCACTGATGTGAACATATACTGTACAGCGCTAGAAAAAAATGAAGAGACCACTCTATATTTAAAAAAAAATCTGCATCCCGGTTCAATCTTGGTTCTGCTTAGCAGCAGGTTGCTTTCAGGTTCAAAATTTCTAAGACAGCGGTACACAAGAATAAGGTGAATCAGGAGACACTGGGAACGACCAGAAATCAGCCAGGTAAAGGGCGGAGGTGACTTTCTAATGCCATAGATGACTGTCAACTTCTCCAGCTAGGACAGTTGTATCAGGCTCCTAGAAGCAGGACTGAAGTCCCATAAAGCAAGGAAGAAGCCCTTCATTAATGAGAAACAGAGAAGAATCAGGGTGCAGTTTGGAAAAAAAAAAACATATATATATATAGACACACACACTCAGACGCACACCCCAGGTGGATCATCTTTCCAGAGCTATTTAAATTCATTTGGCATGCGCATCTTGAGACATTGTCACTGATATTATTGTACAGTTTAAGGTTGATTAGGTGGCAAAGAAGTGGTATTTTTAAGGTGGTTACCTTAAAGAATATGTAGAGGTTATCAGACACTGAAACAGATAATTCTGTTTGTGATCATGGCCTTGGTTGTAATTTGGCAGCAGAGTATTATTTTGAAACCGTGTAATATGAACTGTAACGTATTTTACCATTTGGAGATTTTTCTGGGAGTATTCCCCCCCTATATTCCACAATGTTCTGTCTGTTTTCATAAAGCTAGTGTCAGACTTCATGCTCAGGTACCATGAAAGCCCACAATGATGTCTGAGTATGCTTTTTGAATGACTTCACGCACACGATAATCATGTCTTATCTAAGTTCAGAAAACTGAAGTTTTGTTGAATCCAGAGACTAACATTTTATAAGGCTGAACTTTAGACAGGTTTAACATGTAATTCAGTGTCGCAGGTTTTTGTTACCTTCATGGTAGTGGTAGGTTAACAGCCTGCTTACTAATAATATCCCCAAGGAGCATCTAGACAGGAAGGCAGTACAGTTTTATGTTCATCTTTATTGTGAGTGTGCATCATTTTACGTACATCTATATTTTAACTATTAGCTAAGTCAGTCGTCCAGAGCACCTTGTTCAGTAAGTCACCAAGGGTAGTTTCTATTCAACTTCAACTAAGGCTTAATTTTTCCCCTACTTCTTCTCATGTTGGCAAAGTTTGTTTGGTATCTTTCTGACCATGGACTTGCACACATTAACAGTAGTCAATCCTGGAGACCTCTTTTAGCATTGGTCATCACTAGGTCACCAATTATTGTTTCTGCATGTTTTAACCTGCTTATAACACGATCTATAGTATTTTGGAATGATTATTTTCAAATTGCTGTGTAATCCTTCCCAGACACATGGGAATACTTTATTGATCTTTGCACAATGCATTACCATTCACAAGTATTACCTAATGAGACAGATTTTCATCGTCAGATGACATTAATTTACATGCCAAAAAAAACTTAAATATCAAACCTTCATGGCAAGAAACTATGTGGTTGAGTTGCCTGTCCATCAAAGGATTCATTTACACAATAAAAATCACATTATGATTTTTGCCAATGAGATGAAATAATGGTGATTATATTGTTGCTTTTAATATATTTAGCATTTAAAATTGAATCTAATTCATATACAAAGCTCCTTTCATTCAACGGTGTTTTTGTTCTTGCAATGCACCTTGTAAATGCAGTTGAAAACACAGGTATTTTACAATGTGTAAAGACTAATCCTGGTCATGGTAGTGGGGAAGACTGGCAATCACAATGAAAAGAGATCAGAAGTATTTTTCTGCAAGTTGTTTTTTGTTAGTTTCATATGACTTCACTTTATGTTCACAGGCTTCCAGTTGATGCCGTTTTAACTGCTTTCACATTAAATTTTTTCACCAAAAAACCCCCAAAATGTACCCTGCTTTGTGTGTGTGTATGTGTGAATATTATCGTTTACACCAGTATTTCAAGATTAAGATATCGCATAGACCTAAATATTTTTAGACATTGCCCACCCCTCACTGGTATCGGTATCGGGGAGTACCAGAATGCGAGCATCGGTACTCTGCCCGAAGAAATGGTTTTGATGCATCCCTATTTTCAATATTTGTCATCCAGGGTATATCCCTGCTGCTTCAGATAGACTCCAAGCCTCTCTGTGACCTTGTCCTTGGTTGGATGTTATATTTTTTGCAGCAAACCAATACTGCAGAAACTTCCATAATAAGTTAGAATTTATCACAAGTATATTTGTAAATGCAGAAGCCTGTTACCATTCAAACTTCTTTAAACTAATTATGTTCCAATATACGACTGGTACTGCTACTAATATTTATGACATTTCAGTTTTAGATACAGTGTCGTGATCTTAGCAGAAAAGCGGCCTGTATCCACAGTTTACTTCTATAGTGTCTTGTGAATTTATCATTATTTTACTTATACTGTATATTTGAGATTAACTAACTTTTCCAAGGTTTTGAAAATTTCACTTAAAATAGCAACATCGTAGTTGTTCTGAAATGGTGGCATGTCCCACGAAGCATCTGTGGCTATAATAAGGCTTTTCTTTGTTTGGGATGACACAAACATTTTCGCATAGCGAAGATGAAATTATTGAATGCTTGTAGTGCAATATGGGTAGCTATTCACAAGATAGACGATGAGGCTGAATATTTCTATTCCATGGGGCTCAGGGTCCAGGAAGTGAAGGCGATGTGGGCGACTCGACTCCAACCTGCAGCTGTGAGAAGCAGAGCACCCATGGCAGTAGTGGAGCCATTGTATGTGATGAGACTGATGCTGGAGGGGTGGAAGTAAGCCAGGACAGGTAACACAGTGAGCTGTGACATCAAAAGGCTTGCAGTCAAATCCCAGGGCTCATTGACTGATGGAGCAGCTCTGTCAAGGGTGAATGCTGGCATAGAAATCATCACAAATAGTTTATCATTAACTTACATTTGCTCAGAGGCCATTTTATTAGGTTCACCTAGCTAGTACTGGGTAGGACCTAGTTTTGCCTGTAGAACCATTTCAGGGTAGAAGAGTTATGTTCAGAAAAACCATTCTGTATACCGCTGTTGTACTGAGCTGTTATTTTTGCACTTGTGGTCCTTCTGTTAGTTTTAACAAGTCTGGTCACTCTCTTCTGGCCTGTCTTGTTAATAAGGGGTTTTCGGCCACAGAAAAGCCATTGACTAAATGTGTTTTGTTCATCACACCATTCTCGGTAAACTCTAGATGTGAAATTCCCAGGAGTGTGGCTGTTTCTGAGATGCTGCAACCACCACTTAAAGCAGCAATAGTCACAACACGTTTAAAATCGTTCAGGTCATGTGTTTTAGCCGTCCTAATGCACAGTAGAGCAGTGAGTGAACCTCCTAACCATGTTTGTGCACTGTACATACTCAGTTGCAGCTACATGATTTCCTGTTTGGAGGAACAGGCTGTTTCCATTAGCAATAAGGTGGACCTAATAAACTGGCCACTGTCTGTCTCTATTTCCAGCGGAATCAACAAAATGTGATGAACTTTTTAGTGTAAATTTGAATCTTATATTTATCACTTGGCTTGTGTGTACTGGCAGTGTGCATTTGATCTCTCCCGTTATATAACTTAATTGTGACATATTTCTTACATTTCTTTATGATTCTTAAAAAATGTAAAAGGTGGTGCTTTGTTAATTCCTTCAATACAAATGCATGATTTTTTTCAACATAGATTTTAACCAGCATATGTTCATGATTTGAACTTAAAGATAGGCCTGTTCCTGAAAAAAATGTAACAGTTCATGCTGAATCCTTTAATTTGGCAGTCTCTGTGTGTCATGTTAATGCCAAAAAGTCAGAATTCACAGTTTTTCTATGATTATGAGTAGAGATGCACCGATACCAATATTGGCATCGGGTATTGGGCTGATACTGTGCTCTATTCTCATACTCAAACTCGGTAAAATTATCTGATACCAAGAGCTGATACCACTTAATTGCAACACTACATTAGAACTCCTAGCCGAGGCAATTTTTCTTTTTTTTCCTGATGCCCAATCAGATTTTGACATCTAACAAGAGATTTGTCAATTGGAAACATTTGGGAAGGATAAATGCAGAGAACACTGGCATTGGCAAATTAGCGAGTATAAGCAGAGGATGATAGCAGTTTGGACAAATTTTAAGATAAGGGACAACTACAGAAGTAAAGTAGTCTGTAAGCTCTGTTCTGCTAAAGCAGGGGTGGCCAATCTCACCCGCAAAGGGCCGGTGTGTATGCAGGTCTTTGGGATAACCAGCTGTTCAAACCCAGGTGTGAGGACTCTTCAGCCAATCAGTCCTCTAGTAATCTAATTAGGTAGTTGCAGCAAAAACTCACACATACAGCGGCCCTTTTTGGATAAGATTGGCCACCCCTGTGCTAAAGTGTCTAGAGGAGGAAGGGACAGCACGTCATTTAGCACAGGCGATTTGGTCGAACATCTAAGATGCACCATTGTGCAGAGTATATGGTGTTTGGTAATGCTAGCAGAGAAAGACCTCAACAACGAACTTTTAAGCTTAACGTTCACTTTATTGTCACCAACAACTGTGTACAAGTACATAGCAAGATGAAACCGCATTCCTCTATGATCACAGTGCACATATAACAATACAATCAATACAAAATAACTGTACCACACAATAAAAATACCTATCTAAAGAGCTTGAATTTAATTTCTAGCGCAAATTCTCAAGAAGTGATGGAAAGTGAAACTGAAGCGTTATTTACGTTTAACACTAATTAAATAAATGATTTAATGTTATATGTAACTAATGCTTCAGGTTCAATCACTAATATAAGTACACCTGGGTGTACGCTTTCTTTGCTTCTATAAAAAAACAAATGCTACAAAGCAAACCAATCACAGTTCTTGCAGTCTGCATCACCACGATGTGTACTTACACTTCTGGGGAGGTGCACATCAAGCTATGGCGTAGGGTCCGCGGCTACGTCATACTTATGGCATCAATTTGACGCAGAAGTGTAAATCAGCCTTACAGCCAACGTTTTGTTCCTCTTTAAAGACCTTTCACGCTGAGAATTGAACATCCTGATATAAATGATTGAGTTGAAATCTCAGGTGTCAAATAAGGTAAATAAATACATAAATATAAATTGACTGAATTGTCAAACCCCATTTTGTGTAATATAATATATAATGATAAATGTAACACATGCATCACAATGGATGTGTTGCATTTTGTTTTACAAAGTTAGCAAAGCTTTAAGGTTTCAGTTAAGCCTGTTGTTGTCTTACACATTAAAGCATGATCACAATCTCTTCCACACAGTGAGGCAGAAGCCTACAGCTTATTAATTAATCACTGGTATCAGATCGGAACTCGGTATTGGCCGATACCCAAAGCCCATGTATCGGTATTGGGACAGAAAAAGTGGGATTGGTGAACCCCTAATTATGAGTCGTCCTAAATTCAGCTGGAGTCGCTGGCTACCTGACAGCTAAGCAGTGCTGAATACCTGAGCAGAATTCTTGAATTGCTAATGAATGAATGAATAATGACTCATGAAGTTGTGTTCGCATTTGCTCCACCCCCCATTTACTCCCAGTGTGCCTGATACCCATCAATTCCATGAAAATCATTCGGACGCAACTTGCTTTTGTGTTTATTGTCTAATATTTTATGGCTTTTGTAGGAAATTGTATGTTTTGTAATATGTATGAATGTTGAAAGCCAAAGTACGAGAAAAATGTGTAGACTCAATGGAAATCTGACGAGTGACATGAAATTTAAGTTAACATTATAGGCCTAATATTTACCATATAGACATGGTGCAAGGCTGGCATTTAGAGAGAGATTTCTATAGTGTCATGTTCGGACAGGGTGCTTCCTCTTCAAAATAGCTCTGCACTTGCGTATGCCAAAGTATCATCTGTGTATATACTGTAACTAAACTCTGGTATTTGTCCTAGTTAGAAAGTTACATAGAGGCAAAGGAACAGTATTTGCTGGCTGATATTGGAAGTAATCGTGTAATTAATTGGATGCTTAAAGTGGGGGCGTTCAATAAGTAAAAGTAGGACAAAAAAGGTATAGTGGCAAAAAATACCATGAAAACATAATTGATTTCACATAACACAAGGTATGCTTGTCATTTTCTTTACCAACGTTACAGTAATAGTACAAAAGCATACCTGTGGTTAAAATGATGACAACAGTGTCAAATAAATAGAAAGAAAAGCATTTTCTGTGAACCTAGCTGCAATATCCAAATCCCAGTATCGATGCCTGGACAACCTGTAATGTCACTGCTTTCTCAGTAAAGAAGGTCAGAAGCTGCCTACATGCATGCATGCACACACACACACACAAAGGTTTGTAATTACAACTTTGTGGGAACTCTCCATTCATTTCTATTGGGAAAACTCTAATCCCAACAAGATGACCTTAATCCTTACCCAGCCCTAACCTTAATCATAAGTAACCAAACAAAATAGAAGACTTTTGGCATTTTTAGTTTTTTGATTGCATTCACAGATCTTTGTGAAGACCTTAAAAATGGTCCCCACAACATCAAAATAACTGGTCTTTATTACATTGTGGGGAACATTCGGTCCCCATAATGTAATATAAACATAATCCACACGCACACACACACACACACACACTCTAACTTATTCACACACAGCTGTTTCCTCTGGTGTTTGCTACAGTTCATTCTCTGACGTTCCTGTTCTGACAGTTCCAGATGCAGTACCTGATGCTGCGGAAGCAGGAATCATCATAGATGTTATCTGACTACCTAATCTGTTTATCACCATACATTGGTGCAGTTGTGATAGATATGGCCTATTTTACTTAAGGCACAAAATGGACCTTTCCCTTATTTTACCTTGCTTGCTTACTTTCAGTCTGCACTTTGTGTGACACATACTTTTGATTGAAATTTCTTTAGTATGAATAAGGCTGATCCAATTGTAAAAAAGGGTATCCTGAATATTCTTATCATTATTATTATTATTACTGGTGATAATAATAATAATAATAATAATAATAATAATAATAATAATAATAATAACACTATGTCAACCCTGTACTGGATAAATTGTTGAAGGAGATGGATGAATGAATGTATGGAAGGATGGATGGGGTGATGCATGGATGGAGAGATTGATTGATTACAGATCCAGTAATCATCTGAATTGGCATTTCATTCAAGTAAATTCTTCACTAATAAAAACCCTCCAGAAGTCATTATATAGTCATATATCTTCTATTTCTGTTTCTGAACTTAAAATATGTAGGACTTAAACACAGTCATTGACCTGATGAAAACACTTTCTAGCAGAAAGAAGTGAGAAATAGAAATGTAAGAACTCAAACCCCAGAAGCAATAGACAAGGTCAGTGAAAATTCTGCTCCGACACGTTAAGTTTCGGCGTACGTCAATAATAGCCCATATGGAAGGGTCTAGTCCAAACTGATGAGTCTCCTGAAGTATTCCACCCACATAAATCTATTTGCATTTCTTTCCATTTCTGTATATTTAGGAAATAAAGGCTAGGTTTCCTGGCAGATTTTAAATTATGCTTACTTTGGCATGTAATAAACTCCATGAGCACCTGCCATTTGATGAATCATAGCACTGTGGCAATTAAAATGATTAGAAGAAAAAAATCCTTTTTGTTTTAATATTGGAATGCATCTACTAGAGGGATGAGGTAACATTTGACAAATTATTGTGGTTTAAAATCTCAAACTCGACTGTCTTTTTGCAGAACTGCCGGGCATGTAGCTATGATTCACAGATAGTTAGTGGCACAGTGTGGTTGCATTACTGGATGAAGATATCAGTCAGTCTCCCTCTGTTCCAAACATACCCAGTGTGCTTACTTTTCCCCTCTAGTCACTTTGCTTTTCCCTCTACTTCCTTAGTTCCCCAAAGGGTATATAACAAATAGGCTTAAGTGCGCTTAGTCACTTTAGATATGTGATGTAATGATATCTGTTGCCAATATACCAATGTTGTGGGAGCTCATTGAGAAGACAAAGCTCTCAGAAAACCTGACTGTGTCAAAGTTCTTAATTGTGTAGCTGATTGGTACAATCCATAGGCAGGTAAGGTATACAGACATTGTTTATGTGGTTGTTTAGCACTGGTCCACATTGAAGCAGACAGGCTATCAGATTCTCTTCACGAAAAGAGGAGTTCCTCATTTCACACAGGTCCATATTCAGTACAGTGCCGCAGTGCAGAAACAAAAGCGATTGTTCGATATATGGGTATGCCCAACACAAATGAATGGGGGTATATCACTTTGTTTTGTCACTTTTCTCTGTATGGCTCATTCAGCATCTCTTTGATGGAGAACAAACCAGAATACTTCCACCTAGGTTACTGGTGGTTCTATGGATTTGAGCATCAATGTGAACAGGGGGAGAGTCAGGTGGCTGTAATTGTTTGTATTGATTTGTTCACCTGTCCCTTGCTCCTGGTATTTGTATATAATTGGTGTGTTCTGTCATTATATCACCCATAACCCCACTCCAGAGACCCTGGTCTGTGCAGGGACCTGCTTACAAGTACAACGCTCACCCTATTTTTTTTTTCTTATTTTTTCTAATCCCACTGAAAGGGCAATTTACCTTTAGTAGGAAAGTTTGTTTTTGTTGTCCTGTTCTCTTCCTATTTTTATCCATCTTTCAAAAGGCAATCCCGAAATAGGACTCTAGGCCCCTTCTGCAATCCCCATATCACACTGTTCTGCTTGCAAAGCAAGCTTTAGTTACTGTTTGCCTGAGTATTAGATCGGCCATGATGTGTGATCTAAGGGAAATTGTATGTGGTGTGATTGTTAGAGCCAGATGCGGGGGTTCAAGTCTCTTCGGTTCTCAAACAGTCACCCTCCTAATATGAAGAGAATGATCGACTTTTAACAAAAGCTCCATTGTCCTTTATGAAAACATTTTTTCATCAGCACCTCAGTGTATGCTTTGAATGTGCCTCTATCACTGCTGCGACCAACGCTCTTTTATTCTATACATTGTATTGCCCCAGCGTGCGTGGAGTGGAGTTTGCGTGTTCTCGACCGTGTCGTCATGGGGTTTCCTCCAGGTTCTCCAGTTGCCCCCCCACAGTCCAAAAACATGATGAGGTAAACTGGAGTTGCCAAATCACCCACAGGTAACATGAATGTGTGTGCTCTGTGATGGGTTAGTGCCCCATCCTATATTATTCCCTGTCTTGTGCCAATTGTTTCTCAGATCCCCTGTATATGGCAAACAGTACGCAAAATGAATTAATTAATCTTACTGCATTGTGAAATTATTAAATGCATTTACTGTGCGTTTCAGAATATACTATAGACATACTCATGCAGCTACCTTGTGTTATATACTGTATACTATTACTGCGTATAATATATATTTAGTGTGTTGTTTTGGTTTAGAACAAGCATTATTATACTTTATTATATATCATTATATGCTATTAATGCAGCAACAATAACTACAATAGTAATATTTCCAGTTCAGCCATATAGCCAAACTGGTAGTCACTCCATTACAAAATAATGTTCTCTTTACCGACATTATTTTTCTGTTTTGGTTCCTATTTTTATATAAACCGGAATTTGTGTATGTTGTTGCAAAAGGAACAATATATATGGTTCTCTGTTTGAATAGCTAATTTTAATTCACAGGGTTCAGCTATTCAAATATTTGACTATAGAGTCTTTAAAAAATGAATGTCACAATTCCTGGGGATGAAAAATCTTTTGCCGTAGCAATAAAACATGCAGATCGGCAGCGCAAAGCCATAAGAATATATTGACTGCCGGCCGGATTCATCAGAAGATTGATCAATCCGGCCTACTTGCATTAATTGTGAAATAGAAAGAGTGACGCGATCAATGATGGGAATGAAAGTGCAGCGGTAATGATGCCACATCCCGCTAATCCAATAATGGAGAAACTGATGTATAGTGTATTGGAATCCCCACTGTTCGGGTCCTGCTGCAATAAACTATATGCTGCAATTACGGGGGGAAAAAAATGCAGCAAGCGGCAAAGCCAGTCTAATCAGACGATGCCACATTCATTTATAGTGATTAGACATTAATTAAGTGACGTTCCAAGGTTCAGGCCTGTCTACATTGTCTAAATTAAGTGTTTGGTTTTAGGGTGGGGGGTGAAATTAAATTGGTAGGTAATGAGAAGAACGATGCAGCAGTTTTCTGGTTTTAGGTATAATGTATAAGAAAGGGAATGTTACTAGGGCCCACAGATGATAACCAGAAGAAGGTACTTCATTTTAAGTGTTTGCTCCTTGAACAGTTTTTCTGTTCTGTTCATCCATCCCTATTCCATGCCCATTTCTGACTGACACAATGTCATTTGATACTAAGGCTTTTGCGAGGAAGCACTAGGCACAATGCAGGGGACACCGTAGATGGGATTTCAGTCCATCGTAGGGCACACACTCATACACATGTGTTCCCTATTCACCTTGGGAAGTGCCAAGGATACCACTGAGTTGGCTAAACAAAAGAACTTGGTTATGTGTTCCAACATCCTTCCTACATGAGCCTCAGGTGCTGCTTGTCTTGCGTCATGTCTAAGGCTTTTTATGGACCTCCCAGATGGAGCTGAAAGGAGATTTATGCATTTTAACTTTCCATCCATAGTTCTTGTGTAATTGTTTGTAAAAAAAAAAAAAAAAAAATCATAACGAAAGCAAATCAATCAGTTCGGCCTAATTCATCAATTCAATATTTATATGAACTCAAAGCTAAATATAAAGAACAGATAATCAATTGCTATACGACTGTTGTCAACCTTATTAATACATTTTACTTTATGTGATTCTTGCAAGATGCAATTTGAAAGACTGTTCTGTATGGGAGTCAAATAACTGACTAAAATTCAACATATTATGAACTGGTTTTAATTTTTTTATGATTTCATTTTCAGAAGCCTGGCACCTTAGGAATAATGCTATACATCTCTTTAGTACTCCTTGAAAAGACACAGTGATGCATTTTCCTCACAGAACATCACAGAGAGAGCAGACCAAAATGATACATCTTTTTTTGTTATTTCAGTTGAAAGTTAGGATTAGGTCTGTGGGGCACAAGAACTCAACTTCGTCATTGTGTGTACGATGTATGTTTTGTTTTTGGCTAGCCACCAATAATCACCATACATCACTAACTAGTCTGTCAATTTATATATTTCCAGCAGCAGTCTGTTAATGTGCCTGCTATTGGTGCTTGTTTAATCTCCTTCAATAACTGACACAGTCTTCTTGCTCTCATGGGTGTTTGATAACTGCATAATCTTGATGTGCTGTTTTTGTTTCATGTACTGTTTGGAGAACACAGCAGGGCTAGAACTTTGAGATAAGTGACCTTCCTGACAAACACGATAGTGGTCTGTAGTGTAGAAAAGTTCAGTTTTCAACCATGTGTTGAACCATCATGGTAGATGGAATGGTCTCAAACTAAAATGGACAAGATAGCCATTTTTTGCTCTTGTGTGATGCAGTTGAACACCATGGAGGCAGCTGGATGGCTTGTCAGTTCTTCCATCTGGAATGTCACTTGTAAGCCATGATTGTCTGCTACCCTTTTCTTGATATCCCTGATATCACTTTCTGTTGGAGGTGGATGAAGAGTTTTACACAGTCCCTTTACTTCCCATTCGTGATGGTATCTGATCCAACAAGGGCCAAATGTGCCTCTGTGGTTAAGAGCCTTTGCTGATGTCCAAAAGGTCTCCAGTGCAAATCCCTTAGCCAGCAGAGTAACCATATCACTGTTGGGCCCTCAAGCAACATCTGTGTGTGTGCTTGTGTGTCTTATAGGAGAGAAACATGTGATATGCGAAGAATGAATACCATTGTACTTGCTACCTGAACAATGATAATAGACATGTTCTGTCTTTTTCTTGTATTGTTTCTTTAGATCTATAGACTAGCGGACTAAAATTGCACATTTTCACCATGATAATAACATCATTAGCACCATGTATGTCTGGAATTCTGTAGCATCTTTCCCCTTAATTCAAAATATCCTTTGTGTAATAGATCACAATGTGAAGGTTTATATAAAATTTTTGGTTAGAGAGGCCTTCATTTGACCTGTTTCTTTTCTTTTCTTTTCTTTTTTTGGCGAAGGAGCAGAGCAAACCTTTCGGCTCAGGAAGCCTTTTTGATTACTTTCTGATGCCCACCTGAGGACAGTTTTTCATGGTACTACCATGAAAATATTTTAGGGGCTTAAGGTTTCATGGTGTTAGAAATGACCTTAAAGTACAAAACAATGAGTATAAATTGTATCTTTTCTATTAGTTCGGTGTATTGAATAAAAGTTAAAAAAGTTGTGATTGGTGCTAGCCTAAAGGAATATGTTTAATTTCATTATTATGTTTTAATGTTGTTCATTTTGTTCAACTAGTTCCAAACCCCTTTAATTTGTGAAATCACCTCCTTCTATCAAGCTTTTTTCTGCATTTTAAAGCTGCTGTAAAGTTTCTAAACTAAAGCTTTGTGGAAATAAATATGGTTTTCCCTTACCCTGAGTCAATTTAAGCATATTCATCTTCATCCATTGTCCATACCGCTCATCCTTCTGGGTCGCGGGGGGCCGGAGCCTATCCCAGAAGCTACGGGCACAAGGCGGGGAACAACCCAGGATGGGGAGCCAGCCCATTGCAGGGCATACTCACACACCATTCACTCACACATGCACACCTATGGGCAATTTCAGTAATTCCAATTAGCCTCAGCATGCCTTTGGACTGTGGGGGGGAAACCAGAGTACCCGGAGGAAACCCCACGACAACATGGGGAGAACATGCAAACTCCACACACATGGAACCCAGGCGGAGACTCGAACCCAGGTCCAAGAGGTGTGAGGCAACCCTATTCATTGTCATAGTAGGTGGAAAATAACCATTTTGAGTTTTACGTTTTTGCTGTCTCTGTCTGCTGTGTGATGTACTTTTTTATATTATTTGTTGTTTACACACACACACACACGCAGCTCTGGAAAAAATTTACAGATCACTGCGAAATTTTCAGTTACCCATAAATTGAGAAATGCATGTATGCGCCTGTGTAAAATATACATTTTTTTTTTTGCAAACTGCAGCCTGGCTCTTCCCTGCTTCTGATTGATGAAGGGCTTCTTCCTTGCTTTATGGTCCTCAGTCTTGCTTCAATGACCCTGTTACGAACTGTCCTAGCAGTGCACTTCACATCACTTAATGTTTCCCATTCCTTTTGAAGGTCACTTGAGGTCCTCCGATGTATGAGGCACTGCCGGATAAGTTGACAGTCATCCCTGACATTGGGAAGTTGCCTCTGCCCTCTACCTGGCTGGTTTTTGGTCATTCCCAGTGTCTCCTACTTCACCTTGTTCTCGTGTGCTGCTGTCTTAGAAACTCTGAGCCTGGAAGCAGCCTGCAGTGCAGCGTAGCCTTCTGCCAGCAGAACCGGGATTAAACCAGGATTTAAAAATGCAGATTTTAATAAAATATGGAGTGGTCTCTTCATTTTTTTTCAGAGCTGTATATTTTTTCATCCTTTAAGATGTCTGATTTACCTGAAATGCCTGTTTTAGTTATGAACCAACTCTACCTCCGCTGGTAAAGAACTTGCTTCCCTTCTTCCATAAGTTGTAGCCACAGGCCTGTCTTTTGGTTGCCATGTAATTATTATGGTTGCCTGTTCTCCCTACATTTCTGCTAAGAACAACTCCCAGCCCTTCATTTCATTCTTTTCTCTCTCTCACTCTCACTCGCTCTCCAATCCATTTGATCTTCCCCTCTGTAACGTTCTTTTTCCATCTCTGCCTCCCCTTCTCTTGCTCCTGAGCCGTTTTATCTGGATGATTGATTTTCACCCTTTCCTTTCTTTGATACTCCCTATTTATTCTCTTTTGCTCTTCTAATGTCAAGTTTGGTCAAGCCGCACTTGCTGAAAAAATATTTAAATAGATAACCTACATAAGCATAAATCTTTTTACAATATCAATCATAGAATTACACAAAATTCATAAGAAAATCCATCCATCCATCTTTCAGCTACTTATCCAGTTCAGGGGAGCAGATATACAATATGATAGATACCATTTTATAAAAATTTTAACTGAGGAGTCAAAACTTTTGTTTAGACAATTAATGGGTGGAAATATCTTAAATCGTTCATCAACTCTTTAAGCAATTCTGTCGAAACTGTCAAATAGAGTTGATGTTTGATGTTGATAGGGCATCGTGTCGTGTTTTACCCCTTACCTTGTGCCTCAGAGGAAATTATTTGAAATGCCAAATACGTAATTGCGTTTCCATGTGAAAACCCAATTTGCGTACCTCAGATCTTTTTTTCTGGGCAAAGTATTGTATTTTTTTCTTACAGTCATGGCCTACAGTAACAGATCCATATGAGGGAGTGGTGCTGCTTTTTAAATTCAAATGCTATTTAGCCCTGGCTGTGAGACAGAAGGTGCCCAAATTATTCCGATCTATATTGGGCAGACCTGGCCCAAATAATGTCTGATTCTTTGCCAAAATTATAAACAGCTGACACTAAATATCCCTTTCACCCGTTCTTTCTATATCTGAACATTACCTTGAGCACCAAATAAATGAGAAAACAGCCAAGTTTTCATTCAGGGACAAAAGCCATAATACAGTGTGGAAAATAACTAAGATTTTTTTTCCCTTCCTTTTTAAATGTATTATGTCCTGTTGCGTTACTGAAGCATCAGCGGGGATGCATTTGTGACACCTGCCATAAGAAGGATCATGGAAGGATATGGATTAATGGTTTTAGATTTTGTGCGTAGTATTCCTTGTGGATTTTTAGTGTATAGTTGCAGCACATTTCTCTGTGTTTTTGTAAATAGTGCTTCCTCAGGTGCACCTAGGCTTTAAAAATTTAAAGTAGTCTAATTAATACCAATTTCATGACATGAAGAAATCAAGCTTAGTTTAAACATGATGAAGTTTAGGGAACCGACAGTTTTAAACATTGAAAGCTTATAAGAAGAAGCACAGTCTCTGAAAGATGCCCAAATGTTGGCAGACGTCCCTGGATTACTAGTGTCTCTGTGACAAAATCATTGGCAGGCAGCTTATTTTTGTGACAAATTGTTCTCTGCACATTTTACCCAAAGCTGATGCTTTGGTGTGACACCCCCCCCCCCATACAGATGTGCAGCAGCACCACAACACAGCTGTTCTTACACGAGTGTCTGTTTGTAGTCGCGTGCCTCAGGGCATTGCTGTTCTGAAGAGGCTGGGGGAGGCGATTTGTGAGGAAGCACTGTCACATGAAAGGTTGCAGCAGCTTCTCATGTTGTTGACTCCAAAGGCAGTGTACTGGCCTCAGAGACCTATCATCTCAGCTGTAATAGCTCTCCTGAACGGTGATCCGACTCTTTGCTGTATTTCCATCCACTGCTGGACAGAATACCACCCCATCCCATGATTCACCTCCAAATCTTTTTTTTTTTGTAGGCTGTCATTTTTTTAATACTGTAAAAATGTTTCTGGAATCTGGTTTGGAGATATGAAGTTGTTTAAATAGAACAGAACATCATGACAGATACCTAGATAATATGCAGCAATTTTTGTGATTAAGTTATAGCCTATCCAGTCGGTGAGTGTAATGGTAAATAAAGATTTCTTAATTTTTTTTGCGTAGAAACTTTTTTAATATTTATAATAAGCTCTTGACTGCTGAATGTGGAATAGTGAATGGTTGAAGTACTGTGCAGAAAGGAAGTGTAAGCCTCTGGTTTCATGGCCAAATGAAGCCCCCCCCATCATCATCATCATCATCAAGGGCATGAGCAGATGGGCAGTGTAGGTGCCTGCAAAATGCACTGAAAAAGCGGCTTGTGTGTATAGGATGTTGTCTTTTGAAATTGCACCATTTTATCTTGCAATCAGAACTATAAACGTGCATGTATATGTCCTGGGGGGAGGCGAGGTGGATAGCCCAAGACAGGCAGGGATGGAGCCTTACAGTGAAGGCCCTATGCTCCAACTGGGGTGAATAGTAATAAGCTAATCTACTGTACTAAATGTATGTATATACACTTATTTTATAGATAAGTATAAATCTCATAGCATATCTCGGGATCCAGAATCAAAATGCTGAAATTCCACCTTTTAGCTGTGTAAGAACGACATCTAAGTAACATCCAAGTGGAACAGTTTGCGAGGGAATAAGGGATCCTGCGGGTAACTAGGCACCCCTTAGTGGAAGTAGTCACTTATAATCAGCCAAATGGCTCATCAGTAGTAAATGAAGCGATGCAGACCAGTCAATTGACTTGATCAATGTTTTAAAGTTTTTGTTAGGAACCTATTGACTATCGGCATTTGTTTTAGTACACAGCAGTGCCATCCACAAATCCTAAAAAAGCCTTGTGTGAAAACTCGTACAAAAGTGACATCATACATACAGACTTTTTTTTTGTTATAAACTGAAACTGAAGAGTGCTTTTCTTGGAGTAACAAAAGGCTTAAGTCACTTTGCTATAGGAAGGATTCGGTTTCATTGACCAGAAGCTTTTATCTAGACACAGGAGTGGAGCGTGACTCTTCACAGAACAAGTACAAGAAGGTAGTGGTGGTCTCTAAACAGACATCTGAAAAACACGTAACTTCATGACAGACTGACACTGGGGAGTTGGGTGCCACCTCCAAAGGCAATGGGAGGAATGGCGCCATCGCGGTGTATAAATGTGACACACACCCTCAAAAGAATCACACTGAAATTGACTCAAGGGAACCAGTGTTAAAAATGTCTATAGACATTTTACTTCAAATGATGGATCAGTTAATTTAAATATACCAGTCAACACCAAAACAGCAGAAATTAATGAGTGTAATATATTTCTAAAAACAGTGAGATATTAGAAACATAAGTAATACTCTAAACAATATTTAACCTGTTTTTATATTTTGTATTTAGTAACTACCCTGTAACCCAAACCAGGATAATCGGTTGGAAGACAGGTTGTTGGATGAATATTTACTGACTAGAGAGGTATGGTAATGAAACAAACTTTGTTCTGGGTGATCTGTTTAATTGCCTGTGAGGTGCATACACATGCCATGCCGACAGAAAACTCAAATAAATGAATCCTACCTGGCCTTAAATGGAGTTTTTGCCTGGTGAGGGTTTTATTGGGGTCATCTGTATAGGGAGGAGAGAAGAAAAGATGATTCCTACAGAAGGGTAGAGTTTATAGGGCACCCAGCCCCCTTCCCCGAATTGCATAGGGTTTTTCTCCCCAAGGTTTTATTTGCTTTGGTTGAAGCGGTCTTGGTCTCACACATCCCATGATTGTGTTTGATTCCTGTCCTTGATTGTGTCTGTAGAGACTGCATGTTCTCCCGATCTCTGCAGAGGATCCCTTTGGATACTCTGATTTCCAAAGACATGCAGTTTAGGTGAATGTGAGTCACCAAATTGTCCATGATGTGGACAATTTATTAAAGCTGGATGGGTATCCTGTTCCAGCTTCCCCTCGCCTTTCTCTGTTTGCATCCTTAGATAGGCTACTGGCTCACCATGATGGCATAAGTGCTTATGAAGCCAAGGCGGCTTTTGCGCATTTCATGACTGCTGATCCCTGTGAGTTGAGTCTTGGGACACTGGACAGCTGTCAGGACTAGGTAGCAATGACTGAGGGATGGACCCTAGTAAATCTGCAGTGGAGGAAGCAGCAGTCTGGAAGGAGCGAGGCAGCCAGAGGTACAAAAGGGCCAGGCAGAAGAGAAGTCACACAGACTGCAATGAAGATAGGCAGAGAGGAATCGGGTAAAGGAAGGGAAAGTTGTCAGCAAAGATTCTTGAGACGTCACCTTGGCCTGCAACTCAGAGATCCAGGACTTGGCATTTTCAAAAAAAAACCACACATTTCTGTTTATATAAACTTAGGAAGAAGCTTCATCTGTGGAGGTTTTCAGCTTGTCCAGTTCACTGCAAGGAATAGGATCCTCCCGTGATGACAGTTGCGATACCGTTCTCACTTGAAGTTGGCAAATTCCTCAGTGAACTCAAAATTTCAGTTTACTTCAGCTTTCTACCATTTGATGTCACTCACTGATCCAACTGAAATAAATGGGTGTGCACTAGGTAGTACTGTGATATCATACCCCAGCCGCTGGCTGTGTGTGTCTGTATGCGTATATGTGTGTATGTGTGTGTGTGTGTGTGTGTGTGTGTGTGTGTGTGTTTGGGG
>JAODKC010000095.1:26172938-26183070 GCA_026777985.1 Mormyrops attenuatus | reverse complement strand
CTGTAATTTGTTAACTGAATAAAATAAAAACCCCTTTAAACGGGACGGCATACAATAATTTTACATGCTTTTGGTTAACCGCCCGCCCCCCCCCCCCCCCCCAAAAAAAGATCTAGATGAACATGAAAAATTCAGAATTATTATTTGATTTTTCCACTAAAATGAGTCAATCCTTTTTATATTTTATTTCTTCTGATGTGCTTTTTGTATATTTTATTAGATATTCCATTGGTCAATTACACACATGTAAATATTTGAATTAAATAAATGAGTCAATTAACATTGGTTTTCAGTCAAAATGGTACAGAAATCTATCTGGGAAAACTACTGAACAGCATTTTTAAAAGAAAAATGAACAGCGTGTTTTCTCCCTAAGGAATGAGAGATCTGTGTTTATCGTAATTATACAAATGAGTGAATCGTGTATCACAGTGTTTTGGGTGTGATGGCAAATGCACAGCTTGTGTTGATACTTATACACTGTTTTCCCTCAAAACTTTTAACATTTTATTATGGAAAATTAAGTCCTGCTTAAAATAAATTACCCCCAATTAATTAAATAACTCATCATGAAATAGTAGCTGTAATGTATGACAAGTCAGTGTGCACTGTTCTAATAAGTGTTGATGCAATGTTTCAATAGCCGGTCACATGTAAAGATGGGTGGTGTAGTATCTCTGGTCAGCCTGAGAGCTGCCGACACATTTTGGGCTTGTAGCTAGAGGGATACGCATCACTACACAAAATGGGCAAACTGCTACTGATAGTAACATTCATGTTAAAATTGGTATATCTTAAGACGGTGGCTTCCACCCCGGACTACCTGGTCAATACTGAGATTTAAGGACCACTGCTGCTGTAATGGTCCTTGATGTCTTGCACATAGCAGAGTACACTCTAAAATCCAATTAACAGCACATTGCAAATGTGCCTTTTGTTCTTTGATATCAAAGTGCTTTTTCAACTCATTAAAAATACAAACACTTTTTATCTCTAATAATTTGCCAGTTTAGCCATTAAATATCTTCATTCGCCTTATATTAATTTTTAAAATCAAGGAACTGCACTCTCAGAAAATAAATATTTTAAGAGCTAGTGACAGAATTATGACCTAATTAAATTCACAGCAGTGAGAAAGCATTGCCATTAGCTGGGTTTGGAGAGCTGTGAAGTGTGCCTTTACCTTGCTGACATGATCCTACAAGAACGGCAGGCAAGTAGGGTGGAGCTCCACTGTATTAACACCACTGGCCTTGTAAACCAAAAAGACCAGTAAAGCTCTGGATCTTTACAATGCCAGTGGGACTGATAGTGTGCATGCATGCCTCAATACATGTATACAATGCATAATCGTATCTGATTGTATCAGCCTGGAAGATGGCCTGCTTACATGTGTACTAAATTAGGTTCCAGACATTTCCAGGTTTAAAATTCACATGAGGTCTCAATATCAATTGGTGACTCTGAATTAGCCACAGCGTGTGAGTGTGTGCCCTGCGATGGTCCCCTGCCTTATATCCAGTGCTTCCTGGGCAGTGACTCAGGCTCACCCTGGCCCTGCCATAGATCCACAGGAATATGGGTGAATAATATCATGTGTTAATGATCATTGTTATAAGGCTCCATAGAGTTGTGAAGGTTTAATGAGAAAAGTAGCTAAATTTTTGCTTCACTGCCATGTTCTTTTGTATTGTACTTGAGCCTTGTTTATTTCTTTCATATATGTACAATTTTCTGTTGTTGGATAATCTAAGGAAATGTGTCGTTAGATAAGAATTGAATCATAACTTGTGCTTGAACCATGAAAACTTCCGTGTTTGCTTTTGTTAGTGTTTAGCTTCATAAAATCGATTGGGAACTACATATATTGTACTAGGCAGTCTAATAATAAATGATTCTGTCCCTCACACATACACATATTCCACACTTACTAAACAGAGCAACTGTATCTTAAAGAGACTGACCAATATAATGGCTTTATAATGAGGGAAATGCAATAAGTACAAATGAATTTCTGAAAAACTGAATCCTCTATCTTCTATTTTTGAAATCTCAAAGCATAAACTTTGTAGTTGTTAATTTAATTGCTGATATTCCGTAATTCCCTAGAGAATATTATGGATTAATCATCTGGTTCATTCCAACAAGAGATAAGCCCCTCAATGAATTGCAATTTTACCAATTTAACCCTGTCTGCTCCTTAATATGACAAGATTAACATTTTTCAATTAGCTATATGTAATTGCACTGTGGGCTCAGTTGCCCTTGTCGTGTCCTTAAAGGTACAGGAGGCTATTTTAAGGGCTACACAGGTTATTTTATTAAACTGGTTGCAGGATTGATTGCACTATTTTAATGCAGGTGTCTCAGATTGTAGTCTGGAGGGGTGTATGCTCGTGCTGGTTTTCATTCATTCTCATTCCTTTACTGTAACTCTGTAGCTAATCTTATGTTCTGCTTATGTGCTCTTTCAAATGGTAAATAACAGAAATTACTTTGATAATGTCCATCTAATAAAATATATAAAATTTAGATTTGCATGGTACTATAATTGCTATTCTGTATTAGTAATACCTGCATACAATTTCTTGATCGTGAATCCGCTGCGAGTTTTGCTGCTTGAAAAACACAGGAATACATATTTGTTGCAGCTAAAAGTAACTAAAGTAAAACTGATGAAAAACATATAAAGTTGTCGTTATTATTGCTATCTTATTTTTTCCACATGGGATATGCCGCATTGAAAGTAACATAGACTGACTGTAAGCTGGAGAAAAAACAATTTCTTATTTTAAAGATAAAAGTCTTCAGTTATACATATCACGAACCAGGTAGACCTTGTCATCCCTCAAGACAAGTTGTTGTAAAACATATGATTATTGATCTTACAGGCTGTTGGATTGTTTGATATTTTGCTAAGCAGTTTTTTCCTTCTACAAGAACTCAACCATGAGAAAAATATCTTGACTGCCACTGTGCATTCATTGGATTTAATTGCCCTTCTGCTTTTTATGTTGAAGACTTTTTTTTTTAATTATTTTTCGCTATTTTCTGGTAAACAGCCAGTAACAAACTTCTTAGTATACTGTATGTAATGCTGGATGCCAGGCTGGAGAGAAATGTGCATAACAGTTTGAGAATGATTGCTCTATTGTTAAGTTTGGCTTCAGGATTTGGCAGTCCTGTGAAAATATATATTCATTAAACATAACAACAGCCAAATACAGTATTAAAGCTAGGTTCTGTTTTTTTTTCATTTTAATTTTCTCCCCTCAGAAATGAGAAATAGGTTTAGTGTTTCAGAAGGTTATTGTAAAAAGCAATTAGTGCCCACCCCCACCCCACCCCACCCCCAATGTTTGACTTTCGAAGCACTTTTTTCAAATAAGATCTGTTCCATTTAGACTTCAGTGGTGAATCAACAATAACAGCTAATGTATTTTCAAAAAGGCGTACAATACATACTTATTATGTGGATATTGCGGTCACCTCATATGGCAATGCAGTTTTGTTTATTGATGTGTCTATCGGGAATCCAATTACCCAATTAAAATTGAGTATCACTATAGCTAGTGTTGCACTTAAACCATACAAAAAGCACTATACATATTCACTTGATGCGCTTTAATTTCATAAATTGCATCTTGTGCCCCTACAGTAAAATGTCAAATCAATACAGTCTAGTGAAAAGTTAAACTACAAGTTATAAGCATGGTGTCTTTGTGGGTAACACAGCTGGATCTCGGCCCAGTGCCTACTCTCCCCTTGTCATGGGGGTTTCCTCCTGCAGTCCAGAGGCATACAGTTAGGTGAACTGGCGTCTCTGATTCACCAGTCGCATGGGTGTGTGTGTGTGTGCGTGTGTGTGGATTATGTTTATGTTACATTGTGGGGACCAAATGTGTGTGTGTGTGTGTATGTGTGTGTGTGTGTGTGTGTGTGTGTACCCTGCAATAGATTGCCATCCTGTCCCGGATATACCTCTGCCTCTTGCGTAGGATAGGCTCTTGGCCCTCCTGCCATCCTGCAGTGGATAAACGATAAAAAAAAGAGAGGGAATACCTTTAGTAAATTAAGGAAGGTATAGCAGCATGCACCAGTGAACTATGGGTGAGGGAAAAAGACAATAACACAACTTTAGCATTGATAGAAGATAAGCAGTTTTAGCTCTGAATTAGGAAGTTTTGACTGATGACAAGAGCATAGAAAAGAGTAGTTTAAAAAAAAAACCTAGCCCAACTGGGTCTCTACACCCACTCATATTATATTGCTCCCAATACAGGATGGATTCTATTAAGGAAATCCTTTCCTCAGCTGCTGGCAGAGCAGCGTTCCTGTTTCTGCTTTTCAGTATGGCTGCACAGCCCAGCAGGTTCAGTCCCTGTTTATTTGTTCTCATTAACTGGCCTTACGAATAGAACACATTTAAGCCCCATGTGATAGCGCAGACACCCACTTGCCATATGCTGGTGCTTTTCCTCACCAGAGTGATGTGGGCCATGCATATACTTTATGTTGATTGTGACTTAAAGGCTCTTTAAGAATAATATTGATGTTATATTTGGTTACATTTAGTAAATATTAAATTGTTCCACGTGCTGCCAGGTTTGTTTCATTTGTACGCTAATTGCAGAGGATTTTTTTTTATCAATTAATTTGTCTCCTTACTGAAGATATAAAATATATTTTCAAACAATAACTATGTCTGTGTATTTGTTAGTCTATGTGTTTTACACCTTGACGATTTTACCCAATATTCAAATTTTCACATTGAAATTCAGTAATATAAATGACACGTAAACAGATGGCAGGCTGACACAAATTTGGCTTCCCAATAAATTACGTACCTTTCCTATTTCATTTATTTGTCAAAAAAATGTTACATTTGAAGCAAATGATTTCAGCTTGAAATGACTAGATTTAGTCTTGGTTTCTGTTTACATCTGTTTACATTTTATTGATTTTTTTCCCTCTTTTTGAGCAACATGTGTGTTAATGTGATTTATTTTGACTCTTAAATTACGAATTTCGTCACTGTATATGACAGTTTTCCCAAGCTTAACAGTATTTACATATCTGAACATATCCGTATCTGTAACCACTTATTCAGTCCAGTGTTGTGATGAACCTGGACCATATGTCAGGAAGTACAGGATGCAAAATATACTCTGGATGAGATGCCAGTCTGTCAAAGCGCAGACGTTTACAAACACAAGCACACACCATGGGCTGTGATAATGGTCCAGAATGACCATACTTCTTGTGTGTCATAGCTACTTTTTAAGGTAATACCAGAATTTATTTCTGGAGATAAATGATATTGTTAGGGAATACGTCATTATTTCCATAGTTGCATAGTTCACTATTTGCATAATTACATTAATTGCTAGTCAAATTTGTTCCCCGGAGAAACATAAACAGGACAAAACTCTCCAAAGTATTGAGCATCATTTTGCTAACTTCTGCCGTTAACCATGTGAGAGATGATGTTGTCAACATCAGCTTGTTATTCAGTGAAAGCACTACATTAAGGTTCAGCTGACGACACGGTTCAGGCCAGGGTCAACAGTGAATTAATAGGAAAATTCAAGTCCGAGATGCAGTGCCACTGTCAGTTACGAAGAAGCCAGGGGAAGCAGGGACATTAACTTCATGTTTAGTATACAGGGAATCTCTGTGTGAAAGGTACATGCCGGTCAAATGTTTCAGGTCGTATGCACATTGGTTGAATGGTAAAGTAACTTTAGTTTCATACCGTATGCTGCAAAAAGGGTACAGCAATAATGAATCTTATGATCCACACCATATTAAGGCCTCCGACTTCTCTCCTCAGTGTGTAAACATTTGGTTATGGTGGACACACGCTATCAATCAAAAGCTTTAGCACACACTGAGATTTCTCTGCATTTGCGTGACTCGCTTAACATTTACTGAAAATACACTCGATATTTTTTGCTAACAAATACATTTATAGTATGTTCACCATTTGAGTACCTTTATTAGCAAGAAAATGTCATATATTTGATTCATCAAAGTAACCTCCTCTAGCAGTTAGAAACAAAGATGAGGCAATCAAAACATTCTTTCTGCTAGAGACATTCAATACTGGTCTGTTTCATGGAATGAAACAGGGAACTAGTGCATTAAGGACAACCGGGAATTTGACTGTGCCATCACCACACGACCAGTGAATAGGATGTCAGACATGCACTGTTATGTACTCTTTCCATGTTACAGTATAAAGGAAACTTGTTTTATTTGACTTTTTCAATTTTGATTTTCATTTATAGTTGTTCACTTAACTTTCAAATGTTTAACAAGAATAAAAAAAATGAGTTTGTGAAATAAATGAAAAGGTGCTAAAACAAACTGTGGTGTGCAAAAACTTTTCGCTGGAAACGTGTCTTGAAATAATCTGAATTCTGTGTCTAAATGTGCAATGTGAACTTTGCTTTCTGGGGTAGGCTCTGTGCTGGGTGTAGCTAAACAGGCAGACAGCTTAAGTAAAATATACTGTTGTTTTCGTCCAGCATCTCCACCCAAACACACAGATATATAATGAATATTACATGAATTATAACTTTTATTTAGCACTTTTTATCGAAAGTGGTACATGGGGCCGTTGGGGATTAAGGACCACAATCAAACCCACGTTCCCGAACTGGGATTTCAACTGGCAACCTTTCAATCACAAGTCCAGTGGCCTAACATGCTGGGCCGCACACCACCCCCACTTAATATTGGGAATATGTGGGCCTTTTTGTGTTATGGACATTTCTGACCTGAGCTTAACACAGAAGCCTTTAATAAATGAATAATGCAATTTCAATGACAATCACATTTTGGTCATATGTGTTACATAATGGCCAATAATGTAGTAGTAGGTTTTTTCATGACTTATATGAATAACTTAATGGTTAATGATTGGAAACTATAGGAGATTTCATAAGAATCCATTCAAAGACTACATTGATTAATTTCAATTGTGTAACTGTGGTAATGGCTTCAAATATTTCCCATAGAGCACCAACACTGTAATTATAACAAAATCAGTAAATTCATTTGAAAAAGGTACCGTATGTGCCCCCCCCCCCAGCATGAAAATAATAAATATGTTTCTCAGAGTGTTAGATATGTCTACAAGGCACACAAATTTAAAAAACTGTTAAATGGCAACTTTCTACAGGGACCCATATTTTCCACTCAGTGTTTAATGATCAGATAAAATTTTTATACATTAAAATATATATTTCAGTCTTAATCTGAAACGTGCCCTTAAACAACAGGGAAACCATTTCTTAAAAATCTGCTTTCACTGTTTTTTCTGGTGTGCAAAGAGACACACCACCCTCATTATTAGACGCATTCCTAGTGATTCCAGCTCTTTAATGAGCTGGTCATTATGTACATGGGAAGGGGACAGCAAGCTAGTCTAATGCCAATGACAGAAGAAGGAGGAAAAACCCTCACAATAATAGCCAAATCATAACATAGTGATCTAATGTTGTCAGTAATTATAGGTATTCATTATGAAAAAAATCAGTACTTTATGCCAATGCAGGGCATTTACCCTGTACTTGTTGTTGTATCAAAGTAATTTAAAAGTTCTCTTTGCTGTTACAAGTTTACCTCTCAAATACTGCAAACTCCTCTGTGCTCTCAGTGAATTGATCATCTGATATTCAAACCTCATTAAATCCAGTGAATTATGTACAAACTGGCATTTTCTGAAAAAATTAAAAATAATTTTATATATATATATATATATATATAAAAATTGGTCCAGAAAATAAGATGAAAATTCAATGAAAATGGTTTTACTATGTTTGCTGTGATTTAAGAAAATATACTTTATTTTTTTGTCGGCAGTGGTGGCTTAAAGGTTAGGGACGCGCACTTGTAATTGAAATATTGCAGGTTCGAATCCCCGATCAGCAAAACACCACTGAGGTATCCTGAGCAAGGTAGCGCCCCCAAACACTGCTCCTCGGGCACTGAATTAGCTGCCCCCTGCTGTGTCACATTGTCACATATGGGTTAAATTCAGAGAACACATTTCATTGTTGTGTGCTGTGGTGTGTCAACAATGACAATTAATCTCTAAGTTCTTTTTACATATATGTGTGTGTGTCTGTATATATATATATACAGACACACACATATATTTGACAAGGTTGTAAGGTTTAATGCAGTCTGTCAGTCTATATATGCTTTATACGTATATAGATCGCTTGTTTAGTGGTAGTAGTTGTTGTTGTAGTAGAGTAGTAATAATAATAATTATTATTATTATTATTATAGAAAAAGAAGAATAATCATGATAATTGTCAAGTGCCTTTAAATTTTAATATATAGCACAGAACATTCATCACAGTTCCACTCAGAGCAAAATAGTTGCATAGTTTTAGTACGTAATCGAGGCGAAGTCAGTTCGGAACATGGGAGAACCTGGTGAATCATTAGACCCCTGGATCATTCACATATCAAAATTAATTTAAATGTGAGGCATTGCAATAGGTCAGAAATATCAATGATTTGAGTAACAGAGATATGGTAATAGACATATCTACTCCTAAGTTCATGTGCTCGATCTAATCTCTAGGAATAAAAGTAGTGAATGCGTGACATACCCCTCCGTGGGGGCAGAGAGCTTGCAATGTGGCAGAGTGAATTTGTATTTATAAGGCATACACTTGGGAGTTAATCTTCCCAGGTTCTGTACAGATTCCATAAACGTTAGATACAAATATCATCTGAGTTAGAACCTATTGCCTGTCTGCTTTTACATTAATAGTGCCATGCTCCATCGATCAAGCAGATAAGTCTTTAATGAAAATCTGAATTAAAATAAATGGCAAGTATCCTTATGCCCAAGAACATTTGTTGCATTTGACTGCAGCTACCAAGAGACTGAGACAGTCTCTGAATAATTTTTCTTTTTCAGTCAATGGACAAATAACTAGTTGGGACTGAGGTGGCAACAAGTATCTGAGGAAAAAGTAAAAGTATAAGCAAATAAAACAGTATTACTGTTAATCAAGCTATTTTTCAAATGCAGTAAATAAAGAAATAAACACACTTTCATTTTAGTAATGTATACATTTTCAGACCTAGTCAGACTGTAGAATGTGCAAAGCTTGCCAAATATCAAATAACAATTATGTTTTATAATAAGATTAAATACAAATGTAGAATAGAAGAAAAAACAATTGAATCGGAAGTGGCCACAAATATCTATGGACCAGGAAGCTATTATTATTTTTTTTTTAAGTTTTTACCTCTGGACTTTTCAGTTTCTCTCAGTTTCCTCTCAGTGTAGCTGCTGATCTAACTGACCCCTGAGATACTGCAGTGACTGTAAATGCTGCTTTCTGATGATGATGACTGATTTCACAATATTCTAAGAATGAGGTATTTCTCAAATATCACAGAATGGGCTGTTTGAGAAATGATAAAGCAGTCTACATTTTTGATCCTTTAGGAATTAAACATTTATTTGTTTATACTGCGGCAGATAAAATTTCATGAACTGCAAGATTAAATAACTGACCAAAACTGGGTGGTGCAGTGCTAAAACTGTGACAAATTTCTGCTGACTGGAAGAATCATGCTTTGTACAGAAAGGCAATACAGTGGATTACTGCCCAATTTAACATAATTTATTTATAATTAGCATTGTGTCAATCATGTCAGACTGCATGTAATGTCAAACCATAAGTAGCAACAGCATTTTAGCTACTTTAACAAGTATTGTATAGAAGTTACTTTTTTGCATACAATATATTCTTCTGCTGATTTAGGAGGTTCGTTGCATGTCGTCTTGTTTAGTCATGAAATCTTTAATGTGGAAACAACATTTGAAAACATCTGAGATTATGAACAGGGACAAAAAGAGGGCAAGTTATTAAGAGGGCATTTGGATACTAAGCTTGAATTCCTGGCTTCCTAAAATTCCTTCTTTGCACCTTAAGATCTCTATTCTAGGTCTTCTATTGTGACAAGTGAGGAATTAGTGCAGTGATGGGCAGTAGCGCCGCTACATGTAGCGAAGCTATTAGTTTAACTACATTTTCTAGTAACTTGCCTGTAGCGTCGCTGATTTCTGAATCAAATAACTTTCCAGTAGTTACGT
>JAODKC010000095.1:26154959-26172838 GCA_026777985.1 Mormyrops attenuatus | reverse complement strand
TAGTGAAGCTTAATTTATTGTTGAGTAACTGATAGCTTAGCTCACTACACTTTACAAGTAGCTTGCCCAACACTGAATTAGTGCTACAAGTATCTTTCAGGGGCTGTAGTGGTCAAAGAGCCAGTGAGACACTGCTTGTCACCTTGCTCTTCGTTGAAGAAGGGCTATTAGCTGTGTTTTAGCACTACCGTGGGGAAATCCCATCCCTGAGTCACCAGCTGTTTTGGCCCTTTTTCCAACGAGAACTATATTTAAAGAGTGCTTGGTATAAATTCACATAATGGTGTATTCACATTCATATGTATGTCATCAGAGAAATTAAAAAAAATCAACCTGTGCATTTATATTCAAGAAAATGTATACGAAGAGAGCACATCTGGTCTATAAATGACAAAAAACGGCTTTATATGAATCCAAATGGAGCCATGAAACCTAAATGTTTTGTCTAGATCTAGTATTTTTCCACTATTTTTAGTACCCTTTGGGTATTTTTTGTTACATATTGTTTAATCACAGGATCTCAACCATGATATTTTTGACAGGTAATTTTCTTAACACATCTGACAGAGATAGATTGCATTGGCCTTTTGGACCCAGAGCTTTTGTCTGTGAGTGATAAGACTAGATTATGGTTATCTTGGTATAAGTGCCCAAGACGATACAGCTACCTAATAAGTCTCGAGGTAATACAGCATTCGCAGAGGGTGCACAGGCAGGAGGCCAGATGGGATGCGCAGCCGCAGTGAGGGAACGAAGAATTTTATAGCATGCATGCAGCAGCTGGTCTCAGGGAATACATCATACCCACACGATGCAAGCGGAGGCGAGTGAGGTGGCGCTGCGTCTGGGCTCCAAGCACGCCCCACTTAATGCCTTTGAATCTCTGTTATTTTGTTCTGCTAACGTCGCTTTGATGAAGCTCTCCGAATCTGCCTGCTGATCCAGGGAGAGTTTTTCTGTTTCTCTCTCTCTCTCTCTCTCTCTCTCTCTCTCTCTCTATTGTGTACAGTCACACTGAAAATAAGCGTTATCAGGTATAAACGGCTCTGAATATGTGAATATCAGATTTTATGAGTCCTCTGGTGCACAGACAGGTGCACATCACGGGTAACAGCAGTTTTTCTTTAACACTAATTCACCAACAATACAAACAGTTATGAGCTGTTCTGTGGAGCATGTTGCTGCCTGTCCTTAAATTCAGCTTAATGTAAATTTTTATTTATACGACGTCGCCTTATATTACCTTCTGAACCTTACCTTGGGGTATCATGAAATTGGAATTTATTTAACATTTACGTGAAAATACATAAAGTAAGAAATTACCTACTACATAAAACTCCAGTTTTTGTAATACTCCTGATATGACCTTAGTTAAATTTTATTGATTCGGTTATTTTATAACAAAGAAACAATTGCATTTGTTTCTCTGAATGAGCATCTAAGATTAAAGCTGCCATTTTCATGGAGAAAGCATACTTGTGCTCTCCTGTGGTGGACAAGGGATGTCTAGCGGATTTCCATCTTTGTTAGCGCTGCTCTGCGCCTCCTCAGTCAGCACAGGCTGTGTGAGCAGCAGGAAGCTGTGAATCTCACAATGAGATTCCACAAGCTTTTGATGCACATGGCGGTCATCTCCGGTCAGGGAGTACGAGGGGCTTTCCATGATACCTTCTGCCAGTGATCCCAAGGTACACTAAATCTAACAAACCATTTTGATTGCCGTTGAAACCATCACACAAGAATAATGCTTTTCCGGCCTGTAACACTATACCTCAGTTGTGAATAAAATCCTCTTTTTATATCATAATTCAGCTGTGAGTAGCTTTAGTTAAAGACATGTTTTTTGGTTGCTTGATTAAAAAAAAATACTCAGAAATCATATGCATCATACATAACTCTGTTATACGTTTTAAAAAAGGGTCTGTTATATTGCTCAGGAAAAAAAGTGTACCCGGAAGGACTGTAGGATCAGTTTGCGTACTTCTGAATCGGGGGAAACACTATGACAGAACATCGCATATGGTGACTCAAAGACATGGCATAACTGACAGGAGCGTTCACAAGGTGACAGCACTGACCGCTCGACTGATTTAACTGATGTGTGTCTGGTCAGATGGGGTCAAAAAGTAGCTGTAAACCTTCCCTTTGAAGCAGGACACTTAAGGACGTGTGTAACGCAATAGACACTATTGTGCAGTATGATCATTACAGTGAACGACTATATATGGTAACTAACTAACCACTGTATTGTGCCACAAAAGCTGAGGATACTAAGAATAAGATGAGAATAACAGATTTGGTTTTCCAGGATTTTTTTTTGTATTGCTATTGGCTGATGCATGCTTCTTTTTTGCCTAAGGCGCGTGTTTTATATTTATTTTAAAAAGTTTTGGCCAGTGTAATTGGATCCATATGGACTAATGAGTACTTGGCAATAACAACTTATGTTGGTTACATAACAGAATCATCAAGTAGAAACTTTTTTGGAACATTGTTATGTTGTTTATGTCAGGAGCTATAATAGGCAAACTGAGAGACTATGAAAACACATTTATGTCTCATTACGTATTGGTTATTACTGTAGTAATCGTGTTATTATGGGATATGTTTAAATAGACACACTTTGCAGATATTTGTGTGTTCTCTGGCTTTCAGATCAAGTCGCACCCTTTTTTTATTTGTTTCACTTTGTCGTACTGGAGATCCATGCACGTTTATGTGTTTGTTAATGATCTTTATTATTAAGTCAATGATCTTATTGTCACACAGCCAGTCTCAATGTCTGAGGAAATTCGTTTTCTTCCTATAAATTATTTATGCATACGAAGTAATATATTTAATCAACTTCAAGCAATCCAAATACAACATCAGGTTGGTTTATTTAATTTAGTACTTTTCTAAAGTACATCTTAAGCTAAAATGTTTCGTGGCTAACTTGTGGTGTTTTAGATTTGGTGTCTGATGAGAAGTCTCTCTAGGTTTGAGGTGTGTGCACTTTTTTATTAGAATCCCATTTTTCCTATTTGGTGTTTTTCACACTTGATCATATAATGATAGGCTTGAGAAGATGCATTATTTGTATCGAATGGAAGGAATTTCACAGGCATTTAGCAAAGTGTGCTTTTCTGTAAACAGTTTGGTTTCTTCCCAGAATCAGGGGTTGTTTTAGAGGATGGAGTCCAACAGCTTTTCACTTTTGTCACATTCAGTTATAAGTATGTATATGCATATAGTAACCAATTCAAGTCCTCTCGTTGCTGTGTGATTCATAGTGACATTTGTTGGGTTTGCATGCAAATGAACAAAATGGACTGAATGGCCTCTCTCGATTTGCATTGCTTTTTATTTTCGTGTGCTGGGGAAATAAAAAGTAATGAAAAAAACATGCAAACTAACTAATAAATAATCAATCCAGTTGAATGAGGTTTATTACTTGGTCCCTGCTCCCATTTGATTATGGTTTTATGGCACCCTTCAACCAAATTAGTGTTTTTAAGCTCATCATATCCCTCATCCTTCACCCTTGTCGCTTTGTACTTTATGGAATGGCTGTGTAGATATGTATACGCTTTGGCATAGATGATAGCAGAGACTCAATTGCCGTAATCATCCTATCTGATAAGCAGAGCTGGTTCCATCTCTTTTTCCTCTTGGTTCCTTTAAAACCTCTTTCCCTCAGATATCAGCCTATTTACATGTATATTGCATAATCATAATCTCTGTGACTATGTTACCCTCATTAATTAAGTAACCTGGAAGTGATCAGCTCAGTGGTTTTGCCCACATGGAGAATGGCACTTCATTATTTTGAAGCCATTCCATATTTTAAAATTTGATTCGTTTTTGTTTTTATTAATTTACAGTATGGCAGTATAGTTGCATTGGAGTTTTATTCATGAGAGGGCAGTGAGGGAATTAAGTTTTTTTTTGTTCTTGTTCCGAATGAGGCAGCTTAACAAGTGGGTAATGGACATTTTCATTGAACTTGAACAAATGAATATAACTCCTTTCTTCTGTTATTTCTGGTGACCTTTTAGCACAGATTAAATGAATGTTGGAGTGACATTTGTATCCTGCCACTAGAAAACATAGCAGTGTTTTTGGAAGAAAATAATCAGCATCTTGTTTGGGCATTTGCTCTGGATATTACTATTTGAAAGAACATCCTATTGATTTTGCCTCCACAAGTGGAAGTAGAGAACATTCATTTCCATCTGGTTATTATTTTTTTTTATAAAGTTTGCATTATTATATGGTAAGCTATCTTGAAATTTTGGAGTAAATACATTCAGGATTAGGATGTTTTTGTACACAAAACTAAGGATAATGCTGCTTATTACTGTATTTAAACTTTCTTATATTTCCAGTATAACTAGAAAGGTCCTGTGTGCTTTTGGCAATTAAATTTGTGTTCTGTGACTGTACGTTTGTGCAGTAATGAAGTTTAGTAATAGCTGATACTACAGAGAACCTGTTTACACATATGCATGACGTGCCTAGGTAACCATTTGACCTGTCCTCCATGTGGAAGTCACAGCATTAAGTTGCTCGGTGAGTATTTGCAGTGGAGTCAGGTTCTCCTAATGAGACCTGAGCTGTTCCTTTTGATACCGTGACAACTCGTATGTTACTCCGTGGAATGTGCCTTGACAACTAATAACAGTCCACGTGAGCCAAAACTACCTCCGTTTATCAATCTGTTCCTCCCACTAGCTCTTTGGAAAAGAAGACTTCACAGTTGTCGACAACACACATCCATTGAAATATTTCTATTTAAAGGGTCCAAGTGGTAATTCGTTGTTTTCCCCAGATTGAAAATGATATGTTTTTCCAGTTTGGATTTTGCCCTTTACAATATTTAATGGCATTGAAGCATAAAGTGTGTTATAACGATACAAAATACCTCCAAGTATGGATAGTTCATGAAGTAATGTTGCAATAAAGCTTATGTGTGTGTGTGTGTGAAAACAAAATAAAACAAATTATATATACATTACAACAAAAGAATAAAGTAATGATTTTGGTTAGAGAACCAATACATTTTGCAATATTTTACTGAATATTTTACTGAATGAAGTGATTGCTGAATTAAGAAAGTTGCCCGAGACTTTATATGAGCACTCTTTATACCTAACAGATGACATAATCACTTTGGAACCTTAATTAATGGCAATAAATGAAGGTTAACTGCTTTTGCGTGACTGATAAAAGTATTTTGAATGATGGGCTTTCAGTGTCTAAAGTTCTATTTCTGATTTTCTTGAAATCATTCTCAGCTGTCGACAGCCAAAGGTTGTCTTAGAGGCTTAACCTCGAACTAAACAAAAACCCGGAGATTAAATAAGCTATCTGTTTTGTCTGTGAGACCAAGGGGCATGTACAGGGGCTCCTTGTGTGTTAATTGCATGCTTTATGTTGTGCCCTGTAGTGTGTCGATCAGGAAAGCATCAACTGGCCCCTGCAGTCATTTGCCGCAGTACCTCTGTTGGAAGTCGTTCGACTCATCATTACAATTTTGTTTGTAAGCCTCGGCCTCGGTGCAGGATGGATAAGTAATAGCCCTGATGGCTACTAGACTTGTCATCTCTGGGGGTATTCCTATTGGCCTTTTCTGAACTGTTACTGCATGTGACAGGCCATGATAGTGTCAGAATGAATCGCCCCCCCTCCTTGCACATTCTGCTGCAAAGGAAAGTGACAAGTTAATGGAGGCTAAAGGACTTAATGGTAGTGGGGGGGGGGGGTCATTTGCAGCATTTGCCCCACCTTTCCGAGATGTCTCTTTGCATTGCTGTCCGCGCATAGGAACTGCCCTCTGGACTCCCTCTTCCTGCCCACTGAATCCCTGCTGCAAGCTTTTCAACATGCAGTTATAGTGTCTCACAGTGCATTATTATTATTATTATTATTATTTATTTATAATTTTTTTTTTTGGATGCTTCCACACACAAAAGTATATCATTAGTATTCCATTATAGCACCTGGGTAGTAAAAGACTTTTACAGGTTGCATGCATGTACATATGAAGGTATTTTTGGGGAACACTACTGCCTCGATCAGCTTGATGTTGTTCTGTGGCTTTTCCTATATTTTCCTTTTGTGCTCAACTGATATTCAGTAACAACCTTTGCTTTGTTCCTTATTTGATGAATAAGCACAGGATAACAAAAGCTCAGTGATGCAGACCACAGCCAGACAGAATCATTTGCTACAACTGATTAAAACTCTGAAGTCAACTCAAGTTTAAAAGGCCTCCTTGCAAAGAAAAGCTGAAGTCAACATCACGTATGATCTTGTATTTGGTTTCAGTTGGTGGCGCCACTTGGAGGCAGTTCAAAGCTTCATAGCTCAAAAACTTTGCAAAATATCACATTAGTCTCAAGGAAATAGCACACAAAATAATATCACATTGCATTCAAAAGCGGAGCAGCTCCTTTTTGGGACAGCTGAAACTCAGATTCATATCTTAGGTTGCATTGAGACTTGCAGTGAAGGACTCAAGTGATTAGTTTTAGCACTAATCTAGTTGAATTACACAAGTCGTGGCATGTGTAAGAATAATTTTATGAGGATATTTGTTATCAAAAGATTGTACTCCATTGTCAGTTGGTTAATTATTCACCTTTTCTTTTTCTAGCTTTGTTTTAAATTCAGGGGGTCTCCTGCTATAGTGCATCTGAATTCTTATACAGTGTCCTGTCATGTGAATGGTATTTTAGTGTTTTGGGGGCATATGTAAGTAGTTTACAGCACTGTATATTAGCAGCAGTGAATTTTGGCTTAATAATAATCATAAAAGATGGAAAAAAAAAAAATGTTTTTTTTTCGGTGTCTGTCAGTCGTGTGAGGCCATCCCATCTATCAGCGACCCCTAATACAAGCGGTGATGAAATAACAAACGATTTGCATTTCTGTAGCTGCACCGATGCACACAAAAGTGCTAATGAAAGACGTTCTCAGCTGCTGCTCAATCTGGCGGCGCTGCTGTGCTCCCAGCTCCCCGCCGCATCCGTCCCATTGTCTCCACAAAGGCACATTCTGGCTTCCGTCCTGTCTGTTTTAGTAATTACTGTTATATAAACTGACTTTTCAGGTTGAGAATGGCTTGGCAAGAAGGCAAGAGGGAGAACTTATTAAGTGGAATGCTCCGGTAACAATGAAAAAAAAAGTGTTGGTTAAAAAAATGGACGTAAAAGTCACTCAAAATCACTTTTAAATTAAAAAAAAAACAGCAATTGAGGCACTCTGGTTCAATAATGGCTGCTATTTGGCATTTAGGAAACCCAAACAGAGGCTTCTTCCCAGGGGTGTCAGTAGAGATTTTGGGCCCCACGAATGCATATCATATTGGGCCCCCTAATCCAGACCCATACAGTTATGTTCCAATTTTTTTAGGGCCTCAGTTATTGGTGACTAATCTTGCAACCACAGAGCACTGTATTACACAGGATATACTGCAAGTGTATATAGGAAGACAATAATAATGACAAGGACCTTTTCATTCAGCACCTTTTCCACGTGTTTGCCAATACTATTCTATACAGTACTGTCTGGTAAAATAAATATTTCAAATCCTGTATGGACCACTTTTTCATTCATTGCAGGGTAATACACACACAAACACACACAGGCTTGTACTTATATCTTTGCGGAGATCTCCATTCATTTCTACGGGGACTTTAATCACAAAGTAATGACCTTAACCCTACCCAGCCCTAACCTTAAGCATAAGAAACCAGACAAAATACGAGACTTTTGGCATTTTTAGTTTTTTGATTACATTCACAAATCTTTGTTGGGACCTGAAAAATGGTCCCCATGTCAAAGTAATAGGTTTTTCTCACATTCTGGGAGCCATTTGGTCCTCACAATGTAACACAAACATAATCCACACACACACATACACACAAACACAGACCTGTAGTCATATCTTTGTGGGGACTATCCATTCATTTCTATGGGCAAAACCCTAATCCCAACCTTGACAATCTTAACCATGAGTAATCGGACAAAATAAATGTTTTTGCATTTTTAGTTTTTTATTTGTCACAGATCTTTATGAAGCTGAATTTCCCCACAACATCAAAATATTTGGTTTAAAATGTATATCTGACCCCCCCCCCCCCCACCACACACACACACACACACACACAAGCATGGAAAGTGTATAATATTTCATGTCTTATTGTATAGTGCTATTCTACCTCCTAGGTGAATCTAGGTGACAATCATTGCTTTTCGGCTGTAGTGTCACAGTGATCTTGGAGCCTATCCCAATGCAGCATAAAGCAGGAGGCAAAGACACCCTTGACACGATTCCATCAGTCACATTAGCTTTCATTTTCCATAAAATATTTCAAATATAAAATTTAGAACATTGTTTCTTGGTAGAATCCAGTATGTCGTATCACACTTTGTAGACTCAATAGATGAGTGTGTTATATAGGGATACTTAGAAAACAGTCATTGAGATGATTATGAGAGATATTGAAGTTCCAGTATATGTTTATCTGCTGCATTTAGTTGTTACTTTAAAACCCTTAGATTTTTTGCTTGCAGTGTATTAGTTAGGTCAGACATGTTTATGAAGCCAGTAAAACACACACTTAGAATTAGCTAATACCTTCGTAGAAGCTATGCTTCACCTAAGCTCGTGATATGTAAAAGGCCAATCAAATTATCAGTTAAGCACGAATAATATTATAGTGTCAAATAAGCAAAAAAAAAAATCAATGAATTAACTGATCTTTCTGCATCCAAAATACAGTGGACCTTTCTGCATTGCAGCCTCCCCATTGCGGTTCTGATATACCTCGGGGTTGGCAAATGAAATTAAAGGGGAATTTTTTTGGGGAGTTTTGCGATAGCCGCAGACTACACATAAAAAATAAATCATAAATGCATCAAATATATGTACAGTGCTGCTCTGGAGGACGCCAAGCTGTTTTACGGTAGCTTACGTGATATCTTGCAGTGTTCTTGCAGTGATCTTTGCATCTCGCATTTCTCCAGTCTTTTCATTTGCATGCTCACTTCGCTCACCAAGGGGACCAAAACATTTTATGCTGTTTTTTCAGATCGCAGGGGGTCGGTGCCCTAACCCCCACAATGTGGAAGGGTCGAACTGTAATGTAAAACCTGTGTTTAGAGATATTAATTTAACTTGCATTTTTTAAAATAAAATTAGCAATGCACTATAATATGCAAATACCTTTCTAAATATTTTCTTAAAAATGTTTTGTAACAATACAATACTTGGTACATACATTATAAATTAAAGAATTTTGCCATTCCAGTAAATATGGACATTTGGTGGTACAGAAGTAATATTTTCTGAACTCACACCACATATTCTGTGCAGAAATGTCATTAGTTTTGGCTTAATATGTGAAACATTAAAGTTAGGGGGGTGCATGGCTGCTGCCCTGAGGTTTAGTTCTATCTGTCGTACAGTTTTTGGACGGAACAGCATAGAGTCTGATTTGGTCAGACTTTTCCACTGGCATACAGGAATTGAGCTGCACCCGAGCTGTACTGCAAGAGAGTAGTTACAGCAGGGTTCCAGCTCGCTTCGGTTTTCCACTGCAGAAGGCTCAGCTCATTAAGGCCATTGCTGGGTTTGGAGAGCGACAGTGCCATAAAACCTAAGAGATGCACAAGGTGTACATCATGATTTACTTTGTGCTGGTTTTCTAATTTGCTAGCACATCTGTGAGAATCGGCATCTAATGTTAGCACCAAATACTAGCGGAATTAGCATTTAGCTGCATAAGTTTGCATTACGAGTCCATTTCATTCAGCTGTTCTCTAGTTTTTTTAAGTAAGAGGTTGTGAATTTTGAAGTTCTGAGTTATCAGGAATGCATCAATACATCACGATGTGCAATACTACGAATAATTAATAATATATAGAATATACCCTTCTTTCCTATAGATAATCCACGTGCAGAACTCTGGTGTCTCCGTGCACTTCGACCAATCAGATGGTGGTGACGCAACTAGCTCGGTTTGGTTACACTTTCGGCTCTGCGAGTGAGCAGGGCCATGTCAGCACGGGTATGACTTGGGTACAGCTCTCACACTTTACAATGGAAAACCGCCAGTTCATGGTATGACTCGGGTACAGCTGGCATACTTTGCAATGGAAAACCGCCAGTTCGTGGTACGACTCGGGTACAGCTGGCATACTTTACAATGGAAAACCGCCAGTTCGTGGTACGACTCGGGTACAGCTCGCATACTTTGCAATGGAAAACCGCCAGTTTGTGGTACGACTCGGGTACAGCTGGCATACTTTACAATGGAAAACCGCCAGTTTGTGGTACGACTCGGGTACAGCTCGTATACTTTAGAATGGAAAACCGCCAGTTTGTGGTACGACTCGGGTACAGCTCGTATACTTTACAATGGAAAACCTCCAGTTTGTGGTACGGCTCAGGTACGGCTTGGGTATTGCTATGAAAACGACATAAATGAGCTGTGTGGTCGTTGACCCCGCTAATCCTTCTAAGCCCCAACTTTAACCACTAGGCCACACTCTCTCCATTGTATGTATTCTCTATAATCAAGGGAAATATGTAACAAGTCATATGAACACAACATACAGCATTTGATGGAGTGATGCTGGTGTTTTCCCTTAATGTGGTACTGGAAAGATTTCAAATGGAAATGTGTAATTTTTTGAATAAAAAGACCACTTATAAAAATAGTTGCTGTGAAGTATAAACCCTCCATTGTTTTTTTTTTTTTAAAGTAGATTACACCTTTCAGCCAGATCTCATGTAAACTGAAAATTTTTATCTGAGTAAGGAGTTCCTGCCTAAAATATATATATTTGTCATACCTCCATATTATATTATTAGTTACTCTGTTTCTGTGGCATTTTTCATGTTAATGTTGCAGTCTACACTTGCTGGCCAGTTTATTAGGTATACATGTTTCCTAACTCAGAAAACCTGCACTTCCAAACCACAAATAATCTGCAACTGAATACATATAGCACACAGACAGGGTCAAGAGATTCACTTACTGCTTGACTAAGCATTAAAATGGCTAAGATGCCTCATCTAAGCACTTTAGAACATGGTGTTACTCTTGGTGTCAGACGGGGCTGTTCCAGAATCTCAGGCGCCACTGCCCTCCTGGGATTTTTGCGCACTACTATTTTCACGTGTCTAAAGTTTACGCGGAATAGTGCAAAAACAAACGAACATCTAGGCATTCTGTCAGTTAATGGGAGAGGTCAGAGGAGAATGGCCAGACTCATTAAAGCTACTGGGGAGGCCGTAAAGTTCATAAAAACGTCCGTAAATGTACTAACTAGGTGTACCTAATAAAGTGGCCAGTGAGTGGTTACCAGTACTGAGTGTGTATTATACATTCCATCCTCGTTCCAGGTTTTACGCTTCCTTATTAAGGCAGTGTATTTATGGATTTCGAAATACTGCTATAGATGTAATCATCTTCAAGGTCATTTACGTTCATAATGCTGTAATTGACTGTGAGGCAGTTATTGTTCTGGTATCTTAGGTGTCAGCTAGGAGAGCGACTGAGCTAGAGGAAATCAGCCCCATACAGGCCTGTTACTCTTGCTAACCCATAGGGGTAAGAACATGCTAAAGTGTGGAGACCTTCAGAAGAAAGCATTTCATTATGTAACTTAGTTGCATTGAGTACTATTGATCCGTGCAGAATTAAAACATTTAATTAATGAAACTGTGTAACAGAATTCCATTAAAATATAGTCTAATTTAGACTACATCTCTTAATAGTAAATGTACTTTTGTATGAGCTTAAAATATGAGCTTAAAATGCATGGAAATACCCATATCTCTGGCACAGTGACAGATTTTAAATCCCTGTGTTAAATGAAATATATTTGTTTTTGGTTCTGTGTTGAAATTGATCTTGTCTACTGCTGACTTTCTTAAGTCTCAAAAGAAACACATTTAAAAGTGAAAGAAATGAGAAAGGGAAACAAAATCACGTCAGAGACTGCAGAAACAGCCGTAAGTTGATGCTGTGACAGAAACTAATAGAAATGGGACCAAGGACTTCACAGAAGCCCTGTTCAGTATTAGGTTTTCCTTTATTAAGGAATGCTTTTAAAATTAAAGTACCCTGGTGTAACATACATAGTAGCATTGATTTTATGTCATTATTATAACAAGCTTCCTGAAACCCACCTATCTTTGTGTGTTGGTTTACAGTGAGCAGTGTAGGTAGTGAGGTAATAAAGGCAGAAATGTAAGATCAGTTTTTTTTTTTTAAAGAATGATTCTTTATCTTGGTTTTAAGAAAAGCCCCATGGAGATTTAAAAATATATATTTTGCCCTTGTCATTTAGGCGTCTGACACTTGAATAAAATATGCTTTATTATACAGGAGAATTAATTACTTTGGTCCCTTGAAATATGCATTGGTGGGAACTACTCAGCAAAATAAGTAGTGTAAGATTTTATATTGTCTTCATGAGTGGTTTTATGAATGAAATCTTTTTTTTTTTTCTTCAACCATATAATTTACATTCACCCATCCCTCAACTCAGGGTAATGGTGTTTTCATAAATTACATGTAGCCAGGGAGAATAAACGTGTGAATTACTCATTAATTACTGAGTTGTTAATTTATTTCTTGCACGGAGACGGTGCTGAATGGTACTACTTATTTCCTTTTTTAGAAAGCCAAAGAATATCTGGTCTAAGAAGAGACTGAATGTGCATTATCATGGTGATATTTTGGAAACAATGTGGCGTGCTGGTTCCCTTTCGTTTGTGATGCCTTTTCCTGATATTCCCCCCACATGACACGTAACATAAGGGGGGTATCTCAATCCTATCAAAGGAGTAATTCAGTTCCGACAGGACAATGCCATTAATTCCCCCAAAACCTCAACAGTCGTTTGTGATTCAGCCCATTTTGTCCCCCTCCCCCCCCCCCCTTCCCCCAGCCACTCTCTCCGGGGGGTTGCAGAAACGCACTGAAATTTCAGTGAATGAAAAAGACTCTGCCCTAGGACCTATTTGACAAATGAGAAGTCGTGCAGCATCAGCAGCTGCGGTGTGAAGCCCCGCCAAGGAGGCCGCCTCTCCACTAGTCAGCAGCTAAAGTGTCGGCTGAGCCGCGAGAGCCTTGAACTGTCAGGCGAGTTGCATCCATCCAGCAGGAAGCTGCCGGCACCGTCTCCACTTGGTTTTCCTCAGCCCTGCAGGAGGAGGGGGGATCTCGGTTAAACCGGCAAATTGAGCTTCTGTGGCACTCTCACTGACGCGCACGCACCCGCGCATGCATACTGGTCTCCGACAGAAACACCCGCAGAAAGGAAAGCCTCCACGCTAGACAGGCGCGCGCACATGCACGTGCAAACCCCGCTCTCCTCCGAAGTGTGACGGCCGCCAGCCCGACAGGCAACTTGAACCAGTGGTGAAATTCAGCTGACGAGACTGCGCAAGCGGTGCGTACATGCAAGCCCCTTCAGCAGCACCGCAGAGAGTTTACAGAAACACGATGCAGCGTCCCCTAATGGGGACAACGTGTGTCGCATTGCCAAATGCAGCCATGTGTCCTCAGCTTTCCTGTACCTTGACTTTCATGTACTTACAGCAGGTAAGTGCACTAGTCTTTTCTTTCAACATATATTTTATTTGGGCCTGTAATTATATTGAGTATTATTTGTCATGTAAGGGTACATTTATACTATATTTTGTTTGGTATTTTGTTGATGTTATTGTTGCTGTTGTGTATTGTTTATAGTTGTTATGAGATGACAGTCTTTTTCTTTTGATTGCCATTCTGCATTTTAAATTAAGTAAATTAAGTTTGTCTTGAACAAAACATTTAAAACAATGCACCGTGGAGCCTTCTGTCTACAGTACTTTGTCAGTACATGGAAGTCTACTTACTGTGAAATGGTTTCAATAGACTGTGTTTTTTGCTTACCTGATGATACAAATTACAGACGCATCAGGCATTTGTTCACATAGGAATTCAATAAAATTAAATGCAATATTTAATATGCATGCTGCACTCCTGTTCTACGTGGGATTTTAGTCATAGATAGCTGAATTTTTTTTCAAAGTATATATGTTCCCATCGAATTTCTAACGTGAAACACGCTGAACTAACAAAATAGGCGTCAGTGATGTGTGATATCTTCAGATGTGCTTTGCTGTAGTTTATTGTGTGTGCTGTCTGTGTGTGTGGAGAGCATGTGTGTTAAACTGAAGTTCTGTACTCATTGTCTCTTTTTTTTAAAGATAAATTTGGTTTCTTCATATGAACTGAGAAATATCCAGCAAGCTGACTTTTTGGCTTTTTGAACAATATATATTAATGGACCTTGTATGACGACACTTTTATCTGTTTATACATGTATACAGTTTTATATTTTGCTGAAGAAATTTAGTGTAATCATACTGTCTGTGTATAGTTCAAATTTTTATTACAATTGCAGGAATCCACCTGTGACTATATCTAGAAATATCCCGATTACCAATGCACACCATAAAAGCTTATAGCATCTTTATCAAGTGATACTAGTTTTCAGTTGGTACGTTTATATCATCCATGTGTTAAAGCTGCATCACCTGATACTTCATCAGATGATTTTTAGCATACAAGTAGAATCTTGAAACAGAGGAGTGTTTTAATTACACGTGATTGACAATGATTTTTAAAATGCATAAAATTAATATTTGTTTTTTGTTGTCCTTAGCAAATCTGCTTTCTAATCTGGCTGTATCTGATAAGTTATGTCACTTAATTGAGAATCAATAATCAATCACAGTTCTGAGTATACTGCATATATATTAGTACTACATATATTCCACAAACATTGATTTCCTTGTGTTGTACCATAAATTAGAGAAGGAATTGTGAATGAATACTGTTCTTTATTAAAGTCTTCCCCTGTATGACTTGTAATATTGTTATGTACTTTGTTTGGCACTGGACCGCAAACAATTCTGGTATGTTTGTATATACTGGCAATAAAATGAGTTATGATTCCGATTCTGAATTTTTTTAGTTATAATACCAAGCTTTTGATTTTGGATTTGCTTCATTTCAAACAAATCCAGTATGAATGGAATGTTTGGACTAATTCCTCACAACATTTTAAGTACTTTAGATTGATCGCAAAACCTTCATGGACCCATATGTTGTCAATATTGCAGAGGATGTCAGATAAATCCACTTTTGCATGAAAATATATTTAGGACAGTTGTGCATGGAAAATACACTCGGTTAGTGAAACAAGAGGCTAACATAAAATCCACACATTGCTTCATATGTTTTTACTGTCATTAGATGACTCATCAATAAAACCGTGAGGAATTGCATTCTAACTCGTGTTAAAAATCAAGTTCACACTCCAACAGTAAAAGCAGCATAATTTTCATCAGCTAAAATATATAAACTTTATTTAACTTCCCTATTATTATATTTGTTTAATTTATTTATTGCTAAGCTTTTGTATATATTGTATATTTTATGTCTGTCTTGTTTAGCCTGTTATTTTGGTAAGACTCTACTAACAACAATTTAGAAGATTAAATTAGCTAATGTAGTTAAACATATATTGATTACATTTTTCATTCTGCGAGCTGCTGTTTGTTACGTTAATTGAATGAAAACCAGACTTGCCAAATAATAGTCCAACCCTTAGTGTCTGTGAAAACTGCAGGAGAAATGGAATGCTTAGTAAAAAGATGCAATTTATTCTAAATAAATAACATTAACGGTAGGATATAAGAGTTATGGCAGAATTTGGTATGACGTAAGGTATATATTTTTAAATGAATTCATGAATACTGTATGTCATCATAGTGACAGGCTTCATCTGGATAAAACTGAAGAAACTGAATTCATGAGTGAAATGTGAGGAAATGTTAAAAATGACACTGGTAGCACAAACCTTCACTTGTATACTATGGTCTATTTTATCAATACGCCCTGTAAAATGTATGGTTCTCTATATTAAAACAAAGCTACAGAAGTATTTAAACATTTTGTGTGTGTGTGTGTGTGGATTATGTTTAAATTAAGTTGAGATTAGAGTTTATCCCATAGAAATGAATGGAGAGTCCCCGCAAAGATATAATTACAAACCTGTGTGTGTATGTGTGTGTGTGTTTAAATGATCCCACTGGAGTAATTAATTTTTACATTCAAGTTTTGAGGTCAGAATCCAGGGTCAACCAGAAGCTCGTATCCCTGAGGCGGGTGTTTATTCAAAGTCCTAGCAGTCATACAGTTACTCTGCCTGCCGTCAGATTTGAACTTCGCTTCCTGGGCACAGATCCCTAGTCAACGGAGCCACGCATTGCAGCTATGTGTGTGCACACACATTTACAAGTTAGGCAGATTGTATTTTATGCTTAACCTAGACTGTTGTTGCTTGTTATCATGTTAGGTTTAAAACCATTTCTGCATAGGTGATTAGCTTGTCTGCACATTTAGACTTGTAAATCAATAAAGTATGAAGTAACGTACAACCGAAAATCCATTTCTATTAACGCTTTAAAATATTTATTGAAGTACTAAGATGTTGCTGATGTATCTTGATATGCAACAATAGGTTGTTCTGTTTTCTTGTGGCTGGGCAGTCTGTGGGTCAGAGCTGAGTCAGAATCAGTGTCGATCGATCTATCTACCTATCTATTGATCTATCAATCTATCGCCTTCATTTTCTGCCTTTTTCTAGCTTCTCCTGGACTTTATTTGTGTGTGTCGTACTTGTGTGTGTCCCAGCAAGCCTGCTTACTCTTCACTCAATGTTATTGAACTGAAATGGATGATATTTATATTGTTTAGGATGAATTAATAACCACAGCCTTCTCCCAGTTGTGCAGTTGCAGTATGTCCCTTTAGTAGACACTCTCACCTTCAATCACATAACTGCTCAAAAAGAAATTAAGCCATATATCACTGTAATTTTTCTTGGCATTTATTTCTCTGAGCTTCAGACACAAATTCTCTTTCGTATGAAGAGAGATCAGGATCTGCATAATTGTGCTTCTCATCAAAACTGAATCTTGTTTTCCAGCTTAATTATGTAAGACCATTTATTGTGCTGAGCAGTCATTTAAGCATGTTGTTCATGCAAGTGGTGGACCAAATCAATAAAATTAGCTACATAATATCTGTTGACATGGTTAGCTGTGCCTTGGAAAGATTTAATCCTAATGTAACCGAACGACCTTTTGCTTATCCTCTGTTCATGATAATTAAATGTTTTGATAATAGTTTACTACCATTTAAACTACCATATATAGCTATATGCCTTGTCTCCATACCTTCCAAGATAGGCTTGGGACCTTTGTGATCCTGCATTGGACATACGGGTATAGGGGATGGATGGATGGATGGATGGATATTTTGGTAATGGTATTTTCAGCAAAATATTTAACTGCAGGAACAAACCCATATCAAATTATGCGGTACCTAATGAGCAGATATTAGATGTGTACATAAGTATCCATTTATACATCAAAACATGCAAATTGTCATATACAAAACATCAGGGACATAACTGCTCACCATTTCAGTATAATGATAATTTCTTGAATAACATTATATCACTTTCTCTTTAATTATGCTTTTCACTGAGTGACCTTTATTGCTCATGTATGGGGCTGGATATTGGTACAGATGCCTGTTACAACGCATTATGTAATAACTTGACAAAGTGTCAATGAAGACATCCATCTTGGTTGTTTATTACATAATGCACAGTATTACATTTTCATCATTAAAAAGTGCAACTCCCACATTTTATAATAACCGCTGAAATATGTAATAATTAATTACAAAATGCAGGGAAATTTATTACATATTGAATTCAAGCTGTCTTACAAAATGCAACAGACTATTACAAAATGC
>JAODKC010000095.1:26135813-26154859 GCA_026777985.1 Mormyrops attenuatus | reverse complement strand
CATATTGAATTCAAGCTGTCTATTACAAAATGCAACAGACTATTACAAAATGCAGGGAAATTTATTACATATTGAATTCAAGTTGTCTATTACAAAATGCGGGTGGTATTACATAATGAAGAGAAAATGCGGCATTATGTCATAATGTGTTGTAACATGCCCCAATTCGATTTGATTCTGATCCATAAATTAATGATTCTAATCTCATTCGATCAGTCCGATAGGAATGGAATATTAAAATCTGTATAGCAGCTTCATGTATTTGGAGACATGTTTAAAAAGCTCGAAATTGAACACAAATTTACAAATGCAGAATCACTAGAAATAAATTGTGAAAACTGTTAATGCCAAAAGCTTATATACCTAAATCTTTTTGAGGGACATATTAGTATAGTTCCTTAAAAACAACCTGTCTCTTAAAGCACTGACCTCACAATTCGATTTGATTTCAAATCACAAGTGCCCGATTGGATAATGCACCAAGATGGCGGCATGATGGCGTTGAGAGAGAAAGTACTACCATCTGTACCATAAGAGGACTGATACTAGTGAATTTCAGTAGAAATATTTTCAAAGTCATGGGGAAAAGGCATAAATTTAACTAGATTGATCTTGGGATTGTATGAATCGATATTGAATCGTCAAAACCAGGATTGCAATTAATCATATAATCGATATTTTTTCACACCCCTGCCTCATGTAGTCTCTCCATTTTTTTTAGACTTATTAAAACAGGATAAAAACAAATCATTCTAGAAAAAAACAGTGCCCTCATTTATTCAAAGTTGAACATGATGCAGTATCTTTGAGTTGGGTTGAGCCACTTTCATTTTGTGATACATGGACTCAAAGAGCAAAATGGACTTCTAAACCCTGCAGGATTATGTGTTGTAGATCCATCTAATGTAATGCTGTCTACTGAGTCATATTCTGCTGGGGAAAAACTTGAAAACTTTACATTCCATTTTGTTGCCATATAGCAGTGTTTCCCAGTCCAGTCCTTGGGGACCCACAGACAATCCACGTTTTTGCTACCAGGAGCTGGGAGGGAGCAAAAATATGGACCAGCTGGGAGTCCCCAAGCACCGGGCTGGGAAACACTGTGATACAGTTTGGAATTGTACAGTGGAAGATGGTAGATAGTCAATCAATCAATCAATCAATCATTAAATACTTTGTTCCAAATAGATTCTTGAAATATATCCCAAAAAAGATATGCATTATTTGAACATTCCAAGATAGGAGTAGTAAATGTGATTTAGTGAATCATTTCTGAATCTGCACCTCTTCATTGGTGGGATTAGGCAGTATTAATGGACCTGAGACCCACTCACACAGTACCTCACAGTGGGTGCCTGAAATACCCATTTTATTTTCATATGAAAAACAAAAAAAGTGTCACAAATTCAGCTTAATATCACAGTTTTGTGGGTGGCACTCTGTCAGTTTAAAACATTTAAAGAACCTGGTTCACAGATGTAGTTCATTTTGTACCATTAACCAATGTGAGGCACTAGAAAAAAAACCAGCAATACACTAGGAAAGAGAACAGAACTAACCGCATGGTTAGTGAAATACCAGTACCAGCAGGAAGGCAAATAGATAAAATAAGCAAGCAAAGAAACAATCAAATGATAATACTGATGATAATAAAATGGGCCTTTATTTTGGACTGGAAAAGGAATTTATACACAAGCAGCTAAGTGGTTTCTCTACAGTGTGCTGGGTCACAAAGATACAGGTAATCACTGTGCGATTCAATTGAATCTCTTAGTGTGCTTTGCAGATTTACTGGTGTCTCTTAATGTAGGTTATTTAATGACCTCCTTTATCAGAAAATGACTCACGTCAATGAATTGAGCACTTGCCTTTCCAGCGATATAATCCTACCAGTTAATGGACATAATATATTTAAACCTTTTGAGCACCATTGAATTACAGTTTTCAGCACATAGCAGTTTTTGTGCATTTATAACTAGAAATATTATCTATTCATATGTGAGGGGTGGAAATAGAGAAACCCATGCTGTGACTGAAACAAATACTGAAACTGATATCCAGCAATCCTTTGTTAACAAAATATATACATTATGTACAATGCTGAATTGCTGAGCTATGTATCACACACATATATTAAGCCATTTATAATCATCTACACAGAGTGTGCTTGGGTGTGTGAATTTCACTGAAATCGGAGGCACATGAGGTCAAGTTTTCATAAGGCTGAATTCTTTTTTCTTACCTTTCATCCAATGCATTAAGATATTTTAGTGTTTAATCTGGCAAGGTTGCAAAAAGGGCAGGAATGCTACCAAGTGCTATTTCTGTGTTTGTTGCAAAGAAAAATGACTTCCATCAAAAATCTAATTAAAACTTAAATTTCAATATGTATGGTTTTAGTCTCTACTACAGTAATTTGAGACATTGGTAGTCTTTTCCCCAACATGCATAAAATTAGCAAAGAGTGGACAAAAGATTTACCCTCCCCTTTGACACTTTCTGTAGGGTTATATGTAAATAAAACCGTACATTGGAAGATCAAATATGATTTTACAGCAGGAGATACACAGTTTTTGCTTTTTTTCCTGTTTTTCAGCTTAAAGAAAACCAGGCAAAAATTTAGCATGTAGATGACCAATTTTTGAGACATTGCTATAGGTCAGAAAGGAAACAAATACTCTCTCAGAACTAATTCACTATTTCTCTTCAGAATTACAAAAGTAGACATATACTGTACCTCCAGGCATTTTCCCTTGTAGGAAGGGTGCACTTCTCTCACTAGGATGCTTCTTGTGCACTGATTTGGAGGACAGAATGTGCTTTAAGCAATACCTCCACTGAGGTCGCTTGCACTAAGAAACACAGATGTCCCGAATTTCAAGTGCTGAATAAATGGATTAGAGGTCTTTTCTTTTAAATGTGTAACATTTTATCATGTAGCAGTTTTGGTGCTACATTATGATCATGTCATCAGTTCATTTGCAGTAAGATTTAGGGGAAGCGTTCATATAGTAAATGCAGTCAAATGCATAATTCTGTCATGCTAATATGATAAAGCATTTGAGCTGATATTACTGTTACATGTTTATGTATATCCTGATGCATTATTTCTCACTTCTGCTATATACTGTATATTGTCTGCAGAACTCCATACAAAGGTTTTTTCCTCTGTGGTGTATTGTCCTGCACTGGAATCTCTTTGTGTATACCTGCAGGACTGAATTATGAGGCCACACACTGTTATTCAACTCTGTGTTGATCTTTGTAGGCTGGGTTATATACTGTTAAAAGAGCACTTCAGTTTTTTTTTTCTCCTCGTCATATCAAAGTAATACACATACCTGTTATGTGTGATGTGTATTCCAGTAAAAGGTTACAGCGAACAGTTTCTACCACTGTTGGGATGAGTGGCTGGAAAATCCAGCATAAAGCCGCACCTTTTTTTTCAATTCACTGTATAGCATGTTGCTTTTCTTTTTCTTTTTTTTTACTCCCTACTGTAGATCTGCAGTTGTACAAGCCTGCATTATTTGTCGAATGCGTGTGTGGGGGCAGGCAAAAATCATTACACACACACGCACGCAAGTGATATACAAATTGATGGAAAGGTTTAGTGAAATATATATGAAAATCAAGGACCAAATAAGGTGTAGGTTCAACAATGCCCATCAGAGCAGCTTCAGTCCTTCTAGGAATACTGTTGTGTAAGTCTTGACCTACGTGTAGTGGGGTATTGGGCTGTTTTTCGTGATGAAAACCTTCCAGTTCATTGATGGGTGAAGGAGCTGGAAATCTACTTCCCAGCCTAAGCTGCAGAGCTTCCCATAGAGGTGGATGTAAAAATCCTGTGATCCAGGAGGCCGAGGAAGGCGTTTGAGTCCATCCTGGTGTTTATCAATCTCCTCAGTTTGTTTAGCCACGTGCATGGGGGCAATTGTCATCTTGGAATTTGAGAACAATATGAAGAAAGAATTTTTGCACTTTAGAGTGTATCTGCTCCTATAGAATAATGTAATATACCTTGACTGCTGTACAACATTACAGAGCAATCTTTGGACCTAATGATTGCCACAAGATGGCTGCCCATACCAACAGACATTGTTGGTTGAAGGCATCCTTTAGCTTGCAGAAGTAAACATTACATGTAGAAATTGATATTTTTAATGTCTTTCTAGTACAGCACTTGTATTCCAGGAATGTAAAATCATCTCATTCTTCATTGTAGTTGCATACTTTTCAACAAAGATAATTTTTGTAAAGAGGTTATATAGCTTATATTCACCAAGATTGTCAGCCCCTGCATAAAGAAATTAAACAAATACCAGAAACGTCTGCATAGAAATGATCCATGCAGTGAAATTATTATGTAAGCTCTCAACCCTGCTTCTTTCCTTATTTCAGTCCCTCTATGAACTTCAGTACAATCCAAGGGCATTCATATATTTGCACTGCATCCTAGGGAAGCCTGACGGATATACAAATGTAATTTCCTTTTGGTCTGGCTTCTTTTATCAAAGCTCTTCTCCAGTTCTCCGCTAAAGTCAGGAATGGTGTAAAATGTAGAACTTCCAGAGTATAAGAGGACCCTATTCATGGACCAGAGTCAGAACCTGTTGCTTAGCCCTGGTGCATGCAGATGAGCGATGTCAAGCCATTTCTTGGCTAAGGGTGCAACAGGCTTTGTCATTCCCCATCTTGTTCTTTATCTGTTTTACATCTGAGTTGCATTTTCTTAGAAGAAAAATCGGCATAGGCCCTCTCTTTTGGCAGGGAGGAGAATACTCTGTTGGTAAAGGATGACAGGTAGATCTCAATGTTGCAAATGGTGTGACCATACTGTATATGAGAAATCGCCGCTTGGTTGGCCAGTGTTTGTGAATTTAGAAATCTATTTGTCAAGTCCTGCCAGCAAACCTTGTATGACAAAAGCCAGTCTTGGTTTGACTCTGCAGCAGCTACTGAATGGCCTTCTTAGTCCGATAGCAAATAACTTCTTGTGTGCCCCTGTCTTGCAATAGCCTTTTAGATAATTAAGAAAAGCATGTAAAATATAATAAGAATAAGGGAAACTTCTACTTCACTGTCTTTCCACAAGTGCAAGGATAGGTGTATTTCTTTTAATAATGTGAAACTTCATTCTGGAACATTACTGATAAATGCAAATGCAAGTAATTGATTTGTAAAGGTTATTTTGTCTTCCTACAGTGATTTAGGTTGTACTTAGGAAGGATATTATTTCTTCATTAGGTTTACCAATCTTGTAATGAAGGAGGAAAGGGAATCAGAAACATTCTGCAGTTACAAAACTCAATCCTTGTAAGTTTGGCTGGGGTTTTGCATGCGTTGGAAAAGACGATTTTTCAGTGAGCATGTACAGCAGTCATTTTGCTTTTTTTCCTGCGGTTGAGGAAGCCAATGCTTTTAATATTAAAAAAAAGCAGTATTCCGAAAAAAGCGACCTGGAAATCAAAAAGATGGATGACCCTAATCTGTGTATTGACATGCCTCATGACTGAACAAATGGTGTATTTGAGATATATTCCCCATTATTGATCCTTTGGTTGTTTAGCATTCATGCCATTGCTTTTTATGGAGGATCACAAGACATGAGATTTGTTATCCATCCCAGGTTTTCCAGAGACTCGGGAATTCCCCGCAATGCAGGAAACATGCAACTTATTATCTGACTGGCAACAAAGGCATAAAATGAAAAAGAAGATTTCAGTTGAATTAATAAATGTGTGCTTGGTGCATGTTGATAAATCACTATTAATAAATTTGACAGTGATCCATTCTCTAGTTGATTCATCTGTAACATGAAGGGTGAAGGGACGTAGCCTAATGTACTATGCCAACATAGACTAGTGAACAAATGACATCCACTGTAATGGTTGACTTTGTTGTACCATGTTTAAAAATGCATTAGACTATATCATCCTCTAGGAAATTGCCATTTAACCAAAGATTAAGTGTGGGTTTGTATGAACTAAAGTATGTATAGGAAAAGAATGACCCCTTCATTCTGAAGTTTAGTCCACTAAATCAGTCTACATAAAATAATTAGCTTTACACAAAGATATCCCACGACACCCCTTTATGTAGCCTTGTCTCTGGATGAAAGTAAAAAATGTGGTACATTCAGATCATGTTTCCCTATCCGATAAATAATTACTGCCAAATCGTACCTTGCATGCTATGTTGATTGATGCTGAAATTGCTTTTGAAAGTTCTCATAAGTTCTTTTTATAGATTAAGTGCCTACGTAGGAAAAATAACTGTGCCTAGCTGAAATGGGTGAATGTAATCAGGTTTAATGGACTCAGGAGCTTGTTGGGAATTAAATAACTATTGATTTGTTGGAATGTTCCTGTCATTACCAAATGCCACTATACACACATCACCAAGGCAGATGAAATTGATGTAAGCCCTTTTTTATTTGTGATGTCTTGCCATTAACCCTCTAGGAACCTGAAGATGTATAAGATGTGGCCTTAATTTGATCAAGGATCACTGAAGCGGGGAAGTAATATAGCATAAACAGTATATAGCAGGTGAAAAGAACAGAGGAGCAAATATAAAATAATTAAGGTAATAATACTTCAGGCAAGAGGAGATGTTTTCAGTGCTTTATGACTGAAGGCATTTTTGGAAGAGGCGTATACCCTTAGAAGGTCATACGAATCTGCTGAATGGAGCCAATTTTACTGAGTCTCTCAAAAAAAAATTAGCATCAAATGGCATCTGCCAAAGAAAACCCTAGCTTAGCGAATACAAATTAGCACACGCCAGTGATACAGGAGTCCACTCCTCATACTCTTTGCTTGGACTTTTGATGTGTTTGCATGTTTATAATTGATCAGCGTAACTCAGATTAGGGCTCCTATCTTTAATGCTTCATTCAAACAACAACAGAAAAGAAATGTATTATAATATAAATTGCTAAAGCAGAAATTGCTGTACTCTTGGTGGATATGCTGGAATGTTGGGAGGTATTAGCATAATCAGTAACATTATTATGTTTTGCTTTACACTAATGGCTGAAAGTTTAATATGATGGGAATTCTTCAAGCAGGGATGCTGATATGCAGAAAGTCAGGAGTTTATAAGACGGGTTGACCGGTGCTGAGATAGATGGAATATCGATAAGGTAAAGTAAACGTTTTGTGGTTTGTTTTTGATTCTTAAAGGAGGGATACACAGAAATACATTATCACCGAAACAGGTAAAAATAGTTTTAGCGGTTGCTTTTAACTCTAAAAATCTAAATATAAAAACATGGTTGTAAGAAATGTGATTTTCTGGAATTTGTGCTTCTAAATTAAAAACTGAACAGTTTTCGTTGTGTACCTGGGCCTGTGTACGAGTGGTCACCCTAAGGTTAGTATGAAAAGAAGATAAAGGTTTGATAGATTAATTGCATGAATAAGATTGTAACCTTGGGCAAAATTCATTCTGACTAGCACACATTATCTGTCAGACATTTCTATCCCATGTTAGTCCAATCTGAAGGTCAAAGCAGGCATGCAGAGGTCAATGGAAACCAATGGATAACTCAATTTGCATCTGCTGCCTTGTAGACTGATCTTGCCTGTCTAAGGGCTCTTTCCACCTGTGGATGGCTCTGAACTCTTCAAGGCCAGGAGGGATACAAACTACGACAGATGGTTTCACACAGACTTTCCCTCAAGCACTTTCATCTTTCATCAAACTGTTAATTCATCTGTTCTGATGGATACATTTATGCAAAAAACAAAGATGAATATTAATGAGATTTTTAATAATTCCCTACATTTGCATTCTTAGTTACTCCTGACATGATTCAAGGTGATTAAAAAAAATACCATTCATATTATTAACATGGTTATAACGTTGGGTCCGAAATTTTTTAACAGTGTATTTTTCTCTCGAACACAATATACATGCCATGTACTGTCTTTCTATATCCAAGGACTTTAAGTCTAGACTGAAATTTTCTTGTTCCTCAAGCATTCTGCAACTTGCCAGTTGTATGAGATTATTGTCGTGTATAGCTCAGCTGTGTTCAGCTTAACGGATGGATGGCCTCTGTACAGATCTCCACTACATAACTCACGGTTTCTTCAATAATGGTTGTCTAGGTCCTGATGCAGTAAGGCATCCCCAAATGTGAATTGAGAATTCATGTTCTTATTAGCCAGCAGATATTGCCTGGATGTTATTTTAGGTTTAATGTCCATCCCAGGGTGATTTAATACATTATAAAAAATTACCAAGTCTACTAAAAAGATTTGCTATGGTTTCAGGGCCATTCATTTGGATCATGTGGGGTGGAATGTGGATTTTCAGAGCCCGAAGAATAATTCTTTTTGCTTTTCAATCCCTTCCAGAATAAGCATTGATATGTTCACAGGTCTTTTGATAGCACAAGCAATACCCCTAGAACCTTTGGTAAGAGCTGAAGATAGATTTATATTGGTCAGGCTTGGTACAATGCAAAACTAAAATGTAAGTGTGTATTAAAATGTAAACAAATGATTTTTACATTTCTTGGGCTGGCCTGGGTTTTCCAAATCTGAAAACGGCATGGCTGACTAAGCAAAAATAAATGAATCCAGAAAGGGTGGCTTTGGGGAAACGACTGGAATTTCCTTAAATGGCATTTTGTCTGTTAAATGTTAAAGCTGTCCATGTGATTTAAACATCAGTTAATTTCTATGTAATCTAATACTTGAAATTCTTGGAGTTCATAGTGGTAATAATGTTATTGCCATTTACTGCTCTAGTTTATCGGTCAGTCTGTATCAAAGTCTTTAGCTGGGAAGATTTGAGAAGTTTTGTGGCAGCCTATAACTATAACTGTAAATCTTGATATTGTTTTCAAAACATGTATTCTTAAATTTCAAATCTTGCCTTTGCATGAGGTTTGTTTTTGGAGCTCCAGCAGATCTGTGTTACTCTATCTGGTGTTTATCTGACAGCTGTTTTGCGACTCAGTGATTTCTACCTGCACTCAGTGCATCAGATGCTTTGACGTTGAATGACATTGCAAAGATGCTCACATCCTGCTCTTGTGCATTAACATCCGGAAATATTTCCAGAAATTCTTTCAGCATTTTGTATTGTCTTTTTTTCTGAGAATAAGATTTTTTTAAGATTTAAATCACATGGTTATTGCTCTCAAGCTGCACATTTTAATTTAATTTAGATTCAAATGACTTCTCATGTGAAACGAGTAAAACCATGACCTGGTCAGCCGCTTGAAATTTGATGTCCTACTCTGAAAAATGACACCTAGTGTCCACCATGAATGCCAAATCAGAGTCATTTGTGCTCTCAAGAGTTAGACTACATGTCTTTCCTTCATTTCAAAGAACCCACAAGTTGGTAAAAAGCATTTCTCCTCAGTGGTAAAGCAGGTCTAACTAGTCCGCATCCTGGCCTTTCAATAAGCCAGTAATTTAAACCGTCAGATTTTCAACCCTTTAAGTGATACAGAAACAGCATTTGCTATATTATTTAAGTGCCGTGATGCAAAGATTTTATAACCCGGCGACATGTGACTGATTTGACAGATGGAGTTGTTCCTCTTGTTTCTTGTTGCTAACCCCTTGCGAGCCTCAGTCATGGCGAGTGTACAATCGGCACAATCACTCTCCTTAGTTTTTACATCAGTAAATCAAAAACTTCCATCTCTTAAAATGGCACTGCCTTTGTCATCATCAAAAAATAAATCTAATTGTATGGCTTAAAATTTGATACCTCATTTGTGTTGGTTATGGCTGTTCGCACGCCCATAAGAGGGGAACTCAAAATTTGAAAATTATGATTTTTCTAATATTTCTCAATATACATTTCTAGCATACCTAGAAATTCTGGGCCTCCTGAAAAATGTCGCCTTGGACCGGCTGCCCAATTTCACATATAATCATATGCATTAAAGGGCGCTAGTCAAGTGCTGGACTTCCTGAATTCGCCATGATAGCCATGCCCTTCTGACACCCCCGTCAACCGCCATGTCATCAATGGATAGTTTGATATCATTTTTATTTGGAAACATAGTGTTGTAGAATAATTTCAACTTTTCTGCACTCCTTCACCAACTGTTCTCCAAAACGAGATCTTTCTGCTGTCTCTACCATTGGCTCGTATGACACTGTAACTCTGCCCACGTACTGTAAGAAAAAGTACAGTATTGTCGTACATCCAATTTGTTGTGCGATGTCTTTTGAAATAACCTTTTTTTTAAAAAAAATGGTAAGAACTGTGCCACAGATAATGCAAAAGAGCTTGAAAAGAAGGAAAATCATTTGTCTTAAAAGTTACACCAGTCATTGACAATCTTTGTTAGATTACTTTGTGTGCTTGCACAAGATTTAATTTGATAATCTCCTAGCCCTGGTTATTAGATGTATATATGCATGTATGTCAGGGTTGTCAACTTTGGTCAGCTGGGTTGTGTTAGATTTTCAATTTGAAACAAGTCTGCACACACATTTACATGCATGTAACAGTTTTATTACCCTGTGAGTAGTCTGTAGGTTTGCAGACTACCCCAACACTTTTGCTGTAGCTAATTTTAGGATTATAGCAGAATAATACAGATTTGCCATAAGATATCTTGCGTGAGCGTGAGAGTCTGAAAGCGTGAGCGTCACGCCAGATTCGTGAGAGCTGGCAACCCTGCTATGTGTGTCTGTTTGTTACAGCATACCTGGTTTTGTCACTAATGTGGAGATCACGACTGCAGATTATCATTAGGCAACGGTATGCAGAACTTCAGGCAAAAGAAACCAGAACCAGAAAATCCAGACCTTCTTTTTTAATCCAACACAGCTATTATGATAAATAAGTTAAAATCACTGTTTTATACTGGGCAAAAGTTGCTTCTTTTGTGAATTACCTAATATAGATGTCAGAGTCAGTAACAGCTATTCTGTTGTAGTAGTTTATGTCATTTTCATAGGGAATGGCAGTGCTGTTTTATCCCCCCCTCCCCCCAGTAAGATAAATATCCCTTAATGGTAGCCAGGGGCAGTGTCATTATTGTTTCTGTGGTCAGACCCCACATGGGGGAGTACCGCATGATCTAAGGCGGAGGTGGGTAGTACAGTGCTGTATAATTTAATTGCAAATTGGCTTTAATTCACGTCATACTTGTTGCTAAACATACCTCCTTGTGATTTTTGTGGGGTGTATCAGCTGCTCTTCTAGAGTTCATACCTTTCCAATTGTTCAGCATAAATAATTAGCATTTGTTTATATAACCTTGATTAAGACTACACAGCACTTTCTTTGGTCTCATGATTACTGCAAATTGCTTGAAGGAAGGTGTTTGAATATTGGACAACATGCTGTAATTTAATATCTTGTTGGAGCTGTGTATTTGCAGCCCAAACAAATTACCAGACAACTAAGTCAGTAGTTAAGCGGAAAGGCATGTTTTGCATACCTAATTTGTTGTTATTAGTCACACACATTAGGAATTCTGTTACACCCGATATCATTAATCATTTTAACAGGATGCTGATGGTGTGTAGCAGGGAAAAGAGAAAAGAAAAAAGGCAAAATCACAGTCACAGTGAAAATATCCCGAAAGCAGTATTTTATTATTAAAGTAAGATGAGATTACATGTAATATATATTATTCTGTGTTTCTTATTGAAAAAGTTAACATCCGTAACAAGCCATAAAACTGATTTGCATTTGGCTGGCAGTAAGCAAAGAATTTCCGATATTTACATGAAACAAAGAACAAATAAGTACCATTAGTTAAATAATGCAGGATAATATAATCAGCTACTTCACATATTTCTTGTTGTGCTGTACTGTGCACTTAATCAATCTTGATGAAAATTCAAGGACAGATGTCTTTATTTTATTACATTTAAAGTATTTCTAAATTACACCTTAAGACATCTCTTTATGCAATAAAAGTTAGTTTTGATGTTCCAAGATTAATATATTGTGAAATTGTGAATATCATAGCTAGAGATGAGGGCTGTATTAAGAAAAACAAATTCAGTATCGCTGAATAATTCCGCATCCTTGAATTCTTAGGAATGCAGTCAGAAACTAATAATAATATATAATAAGGGAATAGTTTAACTAAACTTGTATATCTAAATGAAAGAAAAAAGTATATAACTGTAAAGGACATTGTTGAAAAAAGCAAAAGAATGAAATTGCTTTCTAATTTCAGCGCCAGCATGACATTTACAGAAGGAGAGTTCCTTTTTGTGCTTTTTGGATTGATTTGTTGGGCACAAATTGAGCACAATTGGAGATGAACCGCAGATGCTTTTACAGTACTTTGGTGTTGTTCATAATGCGCCAGTTTATTCCAGTGAGTTTTTCATATTATACAGGCCATAAAATTACCATTTGAAAGACAGTACTGGACAGGTTGATGTATTCCTGACCTCTTTTGAGCTTTCCGCAATGGAGCTCCATTTGACTTTATGAGGGCAACAAATAGTTATAAAAGTTATAACAGAATAAGTTTCCATCCTGATAAGATACATACAGTATAAGCATTATGTATCATCTAATTGTTGTTTAGCCTTAATAAAAAACAAAGGAAGAAAGAATGCCCATTCTGGCACATATTACATTCCACCAGCAGTGAAAATACAAGCATACGAGAGAAAAGCACATTTTTATTAGATATTCTAGCAGACATCTCATCTTACCTCATCTTCTCCCAGCATTTCCTGGTGAGGGTTGTGGTGGAAACATGCCAAGCAAATCAGACCAGATCTCTCTGTCTGTGGCCACAGAACCCAGCTCTTTCTTGGGTAACCCTAGATATTCCCAGACCGACTGAGAGATATAATCCGTCTAGCATGTCCTAGGTCTTCCCCAGGGCCTACACCCAGTGGGACATACCCAGAACAGCTCCCTTGTGAGACATCCATGTGGTACTTTTATAAGACGCCTAAACCACTTCAACTGGCTATTCTCAGCCTTACAGAGCTGTGGCTCTTTTTCAAGGTCCCTCCGGATCTATGAACTCCTTACCCTGTCATGGACAATGAGTGCAACAACCCTGTTGAGAAACCTCATTTCATCCGCAGTACTTGTAACCTTGTTCTTTTGGTCATTACCCACAGCTGATAACTAGAGGTGAAGATAGGAATGTAGATTGACTGGTAACCCACTAGCCCCGTCAGACAATTTTGCTCTGATTTCAGCACCATTATTTCTGAACAAGATCCCACATTACTTAAACTCCAACCCTCACCTGAATGAAGAAATCCTTTCTTTTCCAAAAGAGTACCATGGCCTTGGAATTGGTAGTACTGATTCTTATCTTTGCTGGTTCACACTCCAAAGCTCTGAAGTGCAAGTAGGAATTCTTGGTCTCATGAGGCCAGAAGTACATCATCATCTTCAAATAGCATTGTCACTTCAAGCCTCTCATTCTAGACTCCCTTACAGACAAATCTGTGCCTCAATATCTTGTCCATGAAAATCTGGACAAAGACACACCTTTGACAATGGCCAACACCTCCTCTAAATAACGTTTTATTTATTTGTAAAAATGTAGACTCTTACTGCATTCATACAGGAATTAAATAACATGTAGCAGAGTCCCCAGTAGCCCATAATCCTGCAGAACCTTCCACAGTATTTGCAGGGGCACTTGGTAATATTTCTTCTCCAAATATACAAGGTATGTGTAGACCATGTTAGCATCCTGCACGCTCTCATTCAGCATGGCCAGGTTGGAATCTGCATTATTCTTCTGGAATTTCAACCAGCGGTACGGTTAGCGCTGTCGCCTCACACCTCTGGGATCTGGGTTCAAGTCTCCGCCAGGGTTCCGTGTGTGGAGTTTGCATGTTCTTCCTGTGTTGTCGTGGGGTTTCCCTCACAGTCCAAAAACATGCTGAGGCTAACTGGAGGTGTGAATGGTGTGTGAGTGTGCCCTGCCATGGGTTGGCGCCCTATCCTGGGTAGTTCCCCACCTTGTGCCCATAGCCTCTAGCCATAGCCCGCGACCCTGAATAGGATCAGCGGTTTCTGGAAATGGATGAGTGTATGAATTGCAGCCACACAACCTGTTCCGCTAGACATTTTGAAAACTGCCTTCTGGTGACATGTTTGGTAAAGCATCTTTGGTACCACCCAAAAGTCTCTCTTCATGGCCTCTCCATACTCCTATGCATGAGCTTTTGTCTCAGTGACTGCCTTGGCTGCAGCCTTTTTAGCCTGTCTGTACCCTTCAGTAGTCTCAGGAGACCTCTCTGTAGGTATTGCCCTGAAGGTCTCCTTCAACTTGAAAGCTTCCCTCACCACAGGTATTCATCTATGGTTCTTGTGGTTACCATCGTGAAAAGCACCTACTGCCTACTGGCCACTTCTCTTCGCAGCTGCTCCATTCAGACTCAATGCTTCCGACCTCACCCCCCCCCACGAGAATATTTTTCGGAAGCATGATTGAATTGCGTAAAATCTTGAGCCAGACATTCTTAGCAAGCTCTGACTGCTTGTCTTAGTCGTCACAATCCATCTGACATCCCTCCCATGTGCCAAATCCAACTCTGATTATTAGATAGCTCTGCTCCTTTCTTTACCTGGGTGACCAAAACTTGCACTTTCAAATCAGGTAACAAAACTAGAAAGTTGATTATCTACCCTTTGCATAGGGTGTTAATTTTTTTTCCTTGAATATCCCATGGCTTGCATAGAAGTTATATAACAATTCACCACTCAAGTCTATATCTGAGAAGCCATTCTTCTAAATCACATTCCTCAATGCATCTCCATCGTTCCCCATACTGAAGTATCCCAGTAGGACTACAGAGTTATAGGTGTTACCTTTGCAAGCATCTGATGTTCTGCTAATAACTACTATTCGAGGCATACACACAAAAGGTCAGAGAGTTTTCCTCTCTGCAGCTTATATTCGCATAGAGACATCCCTCTTCTTCACCTGGAATAACTCCAGCTTCATATTCCTCAGCCTGGAAGTAGCATCACCAAACCCACCTGAGGTGTTTCACCATGGGGAAGTCCAGAGTAGGATAGACTGTATCCCTGACCCATTGGTCAGTTATCCAGAAGTCACACTATGTGTGAAGATAAGGCTGACTCTACCTAGCTTTTCATCTTCAGCACTAGCAAATTCCAAATTCCCAAAGCCAGTGTCCATTGTGAAGGTCTAAGCCATCTGGATCCTTCCAGTTAATGCTTGCTGCCAAAATGGCAGTCCATTTGATCCACACCAGTAATCTTGCGGGTGTTGTGCTTGCAAATTGGCTCATGCAGCCATTTTGGGCTGACCCCAACCAGGTTATGTGGGTAGTCCAGCCATCACCCCCAGGCCTGGGTCCAGGTGTATGTCCCAGTAGCACTGTTTCAGGCAGCAGACACTGGATCCTCTTGGTACCTTTCATTGGGGATATTTATTGGATCATAGTTGGTTTGGTGACATAACTCTGTAGATCACACAAACCCCTCCGCTATTGTAATGTCATGGGTTATTTCAGTAGACAGATTGATTTTTGTCTGAATATTGTAATTATATCAATAAACCTTATTTCTAGTTTGTAAAACGTGTTTTCAAATACATGCAGATAAATCAAAGTGTTTGCAGTGATATTTGTTTTCATCAGGACAGAAAGAGTTTAATGGTAAAGAAAATGTACTTTCAGCAAGTAATTAATCTTGGTTATTCCCAATTAATCTATATAATGGCAAATAAATGTATTATACTTTTTCCCACTGGGTTATTCAATTACATGAACTGCAATATCACGTTGCTGGCAGGAGCATATACTAAAATCAGGGTTAGGCAATGTTTAAGAGGAACTCATAACTGCAAGAGGCATATATAAAATTAATCAATGTCATCCATTGCAGATGTGTGTCTCATTATTTGTACATTTTTTTCTGAGCATTTGCTTACATTTAAAGGTTATTTGGCACTATACTGTGCAGTAGATATATGCAAATATGTCCTATATTCTAATTAAATTCAGTATAAACTTTGCACAGAACTGATAATGGTATTGACTAAAACTCAATGCTTTGTAGGCCTCATTTGCACTCAATTTTTACTGTATTTGCTGCTAAAATATTATGTATGCCTTAAACCTCAGTGTTTTATTGTGTTTTGTTTAAATGTGCAGGTATTTGCTTTTCACTGTAAGTCTTTACTTTAATGTATGTTATAAACTGTAATGTACCTTACTGTCCCCATTTTTAAAAGGGGAAATTACAACTGATGGTCACCTGGAAGGGTTTTTTACAGACATCTTGACATAAATATTGCCAGTGCTGAAGTAGTAGCTCTGTTTATTGATACAGCACCTGTGTACATTCACTGTTACCTTCCGACACCTACAGATCCTGACTACAGTAAATAGCTAGTTGTTAAAAGAACTGGAATAAAAAGGAAGAATGTGAATTCATTTTTTATATAAAATTGAAACTTGCTAGTAACAATAAGCAGAGAAAACATTTTCAGGCATCAGTTACTTTACTGTACATGGTTGAGCAAATCATACAAGGATGATTTCTGTTGTGGAATAGGGCTATGTATAAAACGGAAAAATCTATACAAATCTAGAAACTGAATAACATTAATTGAAAATTCATAATCGTGATTTTTAGAAATTCTGTTCTGAATATTTTAAAAAATATAGCAACAGTATAGCATTTATGTTTAATATATGTTTAGCATTGAGGTAAACTCATAAAATTAAAAAAGTGCTAAAATGGGAACATTTCGAAAACCCAGAAAAATGGCCTACCCCCAAAGAGAAAACAAATGACACACTAAACCTAAGAAGAAGAATGGCTTTAGTAATGATTGATTACTACCTAGGCATCCAGGATGTGAAATCGTCTGACCTTGCATAATGCATTCTTGCTGATTTCAGCACTTTACTGCAGACCACAAGTGAGATCACTCTATGTTATATATAGGTCTCATGTTTATATATACAAATTCACATAACCACATATACAGTATAAACTGGATTTCTATACCAAATCTAATGGTGTGTTTGCTTATAAATTGTATAGTGTAAGGCATTCATTGTTTGAATGGACCTTTTTAAAGCCAACGGAGGGAAATTTAACCATATCTGTTTCACTCAATAAAAAAGCAATAGGCTAATAACAATGAATTAATAACAAGAAACACCTATTCCAAAAGCATCAATAAATCTGTCAAATCTTGGACTGACACTGGTGTGTACTGACTGACCACCTTCAACAGGCCTCTTTAATGAAAGTTATATTTAAGTGGAATTTGAGTTATTAAGGGGCATTATTATGGAAAATTGTGCAAAAAAATCTGATAATAATCTGCAAGCAATTACATTCCTGGTTGTTCAAAGAATGTTCATATAAATTCTCACTGAAAGATCCTTTGTTCTTAATTGTCTTGTTTCTGTTTATGGTTTTTGTGCTCTGCAATTCTTGTTACAGATATCTTAACAGTCGTTAATAAGTCGTGAGTCCTGAACTAACACATTGTTCATTGATAAACAGATTTTTAAAATCTAACTTATATGTCTTATATCTAGACAGAGCACTATTGTTCACTATTCATACAATTGTACAAATAATTCTTCCCCAAACTGAAGTAATATGTTTATTTCTTAAAGTGCATAAGTCAAACAGTAGCAAAGTTAATTGCCAGTTGTGGTTACTATACTGGGGAAATGAAAGCTGTGATATGAACATTTAAAACATATTGCATCTGACTCATTATAACTATTCATGCTCCTAAAATAGTGTCAGATTTTGACTAATGTCTCATTCTGCATCTACATAATTCATAGAATAATAAGGCAATCTCCTAGTAGGCAACAACTACTACCAGTACATATAACTAAGCAAAGTCTTATTAGATTCACGGGTAATAGACCTAAACATAAATTTTGAGTATTCATTGTAGAACCACTATTGCAGAAATGCCACTTATTGCACCCTGTATCTTTGGACATACTTGACCTATACTGTTTGTATAGTCTAACCTAAACTTTGCATGTGTAGTCTGTGTGTAAATCAATATACGATGCATCAGTGCTGTGATGATTCTTGACCTCCATCAGCCAATAAAGTTTCAGCAGCGATTTAATTAGACATGGAAGGGCCAGACAGAAGGACATTTGAGCAATGTTTTTGTTCTGTCCTCACTACTCACCCCTCTGCGTAGTTTGACAGATAGCTAACAGCTTGAATGCACTTCCACAGCTGCCAACTTCACTGTCAGTCTTTTTCTTTTAAGTTCAGTTTCTTTTTGTAAAACTATAAAATAAAAATAAAATGAAATTACAAAACATTCACTTCCGATCTATCATAATACACATATGACAGACAAAATATTCCCTTTCCTATATTAACATAAGGTGACCCTGCCAGGCTACACAACAAAAAAAGAACAAGTTGTAATACAAAAAAGGAGAAACATTAAATACATGGAATACTAGGAAAATACTGGAAAAAAAAACTTTTCTTACTGTTGTGCCTTGCTTGTGAGTATGCTAGTGTGTGCAAGGCACATAGTACATAGTGAACTTTTTGGACAAACTCAATCGTGCTAAGTTTAAAAAAAACCAGCAATCACTATAAACAGACTTTGTATACAGTATCATACACCAGATGGTGCTAAAGCAAATAATAAATGAACGTCACCACACTCCCTGCCTGGTGTCATATGATACCACTGTGGTTCACAAACAATGCACAAGCTTGTACATGATGCTAAATGTAACATTGTTCATTCTTCTGAAGACATAAGAAGCACTGTTTCGGTCACCTTTCTCTGAAGAGTTTTGACTTCTGCACTTTTAGAATTTTTTACCTCAGTTGTGCTAATATTTTCATCTGAGTCAAGATGTGTCTGGCTCACAAGTCCCATTGGCCGTTCATTGTGCCTTGCTTGTGTAAGACCAGATCTCCCACTTTGAAGTTTGGATGGTCATTATGCAACTTCATGCGGCTCTGCAGTGTTCCTGGGTACTCGTGTCTCCACCTACTCCAGAAAATATTTGCAAGGTGCTATACTTGCTTCAATTGCTGTCTGTGGAGATTCTTGTCATCAAAATTGT
>JAODKC010000095.1:26115321-26135713 GCA_026777985.1 Mormyrops attenuatus | reverse complement strand
CCCCCCCCCCCCCCCCCCCCCCCCCGCGTTACACACCTTCTGTGTAAGGAACATATTTGCTGTTCCTGGAAACTGGATCTGTAAAGATGGGGGTGAGTGGTCGAGCATTGATAATACAGGTTACCTCTGTCATAAAAGTTGAGAGAACCTCATGGGTCAGGTTTGACGCAGCATTGTATCAAGTATGTGTCTAGATATCCCTATCATTCATTCACAGGATCCTCCCAAATGAGAAGGTGGATTGAAAAACCATGGGCAGCCTTTATTGCTTGTCATGTTTGCATCAGTCATCAACTTACCAAGCTCTTGAAAGTACCTCTATATTTGTCCCAAACCAAAACGAATTTGTTCTGCAGGCCCACGCAAACTAAAGAACCTCTGTATTGCATTAACACCAGAACCGCCATTTCTCACACCAGTGATCGTCAAGTTCCTTTAACCGTCAAGCAAGACGTACTTCGGTGTATGCAGCCCTTTTGTTTGCGTTAATGTGCCATTAGTGCTAATAACAGCAGCGGATCTAACACCCACAACCAAAAAGCCATAATGTTTCTAACAGAGTGGCTCCTCTGCAGCAAAATGATGAAGCTGAAAAGTTTTCAAATGCCGTATGTATGCTGTGAAGATTACTGACAGCCCCGTTGTTTTCTTGATGGGTGAACAGTATGCTAATGCGATGGCCCATTAACAAAAACAAAAGGTGTGATACGCCGAAGTACATCGCTGTTGGCGTTTAAAGGAAGCCGGAAATACGCTGGCGGCTCTACAGTAGTGTTAATGAAGCAAGAAATGTCCATAGACTCAATCAACTCAATGTGGACTGCTTAGGTACTAAGGCAGGTGAAAAGCTCAGCCCATCTCTTGCACTTGTTGCGCGAGTGATCACAGATCAGGGCCCAAATATGTCTAATCCAATGTATCTAAAGGGAGCCTCAGTACTCAGAGGGTCGAGAGGTAGGTCTGCCATCCTTTGTTCAGATGCTTTGCCTCAGAGTTTGCATGTGATACAGTTGTGATCCTTTTAATCAGTCTCCTTGCTCCTGTAATCCGGTAGCCTGTGGAGTGTAGGGCTCCTTCTGTGAACATCCATTCTTGATGCATTACCTTGTTATGATAATGTTTCACCAACAGCTTTGCAACGTAAGTATGATCTGAGATAACAGGAGGGTGTTTCTCTTTGTAGTCAAGATCTGCATTCCTGAACTGTCCCCCTATCCTTAAGATCACTTCATCGTCACAGTAGGGACTCATCAGTGGACTGTTTTTTGGAATCTCTTTCCCGTTTACAATGCAGACAAATTCTTCCTTATACAAATCACCCTGCACACATTTGAAAATTATGTTCTCTGCCATGAACAACAGGGCTGGTTTTGTCTTTCGTTTTGTAGGATTTGGCAAGGTTGGTAAGAAAAGTTATAGACCTGGCAAGCTTTTTCCAGGAGGAAATTCAAATCTATGCAAACCAAGCTGTAATCCATCAGTAGAAATGGTCAAGACGTGTGCATGTACCTTAGTATCTACATTCGGACTGACAAGTTCCAAACCTTCCTCTGGTGTCTTTTTCCCGCTTGCAGCAAGAATGCAGGACCTGTAAGCCAGAGACTCTCACTCAGTGCAGCAACTGGTACAGAACGTGTGCCTACATCAGCTGGGTTGCTGCTTGTGGGCAGTGCCGTCCCTCCCTACATGCAGAACACGCGCTGTGCGTAGGGCCCCACGATCCATGGGGGCCCCATTTTCCACAAGGGGACGCATTCTCTGCAAATGCGCAGAGGATGCGCATCGCTGCCGTCAGGTGCGCATAGAGCACCAAGTCAGCCCAAGGCAAGAGAGAAAAAAAACAGACGAGTAATCTGACACTGCAAGGTTGTAAACCTAAATCGCATTTTGTGATAGTCATTTTACATTTACATTTACATTTACCGCATTTAACAGACGCTCTTTTCCAGAGCGACTTACAACAAGGGCTTAGTAGTCTATGAATGTTTTTCAATTTATAAGCTAGACGTAAAATCAACAGCTGTCAAGATCAATTTACCGCTAAGAACGTTGTATAAAAGGTGTTAGGAAAGAGTGCACAGGAAAAGGAAAAGATTGTTAGTGGATTTTTTTTTTTAACGCATTTTTTTTGTAATGGGGGGGGCCTCAAAATAAAATTCTGCTTAGGGCCCCAGTTTGGCCAGGGGCGGCACTGTGTGGGGACATAGTGCCGCTGGGTAGACCGTGACACCATCCATATGCACTGAACTCTGTTACTTACGTATACATAAAATCTTCTTGTCTGGTTGTTAATGTATCCCAGAATCACTCAGCTGTCTATGTAGATCTCAGCTGCATCCAGAGCAAAATCCAGCTCACTTCTCACTAATTCTGCAATTTCCATAGCTAATACAGCAGTGCCAAGTTCCAGCCCTAGGACTGTGAAAGCAAACGTCGGGGCCAGTTTCGCCTTCTCAAAGACAAATCCAACGTGATGTCTCTCTCTAGCATCAACAACCAGGAGAAGCATCAGAAAAAACATGTAGTTCTTCCCTTTTTGCTGATGAGATCACCGCAGCTGTGTAAGGTCTCAGAATCGCTAACTGCCTGAGATCTTTCAGTGATTCTTTCCATGTATTCCAGTCAGCCTCCCTGTCAGCTGGAAGAGGAGAATCCGGATCCAAAGCCTCACACGAAAGTTCTCTCAGCAAGATCTTACCACGTATGGTAACAAATGCTACAAGTCCCATTGGGTCGAAGAAGCCATTGACAGTGGCTAAGACACCTCTCTGTATGAAGGTCTACACAGAATCTTTGACTCCACGTGCCTATGCAAGATTGCCAGCCGAGAATGCTTCCATGACTTCCCTGGTGTTTTAAGCAACCTTATGAAGTCTCAAGTTTGATATGGCTAGCATCTGTTGTGCATGCTTTAGAAGGTCAATAACTTTGCCTGCAATAGGCCTTGACAGAAGCCCATTGTTAGCAAAAAAAGATTTCTCTGAACAAAGTGCCTGTTGTAAGAACCATACTGTCTTTCACCTACAGCTGCCGCATATCTAAGTCCATAGATGTCAACTGCGGGCGATAAGCTGTTGCCAAAAACATGAACCTTAATGTGATACTCACATATGCCTTTGCTGGGGTCATTTTCTTCGTATCAAAGGTAATGGAGAAAATCCTGATGTTCCTCTCTCACTGCAACGTTATGGAACATCTGTTCAATGTCCACAGTCGTAGGAACAGCCTCTCGTCTGAAACGGTCTCCCAGCAAGTTGTTAGTGAAGTCTGGGCCAGAGAATGTCATTGAGAGAGACACCTTGGCACTTAGCACTGGAGTCAAAAACCACCCTTATCTGGCCTAGTTTTTGGGGATGGTATATATCAAAGATGGGTAAACACCGGCACTCCTGTTCATCTTGTAATGGGGGTGCCCATTCAGCATGGTCACAGTTAAAGATATTTTGCATGAAGGTGTCAAAATGGCTCTTCATGTGAGGCTTCTTTACCAGAGTCCGTTGAAGGAACTTAAGCCTTGTGAGGGCCTGGTCACGATTGTTAAGCAAGCTAAGACGTGGTGTCCTATATGGAAGTGGTGCTGCCCAGTTATTGCCATAGTTCATGTACATTTCTCTCTGCAAGTACAGAGGAGAATTGGCATCCAACTGCAGGACAATTTTTTTTCGTAACACAAACTCTGTTAGGGCATAAGCTGAAGAATGAAGGACGTTTGTTTTCCAGGACTTTGGTGTGGTAAGTATGAGCTTGTGAGTAGTCCCTAGGCATGCCCCTCCAACAATAACCCATCCCAGGTCAAGTTGCTGAGCATAGGGGGCATCATGTGGACCGTTACACTGTTTTCGAACTTTATGAACCCTAAGGATGTTGCGGCTCAACAAAATAAGAATCTTGCTTCTGGATCCTAAGGTGGGATGGACGGAGCTATAGGCTTCAGGTGCACCTGATGCAATGCCATATCAAGGGTAGAGATCGGAGCTCTATCATTTGGTATGTAGTTACACTCAATTAGTGTATAGGCAATGTGACTGCTGTAAATCCATCCAAAGATTTTATGACAAACCTTGTGGCCTTTCTTCCATACATCTCACTTGTGCCTGCACAAGTGTGAAGTAAGAAGGATGAATCTGACCCCTGCATTTGGAACCAATCGAAAAAGTCCAATCAAGCAAGAGACTTGTTTCTCTGGTCATCAAGCGCAGCATCGGCCCTTACCGCATTTCCAGGATGCCCTTTAGGGAAAATGTTCACAGGGCAACTTTTTATCATACACCAGATGGTGGCAAAGCAAATAATAACTGAATGTCACCACAGTTTGTCCATGGGCCGAAGATTGCCCACCATGTTTGGACCCAATAATTGCTTGCAGCTGTATTTATTATTATTATTATTATTGTTGTTGTTGCTGTTGATACTGTTGCTGCTGCTGCTGTTGTGTTTTTTCATGATGGCAATAGTAAAACTGTTTTAGTTTTTGTTTTCAGCACTAAGATGGTAATGAGCGCACATTACGGGGATGGGAGCAGATTACCACTTTTTATGAAACCAAGAAGCTACATTCCTGAAATAATATAGCCAATTAAAAATTGATTTTTCTGCAGTAGTAATGCAGTGGGGAGACATTGTCTGCATTACTAAGTGAGCACAGATCAGTTAAGTGATATTTAGGTGATTCTCCATCATGGCAGGAAACCAGTGCATTTGATGATCATTGCTGCTGAAGAAGCTAAATTGAAGTGTCAGATCGCAGAATTGCATTTTATATCTAATATGCTGGGCGGTTGGCCTGTGGAAATGTAGTTGATGTGAGTAGATACGAATGGAATAGAGAGGCTTATCCTTAACTTCTAGCAGTCAAATATAATAATTAAACCAATTCATTGGTGTATTGGCAGAAGTTTAAATGTAATCAAGGGAAGGTATTGATATAGAAATCTGTTGATCAATTTCCCATGAGTTTACATTGGAAACATTGTGTGAATGTATATACATAACAGCAATATTATTCATAGACTAATCAGAAATTTTATCGATTTTATTTGTTTTTATTATTGTTCCTATTATAACCAAGACAGTTGTGCTGAAGAACTCTTGTTGTCCATATCAGTTATATAGGTTGCTTTTCCAGAAGATGGTCAGAGAATCGGTGGGAAGTCAGCTAACAACTTCTGTATATGAGAACATTTTTGAATGTTATGAATTGCTGCTCAGTAACATCAATCTGTCTGATTTGTATTTAGGTCACAAAGAGCCCCTTTCAAACTTGCTCAGCGTGTTGCAACTACAAGTTCTTAGAGCATCAGAAATGAGAGTCTATGAGTTGCTTTGTTTGAACATCCAAAGCTGTACAGAAGTGAAACTGTTGACCTAAATCATTTTTAGCATTCTTTCTGTATTGTCTCAGGGAACACATTGCTATTATACACTTCTGAAATGTGAATATGTGTTTTTGAAATGTGCTATGAACATTTATGGCACTGGTTCAGAGCATACTTTTTAGAATCTATTTTGCATTATTTTGTTTGCATTTTTGTTGAGTGGAGAAAATTTACGTTTCAGTGCAATGACAATACTGTCGGTCAAACACCGTCGATCACAATTGTTGACAGTTGTAGCTGTTTATATGTCTGGCTTCATAATCATTTAATACAATACGAAGTTTCTGCTAGTTTGCTACCAATCAGAGAAATGCGACGACAGTAAGGTGTTTTCATGGGTGGATAAAAAAATAAACCCATTCTGTTGTCTTTCATGCACAACAGTTGCTAAATTTTATGTATAGCTACAATACACAGTTACAATACAGCTACAGTAAACAAGCCATAATGAAGACAATCATGTACAGCTGCCTTGTTTGAAATTTTCAGCCGGCTCATATGGTAAGGACCTGAACTGCTTTTCTTAACCTACTCAAAAAAAGCCAACATGCATTGGCTGCCCATTGGGATTGGCTGATGGCACTTCAGAGAGTCATGAATAGGAGGAGGGTGTCTAAAAGGGATTCCAAGCAGGATGAAAGAACAGCAGAGGAATGCTGTTCAGATTGTTGGGTGCTGAAAATCCTTTACAGTAGCAGAGCACTCATCAAAGACATTTTCTTTGGAGAGGATAAAAAAAAACACTTTAATATTGCCAGAGAACGCAAAGGACTACCAGTGTTATGATGTAGAAGTTTTCGAAGTCGCCAAAGTCCCTTGGGGGGGTAAAAATTATGACTAGCCTAGCATAAACTTTTCTTTCTTATGGGGACTTCCCTATGGCTTATTGGGGATCCTCCAGACCCCCTCTCATTTCAAATTATGATCCTGGTTATAAAAAAGAAAATATACAAAAAAAGAAATACACCGTTTATTTTGTTCCCTTAATTATGTACTTTTGTGGGCAGTCCAGAGGCTGGTACCTAAATTGGAGGTAACCTGTTGCATCCTGGAAGATGGAACCTTGTGTTTAAATCTTAAACAGAGCCAGAAAGAACAACTATCCATCCATCCATCCATCCATCCATTTTACAAACCTAGTTTTTAGTTTTATTATTTTTTGAATAATTAGTAATATTACACTGGATCCTAATGATCATTTAATGTTTCATCAGTTTCTTTAATACTTACTAAATACTTTTTTTAACATGCATGTACTTTGGCGTGTGAGTTTTCTCAGTTGTTTAACATATTCAAAATTTTATTGCACATGTAATAAAATTCATTATCATTCAAGAACTCTTGTGTTTCACCTGCGAGCATATGCAAAATCTATATGCATATGCTATATCTAAATATCTACAAATGTTGCTATTAAATCATTTTCATGAGCACACTCATTTTTCTTAAATACACCAGTACTACATATGTATGTATCTATGTGTATATGTATGTGTGTATGTATGAACAATGCACTCTTTGGAATGTGTAGTTTTTCTTGCAGAACTCATGTACCTTCAGCTGTGAAACCTTGAGTGGAACGTTATCGCTGTAGTGGGAATATACCATACTTCAAGCTTAGTAAGGCTTTGAAGGATAAAGACTGGACCCTAGTTCTGTAGAAATAAAGCACCAAAGGCCTTATTTGAATACAAGTGGCTTGCTCTGATAAGTAGGTTAGAATTCTGTCAGTTAATTATGGTATTTCAAATGTGACTAATTTGTCAGCCATGGGCATTGAATATGCTAAATGCTGGTGACATTAAAGAATGTATTATTTCCCCATGTGCATTTATCCTGATAGGACTAGACAATTTCGAAGCTCAGCACTCACACCAGATAGTATTTTAATTATCATTTGCCCTATTTATTATGAAACACTACTCCTTGCAAGTAATTAAAACTTAAAATGAAAATTACCTGTTTATTTGTTTGTTTATTTTACTTACTAGAATTATGTAAAAATTCTGATCAAGTTTTAGATGTATGAAGCCTAGCCATTCAAAAGTTTTAATGAGAGCCTGGGTCATGCGTCACATTGTTTCTACAGAGTATGGTTCTCTAAACAGGCTGATATTTTAATGTGTACACTATCAAAATACAAGTAAAATACTGTCTAGCTTACATTTGAAAATTGTTAAATACTGAGGTAGAAAACGTACAACAACAATGGTTAGGCAAGTTCTGTATAGTATCTAGCAGTGTTTATAAATGGTACTATTTCCGTGCCATAATAAATGAAGAAACCATTGTTTATATGGCTTATTTGAAGATTATATTATATTATCCATTCATATCTACATGCATGCAAGGCTACACAAGATAAAGGAAAGACCATGTGAAAAAGGACTTCATCTTTGAAGTAACTCAGTCACAAGTACAAATGTAATTACAAAGGTGAGTCATATTAGGTTTAATTCCAGTTATTGTGTCTTTTAGCTGTAAAAGAGGTCTGCCAATCTGCACTTTATTTGAGTTTTTAAAGTAATATGAGGCTATTAACACAGTTCAGAAAAGGTCAAGCTGTTTTTGCCTGAATTATAGATGCGTTCGTCACAAAAGCAACAAAATTATTTCATGTTCCAAGGGAAACATTCTTAATAATCATATACCAAACACAGAGGAATGGAATCCACAAAAAGGAAGTGGGATGACAAGTCAAAGCCAACAGGGACAGACAGATGGATAGCTGTTAAACACTAGAAACATGTGGCCTCAAAAATGACTACTGACTCAGTCAGTACCTCTATGACTCAGTCTCAACAAAAGCTATATGCTGTGAACTTTACCAAGCTGGAATTTATGGCAGGGCTGCTGTGTGGAAACTACTTGTATCCAAGGGCAGCTCACAAAGATGCATACCCTGGTGTATGGAACACAAAACATGGACCCTTGAGCAATGGAAAGAAATGTAATTCGGTCTGTTGAGTTATCTTTCACTCTTGTTCCTACATCCAGACATGTTTACATTTGTAGGAAGCCATAGGATACCTTTGACTCCGTGTCTGTTGGTATGGGCAGCCGTCTTTTGGGAGTCATTTGGTCCAATGTTTGCTGTGCAGGTCATATAAGACAGGCAGGGAATATGAGGACGTATTGCAGCATCACGTACACCCTGTGGTGCTAAAACTGTCCAATCATGATGTTTCCATATTCTAGAATGATAATACTCCCAAACAAGCAACAAAAAACAACAAAAAAAAAACAAGTGTTTTTTTAAAATACCAAGAAGTCGTCAAATGTATTGTGTGGCCTCCACAATCGTCAGCTCAAAACATCACTGATGCTTTATATGAAGTGCAAAGTATATTTTTACCATCCTCATCTCTCAATGAGCCTTAAGATTTTCTTCTTGACGAATGGTCAAGAAGAAGATGAGTGGTCCAAGATGGAATGAGCTGTTCTGAAGGTAAAATGTGACTCTTTATTAAATCTTTGATATTAATATGTTATATTCTTTAGTTATGTTGTCCACCTAGCTGTGAGCTATATTGCCTCAGAAGTAGGAGTATAGAAATAATGTTTTTATACTGTGTCTTGGGATGAGCTGGATGTCTTCCCTGCCTTGCACGCTCTGCTCCTGGGATAAGATTCAGGGTCATCATAACCTTGCATTGTATATATGTTATGTCTAATGGATAGATGGATGGGTGGGTAATCTGTGTTCATTTTAGTTTTTCTTATGAATGGTGTGCAAAAGCTACACAGTTACTTGGACCTGGTGTTCATTCAGGTCTGGTGTCATTCCTGTAACCTTCACTCCATGTGTGTAATGGAACGTAGTCACCACATCCTCGCAATGGGTTTGAGTGTGTTTTAGCTGTAATCTTTTGATTTTACCAGTACTGTTTTAGTGGCCTACAAGCCTGTTCCTGCTCCACTGGCTTGACACATCTGCAGCAGCACACAGAGCTTTTGGCTGTTGCACTTAGGCTAAGGTGATTTCTCATATGATTTTAGCAGCTGAATGCAAGATTTTTTTCTTGCTCCCAAGCTTTTGCTGGATAAGGACCTGGGCTGTAAAATTGATATTACATTATCTTCATTAGTTGTTCAGTACTTATGAGCAAGATAACAATAACAAAGTGACACTGCCAGCAACAAAATGCAACAATAACAGTAGTAGTAATGATGATAATAATAATAATAATAAGAAGAAGAATAAAGCAACAACTTGCATATGTGTATGGCCCATGTTTATATATATGGCATGCACACACACACACACGTCATGAGGGAATTTGATTTGTTAAACCCCACTTTGCCTTTTGGGTGAGTGATCATTGTTGCCGCTGGCAGGACTAAATCTTTACCATTCTGTGGCTCCTGTCTAGTAGTAGTAGCTTGCATTCGATAGTAAAATATCAAGGTTTTTTTAATCCTCATTTCCTGTGCTTTTGTTGAATAGTAACTAAGCGATAGGACCCGGTCAGAGTGCATAGCTACATGTGATTCATTATATCTTATGCAGGGCTGCAGCATTACACAGACTGTTAGCCTCTGGCGGTACTGTCCTCAGGCAATACTCTTCTGCAACTGAGAATGAAATGGAGGGCAGAGTAATATCACTGCTTTTAAAGATATTACTATAATGTTATCACTAAAAGAAGTGTTTTGTCAAAGTGCGAAAGTCTTATATTGGCTGCCGCTTAAATATATTTCCATTACGGCTGGAACATTTGACGTGTTTCTCTTACATCCACAGGCAGAATGTAAAATGTTACCCTCTGGCAAAATCCTACACTTCAAGACCAGTAACGTTTAATTTCAATGTTTGCACTCAGTCTAAGAACATGTTACTGATCTATTTCGTTTGACTCTTTGGTAGGTGCACATTAGCCTTTTACCATGAAGTGGGGAAGTAAACAAGGCGTGGTTTGAGGTTTTGTCAACACTGATAGAAAAATTTTACTTTACTTAAAATAACAATAAAAATACCACAGAAGCTACTGCTATATTTGGCTATCGGAAATATTTGTAATATTTAGATTTTTTAAATAACATACTGATAATATTAGTGACTTTGTGGGCAGCACTGTAACCTTGCTCTTCTAAGGTTTGAGGTTTGAATTCGACTTCTGAACTTTGTGTGTGTGGATTTTGCATGTTGTCCCCATGTTTTATGTAGTTTCCTCCTGCTGTCCAAAAAGATGTGTTTGCTGAACTTTCCAAAGTATGTGCCTTGTGATTAACTGCCGTCCTGTCCTAGATGCCCCCTGCTTTGGGGAACTGTCTACATTGAATAACAGATTCTGGAAAATGGGTGAATATTTGCAATCAACAAATCAATGCAATTATAATCTCCACCAGCAGGTGTTGCTAGAAAAATAAATCTTTATGTGTTGTTGTCTAAATGCATTATACACATTTTAGATTTGTAAATTTATTTAGTTCATTTGTTTAGTCACCATTCTTTTAAGTGGAAGCAAAAAAATATGAGGGGCTGAGGAGTTCAGAAGATTATGTAGGCTGAGTTTTTTTTGCCAGTGGGCATGTCTTAGTGGAATTGAAAAGCGTGAAATTTCTCTTTCGTCCCAGCTCTTTGATATGGCACTTGCTTGGCAATCAGGAAAATTAAAAGTATGAAAAAGATTGATAAAATCCAATGTTTTAAAATTAAGGGGTAAAAAAATGCATGATAATAAATAATTTAAATGTAAAGCAGGGGTCTGTGTTGCAGCTTTCAGATGTTCCCTTGCCTTGCTTCAGGAATTATTTTGATATATTTTATATCTATAAAAGCTTCTTTTCAAGCTTTTCAGCGATTGACCCGTTTCTGCTGTTGTCATTAGAACAGAGCCAAGTATCAATGTGGCTCTCAAAGAGAGTAGGGTTTCTTTATTTTGCACATTTATAATTTTTTTTTTATTTTATAGTTGTATTTCCAAACTACCACAAAATACATTAGGAAACAAATGGTTATTTAAGGGATTGAATATGTTTAATCCCAAAAGAACATATTTAATAAAAAAAACAATAAAAATGACTTTATTAGCCATGAAACGTTAGGGTTTATTTACTAACTGGTTACTAGAGTGCAGGCTAGATTAAAATTAGCTAATTATAGTAAGTTTTTTTTTCATTCCGTACATCTGTTTTTTATGCATATTTATTCAATAAATATTTCAATGCCATTCAATGCTTAAAAATTGCTATATTGATTTTTATGATAATTCTATGGATTCTGCATTTCCATACTTGCGCAGTGTACGTATGGTCACGTGCACTTTACAACATTAATGGTATGTTCACGTTTCATTGTCATGCAGCCAATGAGGAGAGTGAGCGGAGACTTTGAAATGTGAGCAGCTGTCTCCTCAGTCATCTTGAAAGGAGTTTTGTTCTGTTTGAGGAAACCCAAGGGGCTCAGCTTTGCATGCAAGTAAAGTCAGGCACAGATCACAGAAGGCAGTACAGTTCTAATTAAAAGCCTCTTTTTAAAAAAAAAAAAAAAAAAAACTCACAACATTCCTAAGCAGAGACACAAATAGAACAGAAATAATAGCTCAGTGTAAGATCTCCAGTGATTCTTAAGAAAGAAATAAAATAGTTGTCAGTTCCCATATGTTATTCGAACGTCTTTCACTATTGACGGTGTCATATTTGCAGTCATGATTTTCTTCTTCATTTTACCTGCTCTTTATTGTCTCTGACTTGGTTGGGAAGGGCAGAAAAAGGCAAAGGCTGTTATGCTGGTTAATCCCTGTGTCATTGTGGTCTTGGCAAATTGCATGTCTTTTTATAATATTAATTATAATTGTTATTATTATTATTATTGGCTATAGGTTCACTGTGCCCTTGTACTGGATAAGCACTATAATATGGACAGATAATAGTATTAAAATAACACTGGAAGAAAAAACTCGTAAGGGAAACAATATGCTTTTTTCCAGTGTGTGTTCAATTCCAAAACCATGTTCTCTGAATGGTTCAATTTAGATGATGATGATGATGATGATGTTCGACCATTGATTCGTGGAATGAAAAGGATATGCGCAAGTGAGGATATTTTTTTAATCAGTTAAGATTAACTTAGTTCAGAGATGGATACGCTAATCTCAACAGAAACGGGCAGTTGTAGTTAATAACATTAAACCAGCTTTTTTTCAATGTTTTTTTTTCCTTATAGTTAACTAAAAGCACTGAAACCATGTTGCAAGACACAATTGTCTATCCAACAGGATAAAATTAACTGCACCCTCTTCACAAAGGCTATAAGTACAAGCTAGAATCTTCTCCCTGTAGCATTCTCATTTATACTTGTTTGGAAAGAGAAAATAGGCACAGGTAATTCAGTCGTGCGCTCTTACCCACAATCCTCCCTCTACATGAGCACTATTTGTTTGTCAATTACATTAACTCTAATGTCCAGGGGCAAAATGAAAACGCTTCAGCTGCACTTGGCCACTGAAACTGAGACTGTGATTTCAGGCTTTTATACCTTTTTCTTCTTTTTTTTTACTATCACCCTTTGCTTTGTATTCAGCTGAAGTGGATTATTTGGCCAGTGATGAACCGTTCTCAGCAGTGTGTTAACTGAAATGGGAAGTGACAGACTCCATAAAGGGAAATCTTGCTGGGGTAAAGTCAGATATTAGTCCATGCTTACACATTACTGCATGGCCCAGTAAACTGTGGTGAAAGTTCCCCCACAAAGTCAAGCTGTTATTGATCTGTGCCGGACCAATTTGATCACTTTCAAGTGTTTTTTGGTCCAAATTTATTGTTCAGTGCTGGATCAGCGAGTTCTTCCCAAGTGACTAATCATTTTGTATTGTTATATTTAATCTGGTGTATTTCCATTAAAACACTTTATACTTTATAAACGCTTTAGTACAGTTAATATTATTTTTTGTTTTACGTATGTATACATTCCCTCTGAAATGTATATTGTGTCCATAATGTGTGTTAGTACTTAAAACAAAGTGAGCCTTAGATAGTGGCATTGTTAAGCTCCAGTTTTCAGATACTGTCTGCCCTAAATGTTGTAATAGATGTACCTGAGTACACTATCTATCTATCTATCTATCTATCTATCTATCTAGGTTGATAGATAGATGTGTATATATATATATAGAGAGTATATGGATACTATGTATATTACAGTTATACATGCACAATTATAATCTCCCCCTCACCAACCCAGAAGAATGCGATGTACAGAGAGGTATTGCTCCTTGGTTTATAAAGGCTGGGAACCCAAAACTTAACACTTTTTATAAAAATATGTAGTCAGGACAATGGGGGGTCTTAAATAAAGATCACACTTTTATTCTGTAAACAATTTATTTTCAGCATCAGTTTACATGTGGATACAAACTTGCTTTATATATTTGTAGATCTTTGCCCGTTCACCGCATGTGGCTTTTGGTTCCCTTCCAAGCCTTATCCAGCAGTACCAGTGCTGAAATGATCCGTCTACCGTGATGGAAGACGTTGTCTTTGTCTGTCTTACCCCCCAGTCCCTATTTGAATAATACATTTGATTACAAAGGCAAATGTTGTGTATGCAGTCCTGACTGCAGCGTCTAATTAGCTGATGATAACAAGCTAGGATGGCTTCTTCTCTTTCACATGCAATCATATACATGGCAGTTCTTTTATCGTTCTGCAAAATTGACTCGCTACCCTGACCCTCCCGCGGCTCTTGTTTTGCGTGTTTCCCTCTAATGTCTTCGCGAGAATGTTAATTTCTCCTGCTGTATTCTGTGCTGATATGATTAACTCATTCTACGCTGTAGTGTTGTTTTTTTCTGTTCTTTTTGTAACAACATTATCACTACGCAATTGTGAATCTGTAACATAGTTCAAGAGCTACATGATTTATTTTGATAACACTCTTTAACCAGCAATGCTTATAACATAATATGTTGACCTTAAGGCTGCAGTGCTTCAGAAAACAGAAGCATGACCTTTTGCTGTCACAATTTTCAGTTAAGTCTGCATGTGACCCCAAAACAGCTAGTGTGCCAAGAGGAATGGCCATCAAAATCACTGTCAGAGGGACTTCCACAAATATAAGTGACCTGAATGCCTATTAAATAGGTATTTCAATGTTGGATTTTTTTTTGTATCTTTGTAAACAAAGTCTTGCATATGCGACAACTAACTACATGTGAGGGCTGAATACAAAGAACAAATACGATTAAAATCTACACGTAGAGTCCCAAGTAAGACACTGTACAGTGCCTTAGCCATTCTGCTACTACCTAAGAAGCGACTTGACATAGAATGTCTGCTTAAATATGTCTTTGTCAAGTAGGAGTAGACTCTGTGAATACTTTAGAGAGGGTTAAATATATTAGATGATCCAATAATCTAAATAAAATATATGACGTGTCAAGTGGTTGTCATTGGAAACTAAACAGATATGCCTACAAAGTCGTCTTTTTTGCCCTTTCTGGGGATGTCCACTGCAAAAGATACAAGAATAATAAAAAATTGTGCGTATGTGGGGGGAAGCTTATTGTTTTAAATTCTCTTTCATAGCGTGTAGGTGTATATGCCATCCCTCCCACACAGTGTAGCAAGTGAGCTGTGAAATATATTCATTGTTAGAGTACAGGGAAAATGGAGGCAAGGAATTGCCAGTAATAATGTACGACAGCGAGGGGAGCATGCCGACATCACCTGCATTATTTCAGTTGCGTTTTCCATTATAGGTTTGGGAAATAGGCCGCAATTCGATTATGGTGTGATCTGGGGTGGAATTGCTAGCTATTCACTGACCCCATCGCAGGGGATCAAATGTCAGCTCAAATAAAGTTTATAGTGCATTAACTGGACTCAGCGATGCCAAAACTGTGAGCACTTTTCTTCATGCAGTACCCAGGGTTCTCATCTTTACTCCCCTCTCTCTGCTTATCTCCCCTTCTCTCTCTCTCTTTCTCTCCCTCTGTCTCGCTTTCTTTCTCACTCTCCTTTGTTTTTAGCCCCTCTTCCTCTCTTTCCTATCCTGAAACTGTTTCACAGCTATATTTGTACCTCAAGGCAAAAAAAGGATTGGCTGCGATGTATAGGAATGAGAGGAGCTAACCAATGGATGATGCCGCACGCCCCTCCCGTGTGCACATCTCTGTAGCTTGTGAGAAAGCTGCATGATTTATAATACTGAAGGGACCTGCCTGTTGGATTATTAATTTCCCATCCCTCTTTCGTGCTCTTCTTCTCTTTTCTGTCTTTTTCTGTGTGCATACCCCCGACGCTTCGTTTCTGAGTTTTGTCCTTTTTTTCCTCCCCTTCTCTGTGAGAGTGTCAGTGCATTACATGGAGCGATTCTCTAGCCAGCGCTAACACCGCTTGGTGCCTGTTCAGCCTCGCAAGAGCTTGCTTTCATACTCCGGTGAGTTGGTATGCATTAACATCAAAATACTGCAGAGTGTCCCAAAGTAAAAAAAAAATAATAATAATAATAAAAAAGGAAAAAAGACGAATAACTCTGGAATGTATTTGTACTGTAAACCCGATCAAGGGGATTCCGCATTTCACTAAGTGAGAATATTTCTGGGTTTTGTATGTACGCTGTGAGCCGGCTGCAGACGTGGTTTCGTTTCCTGGCTGGGGAATGGCAGGCATCTGTTTATGAAGATTTAATAGAAATTAATAATGTGTAACTACACAGCCTGGGAAATTTCTTTTTTTGCAGTTAGTGGATTATTATGTTTGAATATGGCATAATTTATCCAATTATTGAAGGTATGACTGGAATACTTTATATGTGTTAAAAAACACTGCAATTATTAAAGTTTCAAACTTGTGTTTATTTCTTTGTGAGTAAACAATGGCATGTTACTAGTGAATACAAATGTCTTGTTTTGAAAACTACTCTCTCCCTGGCTCCCTCATGCAGGAAGGGGCACGTTATTATTGAATTTATGGGTCATATGATTGCTTATGTCAAAAAGGAGGTGCTTCTCCAGACTGCTGCATCAAAACTTGATGCATTGTTGTGTTCCTACCTGATACTGTAGTGCCACTCAAACTGTAATCACCTCTGCTAATAAACTAAAACAAATAAATGCTAATTTTTTTGTATTTAACAATCAGCACTTTACATTTATTTACATTTATTTTACATCTACATTTTACGTTTCTCATTTTATTTTTTATAATTTATAATGCTTTTCCAGTTTCACAGTGTAGTATTTTGAAATAGTAGGGGGTATTTTAAAAAAAAAAATGTTATTTTCGGAATGAACTGAACATGCTTGCTGAATTCTAGTCTAATGACATTTCTCCGTTATGAAGCACATGTAATATTTGCATGCAAGAGCTGTGATGATATTTTTTTAAACGGAATTGATTGAAATGCAAAGGTTTAAACATTGTGTGGAGTCAGTTATCCATACTACTTGATTAGTAAAAAACTGGAAAAAGATGCATAATTTATTTATTTTATTGATATGATTTATACGACTTGCATATTAGTTGTCAATAGCTATTATTGTTCACCTATTATTCTCATGGAGCACAAAATCTTATTCAGTCATATGTAAATAATTTATGATTTTGCTTCCAATATGTTTTGTGGATTGGCTAATTGTTTCCATTTTGTTGTGTGAAGGTATAGCATGGCTTATTTACTGACAAGTGCTAGACTTTTCCAGTATGTGATTACTGCTCCTCGATTGCTCACAAATTGAGTTTTTCCACTGGCTTAACGATGATTCTGAGATGGTGTGGCCTCTTAATCACCACCTCCAGTTTGATAATACTGGCAGAAGCTAGTTACTGATGTTGCCTATGGCTTCTTCTGCAGGTATAACAGAATTTAAGGGATCACAACTATGACAGAGATTTAGAAGCTGCAAGTTGATTTTTAATTACAGAACCTCATTGGTATCCATAAAAGTACGGCATACACCAAAGGATAAATTGCACATATATTCTAAATTTTCCCTAATATATTTCCCCAGGAACTGTTCACAATTTTAGTTATTTATATACATTTTTAGTAAGTAATTTTCCCCCCCCCCCCAACCTTCTGTGGGTAGTTAAGTAAAAAAAAAGACATATAATTTGACTGTTACCTGCAATGTTTAGCTCTGTGTTCTTTATGAAAATGTTTGATTGAGTGAGTGAATCTGAAATAAAATCTGGAAAACAATACAACATAAGATGACACTGCCAACAAGTCAACCATGACCAAGAAAACTACCAAAGCCATAATGACCAGTCTATGCACAGTTTATTAGATGCTTATTAGCTTAAAATGTATGTTGCAAAAAACAGAATTTTGAGTTACATAGTGAAGTACAAAGAAGAAAAGCAAATGTCTGTAAAATAATACTTTAAGTATTATACTACTTCACCGGTACTATAAGCAGAATAGCTAACTATTTCACCAAGAGGTAAAAGCTACTCTCTTTTTATGCTGAGCCATCAAAATCCCTGATGCTGGCCTTACGTCATACCTTCAGCGATTTCTCCACCATAGAGCACATACAGCAGGACCCATTCCTAGCGTTATTTCCCACCTATAGACTGACAAAATACAGGTTCCCACGTCTACCACCAAAGCTGAAACTTGCAGGGTCTCCCATAATAAAAGAGGAAAGCTTTGGGAAGTTAGGCATTGCAGTCTTTTCACACTCACTCCGTCTTTTATTTATGACATTATCTTTTCTTTCTTTTCTAAATTAAATAACTCAGTTGTTTCTGTGGAGGGTGCAGGAGCAACTAACAACAGAGTGGAATGAGGAATTAGTCAATACAGGTGTTTAGATCATTAATCAAGGTATGAATTAGCCACCCCTGAGACAGAAGACCACCTGAATGTATTTTCATCAGTTTTTTTGTTTGACTGTACAGTGTCATATAGCATGGTGTAAACAATAAAGATGTAAACAAAAATTAACTACAGTCAATAACCAGCAAATAGTTTCAAGGCAATTTCTGCTGGTTTGTACAAACCATTTAAATTACACATCACAAGAGGAGTGCAGGAACCAAGGCCTTTAATACACGGATATCCTTTCACTCTTCAAACTATTCAAACTTAAGAATATAAAACCTTGACGTACACATGTAACAAGTAGTCAAAATCTCCGTAATCATAATTATAGCATGTTTTAATTATGTTTTAAGAATCTGCATGTGTGAGTGTGCTTCAAACAGAAAACTAAATGTTTTTGTCATTGCTGCAGATCAGTTCGGTCTAGTTCGCTATGTTATTCTAATCCATAAAATTCAATGTATAGGCTTTTCTATGGCAATTAATGGGTGATAAAGCCAAAGGTGTGACTGATGAGTGCTTCTCAGAAAAGGACCTGGATCTTCACAATTGTGACATTTTGCAGTTCTTCTTCTTATTATTATTATTGTTGTTGTTATTGTTTGTTGTTATTGTTGCTGTTGTTGTTGTTGCGGCTGCTATTACTTATAAGTCCTCGAGTTGGCAGGGCGCCTCATACCTCCAGAGAGTGGTGTGAATCTTTCCTCTGCTGTGTCTGTGGACATCTCCCTCTGCCGTACAGGTTTTAACTTATGTATAGGTTTGTGTATAAACCTGCTATTTTGGGTAGCTCGGTAATGAATTGTATATTTCAGCATGTAGCGGCTTTCTGAGTATTACTTTGGTTTTATACGTCTAATGCATTCTGTTACAGAATTTTAAATCAAACCTGTTAAAATATAAAATGCCAAAGTAAGCTATTGAAGGGATCTCCATTTCATCTTTATTGAATGCCAGCAGAAAAACTTGGTCCCTATACAGCACAGCAAGAGCTTGTCAATAATTCAATAGACTCAACCTTGATGGGCCAAAGCCTAGATAAGACTTTAAACAGCTGTGATCAACTCTCTCAAGAGCAACATCCTGTCAGGCTTCTGTCTTCAGCTCTGTGAATTTCTATCTGAGATTTCTGTTGTATGAATACCTGATTAGACATTCTATAGCATCCCAGGAATTGAGATTTGTTGTGGGAATACAGAAGAACTAGGGAGTTTTCTCTACAAATGATCATCCTTATATATCCTTTTAGTGGTTTGTGTCCAAACATTCACCTTAAGTGGATATACTTCGTGGATGATGGATTTTGCTGTAACTGTGGACATGTGTGATTCCCAGAGGATTCTGCATGCCTGCAGGTGCATCTCACAAGGCCCTACAGAGCAGTGTAGTCTGCCTAAAATCCAGGTGGCAGGCAGGACATCCTACCAGACAGGCCCCTGAGAGGAGCTTGTGAGTTACTTGTGGACCTGCTAAAAGTCCTGCCAACTTGCGCTTTGTAACTATGAGATTGAGCTTTGAATTAATGCATAAACTTTGGGGGTTTCAGATTGCCATTCTTCACATCCTTAAAAAAAATGTCTATGTTGCCTACCCTCCAAATTTCTCAGTTGCCTTTTGATCTTATGTCACACTCATTTTTCTAGCCATTGGCATGTGCAGTGTTGTGTATTATCAATAATTTCAAATCAGCTGCAATGTTCTGTTTAATGAGATTTTGAGTATATGCATCTTTTACATTGCAGCTTCATAAAATGTTCAATATCTAACTTTGAAATCAAGAAATCACGGTTGCAGTGAGTCAGCATAGGATTATAGCAGTGGAGCTTTCATGCTTTGTATATTTTCATACTGATTTAGAAACAAGCTACACACAATGCAAAAGAAACTACTAGTCTTCTATGGCAAGACAGATTTTATAGAAGTATGTGTAAAGAATGGCCAAGGAAGGGAAAAGGAGGGGAGATATAGCTTTCTAAAAGTGCCTCTGCTTCAGGGCTGGTTTTAATGAGGGGGTCCCTAATGAGTTGTCCCTGCAACTAGCTTCGGGCCTAAACAGATGAGAGAGGGATCCTGCTACATTTTTGATGGAATTTCTGTTGGTCGGGAAAAAAATAGAAATGAAGAAGAAGAAGAAGAGAGAAAGTTTACAAATTAAAGGGAGGAAGTAGAGGAGCAAAGGCAAGTTAAAAAGGTCCAAAAATCTCGCCAATAGTCAGCCGATAGTTGACCAGAATTGCAGGATGAT
>JAODKC010000095.1:26102648-26115249 GCA_026777985.1 Mormyrops attenuatus | reverse complement strand
GAGAGAGAGAGAGAGACAGTGATGTTTTTCCATTGTTCTGTCTTTCTGGACTACCAGAAGTATTGCTGTATTGGGGGATTTATTATTATTATTATTATTTATTTAGTCTTTATTCTTAAAAATATGTTAGTAGTGGCGATATGTTCCGCCACCCTCTGTGATAATCTGTGATAATTCATATGTGAATTATCAACCAGTCATTCTGATCACGCAGTGCAGTGAACAACATCAGCGTGTTATGATGAGTACTAACTTTCACTTTCTTCCACATGTACTGCAGCCTTTTCTTGATTTGTATGTGAACTCTTTATCTTACCAGGAGCTTAGCCCTGGGTTATCGGCCTTGACTACCTGATCTCATGATTGAATGTAAGCTGTTCATGATTTTGCTGCAGAAAAGTACATTATTTATACTCTCAAGAATCAAGGTGTCTGTGATCCTGCAAATAAAATTAATTTATGATGAGTTTATGACAGTCAAGGAAAGTCGTGATATGAGAAATCCCAGTTATACTGAGAGTCTGCAACAGCATATTGGATATGTCTTTGCTCGTATATGACTGCATCAGATACATATGATGCCTAAATCTGTTGCCTCGTGTTTAATGGAGTTTTGACAATTCAGTTATAGCACTATGTTTAGCTGGCATCATTCTATCACTACTTTGGCAATCTGGAAGCTGGAATATGTAAGTTGTCCCAAATGGTTATTTCAATGGCCATTGCAGGAGGGAGTAATCAGCCCCTTTACTTATTTCTCAATCCCCTAATCTAATATATTTTATTGGGTTGCTGTGGAGCGCTCATTTAAGTGTTTGGTGCTGACCTGTGATTGTTACATAAGCGACTACTGAACAACACCATCTGGGTAAGGAGACAAGGAGTTTGCTATAGGTGTGCAAAAATGGGAATCATGGTTTCCTTAGTAAGCCTAATATAATTCAGCTAGGGAGCTGTCAGTGAATATATTAGTGTTGAATGTCAAAGTGTAATAAGAAAAGTTATATGTTTTGTTATTTTATTTCGTAAATGTATAACCGACTATCTGTGGGGCAGTCGAAGATAAAATATTTTGTTAAAACATAAATACCAGCGAGTCATTCTGTTTCCAGGTTGTAAGAAACAACTCTGTTTTCAGATTCAGTGTTAGGGAGTGAATTTAAGAAGCAAGATCAGAAAGAACACAGCAATAAAACAAAAGCAAATATAGAACAGCAATAAATGTAAATAAATATATATGGTTTCAATATACATGATCCTTCTATCCATCTTCTAATGGCTTTTCCTGGTCAGGGTCGCATGGTTATATAATGGTTTGATTCACAGTTTTAGTGTGTGCATCATTTATTTGTTTATTTGCGTATTTGTTTATTTTTGCGTAAGCATTGAGTTCCAGGTTAGCTTTCAGAATGGGCTTCCTTTCCAGTTTCTAGGGTAGTCAGCTTCCAGTAATTGTGGTCAGCAGTGTCTGTTCCCCATCAGTGGATAACACCTGAATAAATCAGGGGAAGAGGGCCAGGAACAGCAGTGAAAGCAGTCCTTTATAGCTTTGAAAATTACCTGCCCCAGGACCCCAGGGGGGAGGTTAGAAATGTGCCTGGCAGTTTATAGCACTTTACAGAACACATCCAGCAAGTGATGATGGAGCTGATAGACAAAAACCTCTGATAACCCCCATGCAAACCCCCCAGGTTCTGCAAAGAGCATCCTGGATTCATACCACTGCCGTGCTTCTGTGAATGGCGAAGGGACATCGGTCACAAGCCGGCTACCTGACCCTAATCAGTGGATTGTCTGAGCAATTGTGTTATTTAGTTATTTAGTTTAGAAAAATGTCACATTTCATATTTTACACTTTCCAGTGAGAGTTCAGCATCATCTACAGTTGTTTGAGGGGCAGATATTTTTAAGGAGATGACCTCCTGCAATTTAAATTTTTTATGCTAAATGTAGAGAAGGCTATAGAGCAAACATGGGAGAAGGAGGAGAGATGAAGCAGTGCTCAGGTTGGCCTGGGTTTCTTGATTCGTAATCATTTTATGAACTCCTAGATGCTTGTCTGATGCCTGCACAATTTAGGGTACCAGAGTACTCTTGGATAAATTTCCAGTTGTGCTTGTTTTCCCCAATGCTGCTGTACAACCTCCAGTGTACAGAACACCATTTGACTGGCAAGAATGTGAATTGGATGAAGTGCCTTGCTGCCAGTGGGGGGTGGGAGCGCAGAAAGCCAAGCATAACAGGATTGACAACAATTAAAAACCGGTCAGAAACACAGGAGGGGGAAGGTACATCCATCCATCTTATCAATCTTATAGCTGATTATCTTGCTACAACTACAAGTACTACTGTTGTCAGTTGTTGGGATGCAGTAACCTAAATGTTGACAAAACAGATTTTCCATTAGGTCACTATCTTTCCAAACAGTTAGTCATAACTAACAGATCAGTCATGGACTGACTGACAAAGCAAAGAACACACTGTCACATTGTACATGCATCATGATCCCATTGCATGTGACTGTGGGGGTTTGTTCATCTGGATCTGATTTATTTTGTTCAATGTAGTGTGGTCTGTGGTCACTCATTATGCCTTGACAGAAATCAGACCGTGTAATGACAATAAACTTCATTCCATGTGCTCATAATTTTACACTTTCCTACATCTGTTGGTTTTTCCCCTGTATTATTTTTAAGCAGGCAGCAAAAAAATAAAAAATAAAAATAAAATACGAGTGCTGTGATCAAAAAAAATGTATTTTCTGGACCACTCGGCTATCTGTTGATCAGCAGATTAAATATGGCCCTTATATTTTTAAAAGCAGGAAAGGGTTTACCTGCAAAGCTACTGAACTAAAAGACTACAAGAGATATTTCACAACTAAGGAACATAGGTAGAGCTGCTGGTAAATGACACATGTTCACGGAAATGTAACAATTTTTCCTGTTCGTTTAAATCGCAAATGACACCTGAACTGTAAAACAAGCGTAGCCTCCTATTGATTATAGAAGTTATCTGTTTCTGTATTTTAAATATCTATTTTAAAGGAGCCTGACATAATTAGAGTCCATACCTTTGTCAGACATGTCAAAAGGTGCATTTGATGCTTCATGTCAGCCCTCCTCCCTTTATTCTATATTGTTATTCAGCATCTTTTCAGGGGACAGAGCAGAATAATTTCTTTCTAATTTCTTGAGTGCCTGTGGTATAAAATCCCTGAAAACCAAACACTGGAATGATGTGTAACCTTTGAGCGGGAAGAAGTGAACATAGCATATTATCTTTTTTCCCAGTCTACATCCAGAGACCTAGCACCACTTCCTGTTTATTTCAGTTGAGCCTGCCCAACTCATCCCAGAAGTGAGCTTGACACTTTAGAGACCGCCTCCATATGGTGAAAACCATGCCTCTGTCTGTGTGGTCTAGGCAAGTACTGTAGTTCTCATCTTCTGAAGATGCCATTGAGTCTATACAATGTATACAAACAGTTCTTAGGGGGCTTTTCTTGGGACGCTCCTGGGATCCAAACCTGGTCTACAGTTTGAATATTAGATTGAGTAATTCTCATAAATGACCTTATAGCAATGAGTTGGAAAAAGATGTGTCTTGTATGGAGTAATACTGGCCCAAAGTGAGTTAGCTTCCTAATACTGTTGACTAATGTCTCTTGCAGTACCTAGGGCAGACACGCCATGAATCTGAGGTGAGCGGTTTATACTGGAAATGCCTGTGGGGTGGATTATTGCCGCTGTGCTCCATTATCACATCATCAGAGGCATTGCTGTGTTCCATGTGATCTTACAGAAAGATTCCCTGTGTTATTGGTATTGACTCCCCAGGATTGATGTCTGTTACAGCACACAGCTTAATCCATATTAGTCTTTAATACTAATTAAACAGCTCTGGGACAGTTGCCTTATTGGCAGGTTGCAAACAGGACACATCTGCTAGCTACTATTTTCCATCGGATCCTTTGATCTAACGATACAATCTGCCTTTTAGATGGATAAACAGTGTAAAATGGATTTATTTGCCTTTAAAGAAACAAAACAGGTTTACAAGCCTCCAAGTGTTAACTGGGGTATCTATGCTGGCAGCTGAGCTCATTAAAAGAGATGCCAAAAGAACTGCTATTGGAGCAGAATTTATGTACCTGCACGTTATTGGTTGGTGGTGTCACATGTCGGTATGGTTCTGGGTTGTAAAAAACAATAGGGGGTAGTGACTAGAGGACAGTGGTAGCATCACAGCAAGGGACTTGTATAGCAAATGGCAGCAGACTTCGTTCTTTGCTGGAACTTGCTTTAGCAAGCATTTAAAATTGATGTTTAATTAAGGAGGTGCGACGACAGGAGGGAGACCTGCATAAGGCCAGTGAGCTAATACTCTTGCTTTGCACAGTGTCCCCATGCGATTGTGATTGATGAACTGATTCTACTTTACATCTTCATTTGCATCACATGCTAATACCCGCCGGCGGATTGGGGCTCTGATGCACCAGATGAGAACACCCTCCTAATGTGGGCTAATATGGTAATGGGAAGCAGACAAGGTGAGGCAGTGTGAGGCTGCTCCATGGGGCCTGCCCATTAAGTGAAGGCTGTTTGTACATCCTTCTGGGCAGTGCCAAACGGCATTAGGAGCTACATGCATAAACACTCTTACTGGCTCGTTGTACCCTGTTGGCTATAAACTGGAAATGAGATAAACAGGAATATTTTTCACTCAAATGAGAAACTTTGTATAACAGTGGTTAGTTTGGTTTAATTCTGGTATACATGCTCATCTTTTTATTATTATATTCGCAAATTTCATTTAGACTATGTCTATTTTTGTTTGTTTTTTCGCAAATCTTTGTTTTTTCATATGAGTTTTAATTACTCCCTCTGCATATTGAGTTCATTAATTTCAAAATAACATAGCGGGGTGTAAGATATTGAGGTCAGAGGTTGTCTTTGTTTTGCTCATGTTAATAGTGCATCACTGAGAGCTGGATATGGCTAAATAAAACTATTTTTTCTGTGGTACCAGGAGACTACCTTATTCGTGGCCCTTGGCAGGGCGGCTATATGGAGAAATCAGCTGGTTTTTGTTGTGTGGCTTAATGGGATGCAGGTGGAGAGTCTGCCTTTTAACATTATATGGAGACACCCCATGGATCTCCACGGGAACTAACTAAACCAATCATAAACCAACACAATCCTCTCAGTGAAGGTTTTTCTGCCTGCGGCCAAAAATGGATTAGAGGCAGCTAAGTGGTCCTCAGTCCCCTGGGCAGACACTGGAGAAAGGTGACGGTGGAAATGGGTGGTGGAGGATGTATGGGCGAAGGCTGCATGGTGGTTTCATGTGAATAAAAAAAAGCCATTATAAGAAAGACCTGGACAAGGCCTGGCTTTATACATTTACATTTGCATGTTTATATTACTAGTGAAATTTGAAGGATTACAAAACATGTATTATCATAGATAGATACAGCACTGCAGATAATGTGTTGCCCTTCCAGCTTTTTAGTGTTTGCACATTTAAGAAATAACAGTATTACATTGTTCACTCTAATGGTAGTATTTGTTAGTATTTGTTACTATAGTAGTACTATTTGTTACTGCAACTTTCCCAAGTCAAGATAGCAATGCAAATCGAAGCACTTCTGAATTTAACACATGTGATTCCAGTGGTACCTGTCATTATTTGGGCAATGTGTAAGGGTACTTTACTTACTATTTGACATTTATAAAGCACATTTTAACAGTATTAGCAGTAAAGCAGGATGCTATTTTCCTCACATTTCCTAACTGGAATAGGAGCTTGAGGTGGGCAATGAAATACTATCTGCCAAGCTGTGCAACGCTGATCTTAGTGTCTACAGTACAGCTTGTCATCTTCAAGTATTCATATGCTTACAAATGTGCAAGAATTAAGTTTATTAATATTATTTAACCGTATTAATGTAATTAAAATGTTCTTAAAATAGATATTCAATTATTTGGGAGAAACATGCAGATAAACATGCATACAGATTTATTTTAATTTACATATGAATAAGACACATTACTAATATCAGATGTTGGATTCCTGTCAGCAGCACCTGGCTTCAAGAGCCTAACAGTGCCACTTTGCTGTTGCTCAAAAATCCATGTGTCACTTTACTGTGTAGGTTTAAGTGATGTAATGAAAATATTTCCAGTCATCTCATGAATTCCATTCTTCACCGAGGCTTGCTCGACTTTGAGGGTTCCTCTATTCAGTATCGGCTCGTATAAGGATTTGTAAATCTTTAGAAGTAATTGTCATTTAACAATGTACAGAACTGTATTGAAGATTCACCGCACTACAGCAGAAAATCAATCCAAAGACGGTTAGGAATAGAGCAGAGTTTGATATATAATTTGCCTCTTATTTCAGTACACTGCCCTTCTTTCCACTAGGTGTAGGTGAGAGAGTGTAGATTAAGCATGTTGTCACCACTGAGTGTGTCTTTTCTAGGGTAGTGGAGCTTCTTTTGTTCCCTTGGTTATTTGGGAATGCTATAACCCCACTTTTAAAACTTTACATTATTTACAGGCTTCTCCAAGATCAAGCTTGTCTGCTGAAGGTCCTCATCTCTTATTCTTTTTCATGTAACAGCCTCCACTAAGATTTTAGATTTGTATCTCACTTCTGAGGGCAAGCTAAAGGTAATATCAAGGAGATTCTGTGTGGTTTTAATTTCTGCATTGATTGAGAAGGAAGTGTGTGTCTCAGGGAGACACATCTGACAGCCTGTAAATGTATGATTTGTAACAAGATGAGCTACATGACCTGGAACTGTCAATAAGAAGTAAATTTATTTTAAAATGTATTATTTAATTTAGTTTGACAGTATTACCCAAAAAGGATGAGAAATGATAGAGATGGTGATAAGGGATGTATTTAAGATTTGTGTTTAACATATTCAGTGAAATTTGCGTAAACTTTAACTTTGTATTGCATGTATTATTTTTAAATATATGCAGAAAATGTGCAACATTTTAATTCTGTGTTTTAAAATGATCACTGTTACATGTTTGCATCATGCAGATGACTTCAAATGATCCCACAGAAATTTAAAATTATTAGATGAACCTTATCCCACAGTTAACAAACGTGATTATTAATTATAAAAAAGGACAAAAAATCCAGTAATTTTAGATGTATTTTATACAATACTCCATGCATCCACCTTCAAAACTGATCATCTGAAATTAAACATTTATCATTAAAATTTTACTGGTTTGGGAAACTCTAAATGAATATTTGTGTGTTTTCCCAGGTAATGTGTGAAATCTGTGTGCAGTTTTTTGTGAAATTGCAAGAACCAGACAGAACATCAGACCCATATATGGAGAAAAGCATAGTTTCAATTTGTCGGTAATAGTATTTGGATGTATTTAATGGTGGATTAAAGGGGATTTTAATGTCTTATTTGCCTTCATGAATTTGTAAATTGCTTCAATGCATATGTAATTGTCATGGTGTTCACTGTGCACACACACATATATGTCACACCATATCATAAAAATATAATCATATGTCATTATGTTTTTTATGACTGAGACAGGACTTTCATTTTCTCCTCTTCAGTCAATTTATCTGTTTGTTGGGTACCAGAGAACTAGACTAGAGAGCTAGGGATTGATTGGAGGAGTGGCAATCAACCAGCTGAGCCCTCATTGGCTGATATTTAATCTCCCTGACATGATTTGAAAATAAGCAGTGCATTGTGTGCCGAGGAAGAACATTTCAAAACACTGTAGCGCAAAATCACTGGTTTTGATTTGTATACATTATCATTCAAAGTTACATTTTTGGAAGTATCAGTCATTGTTATTGTTTTTGGTTTGTTCTTCACATGGCCATTTATACACATCCATGCACAAACATGTATACAGATATATACCCACACGTCCACATCACTCGTGTATTTACTAAGCCTACCGTTTCATTTGTCTGTCTTTGCAAATGGTGATACCTGCAGTATCAGGGCTACTAGACTGGGGGTGGGGGTCTGTGAGTGTTGGGACAAGGCCAGCTGGAAAGAAGGAAGAAGGAAGGAAGGAAGGAAGGAAGGAAGGAAGGAAGGGGCTTAAAAAAATTTGAGGAAGGTAGGGACCCTCATCTTCATTAAATCTGAGGATTGAGAAAAGTTGAAAAGGGGTTAGGCTGCTAAAAATGTATTGCTGCCTTGTCTATGGCCCCCCCATCCCTCCTCCTTGGTCATGCACTCCACACACAACATTGAACATCTTCATCCATAATTGATGCTCGCTTTGGGCAGATGCTGTATGCTTTAGCTCTACATAAGCTGTTAACTTAATGGAGAAGAAGGAAGCAAGATGGCAGGAGGCGACATTTTCCTCTTACTTCCTGTTGCAGATTCATGTAATTTCTTAGAATTTTTCAGCCTCATTACTCCTCCCAACCCCCATCTCTGGTTTCATGCCTGTCGCTGAGAAGTAGTTTTTCATTGATGCTGGTAACACTGGGATGCATAAAGCCAATCACTATAGCAGAGACTGATGTGGGCTCTAATCTGATTTGTGCTAAAATAGCTCACATAAGGCCTCTTTTTGTTGTGATAAGGTTTAGTTGACTTTATAGTTAAGATTTTTTTTTGTACTATGGAGTTCACATCACTGTGTTACTCCACATAATTTTTTATTTTGTTTTTGTCTATATTCTTGTTGAACCTTTTTTCCCATTTCAGTATGAAACATTGCTGATAATTTTAACCAAATCACTTACTCTGTTTATTGGCCTGAACTCTAGCTAGCACTTTTTACAACTTGATTGACCACTCCAGTAATATATTGGAATATAGTGATGTGTACTTTTAATTTACTTTCTTCCTAATCTGAAATAATTATATTTTCTTGACCATTGAGAAATTTAAAAATATGGCTTCTGATTCTGTTATACAGTTCAATGTTATTCATTTTTTTTGTTTGTTTATTTAGTGTGCAGCCTTTTTAATCAATACAAATAAAGCAGTTATAATGTAGTTAATGTGTTATTACCTCCATCCATTTTCCAAAACCGCTTAATTTAAACTGGGGTCGTGGGGGGGACTGGAACCTATCCCGGGAACAATGGGTGCAGGCAAGAACCAACCCTGGGCAGTTGCCAACACACTGCTGGGCGCACACACTCACACAGACTCACCAATCAACCTATCCTGCACACTTTTGGACCGTGGGAGGAAACTGGAGTCCCCAGTGAAAACCCTCATGAACACGGGGAGAGCGTGCAAACTCCACACAGAAAGGACCTGGGCCCGAACCCAGGACCTTCTTGCTGTGAGGCAGTAGCGCTAATCACTGTGCCACTGCACCAGCCATGTTAGTACCTGCTTAAATGTTAATAAAAGAGGGACGAATATAATGACCCTAACATGGGTATTCCAGTGGAATCGACATAGTGAATGCAAAACCATCCATATTATTCTGAAATATATACTATATATATACTATATAATATACTACTAATGTGAGTACTTAACCCTCTTAATTAAACATTTTTCATATTGAAGAATGTATAGATAGAGTGAATACACTTTGTGCAAGATCTGCTTCATGAAATCCATGTGAGCAGTACTGAATTATACTGAAATATATTCACATCCCTGTGAATCAAAGCTTCTTTTTTTGTAAATTGCGGTGGGCTATTACGTTAAACAGTAACTACTGTGACATATCAGCAAACACACCCAGCTCCCCATATAAACACACTGATCCACAAGTACTCATGAATTTTTGTGATGTGGTGTGAAGCAAGGCTGGATGGGAAGAGAAGATATTAATAACGAGAAGTGCTGGACGACTTCTGGGAGCCCGACGTCCTGCACGGGTTCGGCACCGGGAACTGTCCTAGCCAGGCACTTTGCCGTTGCATTTGTGATTTTCCCATGGCTTTAAGAGATGGCAAAGGGAATGCTGGGGAGCTGGATTGGAGGAGAGGAACAAGTGCAATCGCAGCCTCTATGCTCAGGGAGGACTGGCCTTGATGAAGATGTCTCAGAATGCGAGTCCCCAAGTGCTGCTTAAACACTCTGACAGGGCTCACAAGGATCTGCTGCATTGCCTATTCATTTATTTATTTATTTTTGGTTAGCTATAAATGGGGACTGTGGTATTTTAGTTTATTTTTTTTGTAAACCTGGAGGAATAGTCAAGATAAATTGTCGGCAGTTTGCGTTGTGTACTAAGGGATTTTTCCTCCTCTATTTTGGTTCTTGCCTGATATTTTTGTTGTTTAATAAAGGATCTGCAGAGCCAGAGTTCTGTTCCCAAACTCGGTTCTCGGTGATGCTTCTTTTTTTTTCTACCTGTGACACCGAATAATGGACCTATGCTATTGTACATGACAGCAACTGTCGCAGTTTTTACAGGATGCGTAGCTGCTTTCATTCATCATGGGGACAGGGAGGAATGTTTTATTGCTGTCATTTTGTCAGACGATGTGCCTCCATGTTTTTTTTTTCTTTCTTTAAACCTCAGGAATATCTGGGGCACATAATAGATAAATAAATAAATAAATGAATGAATGGATTTATTAGGTAACAGTGCAATTAGATGGTTTGAAAACAGTTGGTTTGAAAAAGTGCTGACTTTCCAAATAATTCCAAGAGTTATTTTTCCCTAACCATCCATCTGAATAGCTACCTGTATTGCAGCCAGTTGTAGAGTGAATAAGCAAGTCTTAATTATTCATTTTCATTTCAGTTGACATATCCCACTTTGACTTATTATTATTATTATTATTTACTTTTCTGCATGAAACGTGGTTATAGGGCTTAATCAACTTTGTTAAAATGATCAGACAAGGCTAAATTGTTCATGACCGTAATTATTTTATTGTGTGAGGTTTTACTTAAGCTATGCGTCGTCATCCTTGTGCTTGTCTTCTTCCTGCAGGGTAATCAGGACGTCACAGCACCACCCGAAACGATGGCACAGCCATACGCATCTGCTCAGTTTGCATCCCCGCAAAATGGCCTTCCTGCCGAATACACAGCCCACCCTGCCCCGGATTACACAGGCCAGACCACCGTTCCAGAGCACACGTTAAACATGTACCCCCCAGCACAGACGCACAGTGAACAGACCGCTCCAGACACAAACGCACAGACAGTCTCCGGCACCGCCACAGTAAGTGCCCCCCCCCCCCACCCTTACCCCCCGCCGTGTGTTCTCACTGTTGATGGAGTGACCACAACCATTTACTATTTACATTGGAGGTTTGCCAGAAGATATATCATGTCTCTGTTTTTATGTTTCGGTGTGTCATGTGCTGATTTGGCAAATTTTACCGTATTATGTTAAGGGGCCAATGTACTGCCTGTGGCATTAGAACCGGGGAATTATTTTGTTCTCAATTTTGTTCTTATTACAATAAGAATAGAGCTAGAGAAAAAATGCAATACTTTAATGTGTATTATTGCTGCATAATGATTTTGTTGTACATTAGAAATCTATATTTATCATATACAAATTTTGAACACTATAAAGGGGTATTAAAAGTTTAGTTTTGCATATCTGAATTCTTCAGACGTTATAGAAATGTTGCATGTGGTATTCATTGAAGGAATATGGCCTTGGGAAGCGATCTGGTAATATATGGCGAATCCTACATATCAGGTTCAGAGAAGCATGAGACATTGGTACCATCCATGTGCAGGAAGAGGTCAGGGCGGGATCTATGTGGATGCAAATAGCTCAGAGTGGTAAGGATTGACCTTAGACTGATGTGGGTGAAATTGACCTTGCATTGATGTTGTGAGGCTCAGGTTCCAAGATATGAAAATAGACCTTTGAATGAGAGGTGCTGAGGAATATACATGGTACGGTGAAACACGGCATTTCTTTGGTGGATGAAAGCGATTTGAACATAACATATGCAGTGGTATCTTAGTTCTCTTCATCAGTGCAGATTATGCTTGGTGTTAAAGAAGAGGTCTGGATTGCAAGATATGGTGAAATCACCTCTGCATTTATTATTGAAAAATACATGCCCTTACTCTTTCATCAGTCTTCAAAATAATTATAGTTAAAGCACTCTTACTCCTGTCATTATAATCCTCCCATTTATCCATTCATTATTTTCAATAACTGCTTGTGCAATCAAGGTCATAGATCCAGAGTATGTCTGTGAATGCCAAAGGTACTTTGAGATGCCAGTCTAGTGCATTACAGGGTCATTGTTTCTTTTCTTTATTTTTGAGAATGGGACACTCTGATATTAAGCAGTGACTGTTATTGTTTATTTGCCTGAAGTTCTGAAGGCTATAAAAAAGTCAGTCTCTGTCTATTATCCTATTATGCTTTGAGCCAGTAGGAACAATATCCCAATTTAATGAGCTTTAAAGTTACTAAAGACTGGCATGACAGATAAAAACGGTGCGGTATTATTATAGGCAAAGGGGTCATTTTTGAAAATATTGTGAATTGTTTTAACAGGTGTGAATTCCCCAGCTTCTGCTTGCTTGCTTAAATGTAACAGCTTATTTCAAATTAAAACAATCATATAATATTATTACAAATGGCAGCAATTAAGTCTTCAAATCTGAAATCAAATTTCTATGGAA
>JAODKC010000095.1:26066899-26102543 GCA_026777985.1 Mormyrops attenuatus | reverse complement strand
ACCCAAAAAAAAAAAACCAAATTTTTGGGTATTTTTTTTTTTTTTACCCCAAAAACCTTTTTTTTTCCTTTGGGGGGGGGGGGGGGGCGCGGGGGCATCTGGCAGTAACCCACAAAATCAAGGGGAGAAACACACACATATACTCGACTTGGACTGGACTGGAGTCAAACCCTGGGTGTTTGGGAAACTACAGTAGTAACCATAGTTACCTGAAAGTGAATCTGAGTTTTCAATTGACAAAAAATAATCAAATTAATAATAAAGCTGTCAGTAAGTGTACCCCACTGGATGTCAGCTGTGATATTTCTCTGTGATGACCACAATGGACTTGATGACTTACAGATTTCTATAGTTGCAGGGGATGAATTTGAACGGCCATGAGTCTGCGAGGTCAGAGCCCCTCAGACCGGGAAATACTTTGGTGTCTGTAGCTGTTTTATTCATAGACTTTTAATTTTTATTTTTTTTTAAACATGAGCATTAGGAATCAATATTCTGAACCATGCTGTTGTGATAAGCAAGTGAAACAGCAGGAAAAGAGGATGAACAGGAAGATACATCTTTATTTAGCCAAAAGGAGAAGCTTGCCATAATCAGAACATAGCCAAGTCAGGCAGGCAATAACCTCCCAGGGCTCGATACGGTTAAAAAAACTAAACAAAAAAACAGCAAAGGAAAATAACCAGTGTTCTAGCCCACTTGAGGCTTATTACCAGAGCTAGTGATCATCCATCGACTCTTCGATCACGCGTTCTAAAAATAAAAGAGAGGTGTTAGGTTTTTACATTCTCTGTTGATTTCTCTCCCTGACTGACTGCTGCATTCATTGCCGCAGCTGTTAACCTTACAGATAATTAGTTAATCAAGTCCAGGTGTTTCTGCTGAAGACGGCGCTAGGTGCTGAGTGGCACTGATGGAATCTCAAGGCTCTCCGCAGCCTCTGATGTCGCCGTGACGTGCCGTGTGCACCAACCCAGGCCGACTTGTCCTTCTCCTTAATAATATGCTTCGAATTAGTTTTCCTCTGTAAAGGACAGCGAATGTGAAATAAGACCAGTTGATATTATTTGAAAATAAACAATACAATTTACTGAAATACTGCTGTGCATTTATTCTGTGTAATTAAGGCTAAATGTGCTTTTTCTTCATAACTGTGTTTTCTTAGGTTACATAACAAATAAATGGGGGAAAAGAATTCCTGAAATTCAGATGTTTCTGTTGGACTACCTTGCAATTGTTCGACCTCGGAAAATCAAGTCCAATCCAATTAATCCAAGATGTGTCCTACAAAGAGCTTGCTTTGTGAAGTGGCAATTACTGCATTCTATCGGGGGGGGAGGGGGGGTCAGACAACTGGTTCCACTCCACGTTATCACTCTAGAGCGACATCTGCTCCCAGCTGGACAACTGCAGGGCTATAGTTAGAATTAAGTGATTATTTCTGTCCTACAAGCATGTTACAATGAAGCATGAAACTTATGAAACTTAGTAAAATGATCAAAAGCAGCTGACTGACAGCAAATACAGCAGATGTGTGCTAGTCCCACGTTGGCATGTGGCAATTTTCTGTCTATCTATCTATCTATCTATCTATCTATCTATGCTTGCACAAATCGTTCAAATGCCCCCCCCACCCCATGTTCACCAGTAAATGTCTACACAATTTATTTAATTACTTTTCTTTAGTGAATGGATATGAGATTCCGGGAAGAATAAGTAGAGAATGTAATTGTTGAATGAGATGGAAGTCCATTATTTCTTAATTGTTGGCTTCCTGCAGTTGACCTAGTGGGCTAATTGGCCCTTGGCTCTACAGAAGCAAGGAATGGACTACAAGAGAGCAAAAGCAGCACAACGAACCCATTAAATCCTGCTGTTTGACATGCTCAGCTGTACTCCTGTTGAGTATCAATGCAGCAGAGAGAGAAGAATTGAGGTCAGACCTCTATTTAAAATAGGGAGACTCACAGAAGGATCAGCATTTCTTTCTGGCACTGTATTCATGTTTAATGATTGTATTAAAACAAATATTTTCTGGCTGTTTATTATGATTTGTGACTTTAAGGGCCATCGAGGGATCAGTCCAGCATATTATAACTGTTGCAGTATTCATAAGATACATTTACTCCTAGGAATGATGATAAAAGTAAGTTGGGAATAAAATGTTAAACTCAAAAGTGGGAGATTATTACAAAGCTCTACTTTGCCTACAGAGAAAAACAATTAGGCTTTTATTAGTACATTGCACACCAAATGAAGCACTGATTTGTTTATCTTGTCAAGTTTATCTTGTTTCTTTCAAGCAATTTAAATATGTTTGTTTGGACCATTATTTCTTCTTTTGAACATTATCAGATATGTAATGCCTTATTCATGGTAAATATCTATCCATCTATCTATCTATCTATCTATCTATCTATCTATACGTTTGTATGTCTGTCTTGAGGACTGAAATTACAGTTTATGTTTGTAGATGGTCTTTTCAGTAAGGGCACAACATCAGCATGGAAAATGCTGTCAACACCTACAAATTTGTCATGTAGTAAATCTCTCTTTATTTTTTTGCTTTTTACTTTTCATTCTGTAGTGTGACATTGATTTTTCTCGTTCCTCAGCACCCTCCAAAGAGCAGTGCTCATATCCATCACCTACTGTACCAGTATCCATCGCATGTAGATACCACTTTTGATGGGATTTTGTGGACTCTCAAATGTCTGGTATATACTCTCGTCGAAACCTCACCAAAAGTTAGAAATATCGGCTCGGCTTCAGAACTAGCCTCTGAATCCTTCCTCTGTCACTTTGCAGTCTATCTGGACCTGCATCCTGCATCACTTATACATCTTGTTCAACATGCCTGTGTGCTGCTGTGTCTGCTGAGGAGGACTGAGGGAGGGATGTCCCAGAGATGCTGATTGATCATGGAAGGCCTTGTCCAATAAACATTGAAGCAGAATACCAATGAACAGTTTCTAGTCGACTTGCATGCCTACCTGCAATATATTTCTCGATAATGGCTCAGCTAAAAATGGCAAGATGTTAGCCAAAGGTGAAGGACAGGCTACCCTAAAAGAAATGTAGAATATAGAAGCATTTGGATGTCCATATATATTCAAACTCACTCTTTTTGGGATTGCAGGCCTGATGGTACACATCCCTTGTGGCACAGACCATATTAACGGCTATATTTGCCACTCAAGCATATCAGAAGGTCTTACCTGCACGGTCTTGCTGGGGCCATTTTAATAGGTAGGGGAGCTACTGAAAAGATCCCAAAAAAGCAAGGAGCCCAGGGATAATTGGGAAGAGTCTGTTGTTCCTTCATGACAACATGCTCACCTACTTGTGCCACCACCCTCACATCCTCCACCACCCTCACATGCAGCATCACTGGCCTTTTTTTCAATTCTCTTATCTGGTTCTGAATTAGAAATACGGCCAAATCCTCCATCTTAATCTCCAGTTCTATAGCTTTGATTATACTGAAGGTAAGTCACGTAACTAGGCGACTCTTATTAACAAAGGCAGGTAGCTAAGCTTTTAAAGTTATTAAAGTAGCTTTGTTTTTATCCAGGATTGAATTGCTCAGAGAAACCCATCACTGCATCCACCTCAACTTTACCTTACGGAAGAAAAGTGCATTCAGTGTAGCACATTCAGGCAATGAATCAGCATGTCCTGAAGATTTTTCAGTTTGGATGATGGAATCGTTCTTAAAGTTAGCTAGAATTATTTAAAACTTAATGACTTCACACTTACAATGTGAGTAATAGTAAAATAGTAAAATACACAAAGACAATTAGACATTTTACTTGTAATCTAATACATTAATATGCAATTTAAGTCTGTAGGCTATTTATGAAACTTATGTACAGCTTTGTGAGTTTATTATTCACTGTTATTTCCATATCTTGATGTCACATTTTATGGTTTATATTCTGACAGATAATGAGACATTATTCACAACACTTTAACTGAATAAACTACACACGCATATATACTCCACATTCTACAATAAATACATTTCAAAAGTTAATGTTGTTAATGTTGATCCTGACCTTCCATCATAATGATAAAATATATTGCAACAATTTATATAGGCCACACTAATTCTGTCATGAAAAATAAATGATCACTTAGAGATGACTTTGTTTATTTCCTATGTGTTGATATATTTAAAATGACCACTGACATGAGGAGCTTCCCAGTCCTTTGCTGACGAGAAGCATCTCTGTGGTCTGCACTTTTGGTGCAGAGTGGGCAGTGTCACATTTGGGCCACACTTGGCACTTTGAGTTCTGACCAACAAAACACCACCTCCACTTATGTTTGAATAATAGAGCGATAGCACGGGCTGAAAAAAGGTGCAATAGTCTAGGGAAGGTGGGAATGATAAAATATAAGAGTATCTGAGTGTGTATTTAATACCATTTAAAGAGCAATGCATGGAAGCAACACAGAACAGTGGCCGTTAATGAATTGTAAACTTTTGACATGTCTTTAGCAGTCTGTCATCTTTGTTGTTCCCCGTTAGATCTCCTCTCTCACTCAGCATGGACTCCTTTCATTTGATGTCCCCACAAGCAGAAGGCTCTGTTAACACCTCTCCAGTTAAAACTGGCCTCCTGTGCGCTACAGTACATCTATTCTCTTCACAGCCCCCCCCCCCCCATTTACACGGTGGAGGCACAGCTGTCCTACAGCAATGAGCTTTGTGGTGTTGAGACGTGTCAGGTTTTGTCGGCCACCGTTGAGTTGTACCACCACAGGGGGAAAGGGGGTGAAATTAAATAGCCATTAAGTTATCAGTAAAGTATCTTTCAAGCATTATCATATTATTAGTCAAAAGAAGGATTAACAAAGGAAGTATATTTTTTTCCCCTTACATAAAAGTTTCTAATGTAAGCAGAATTTACTTCTGGAGACAGAAAATGGTGTTTGTTTTGTTTATAACATGTCAGCTATGATGAGGGTGTAGGGAGTGACGAAAGCTCATTTTGGTATTGATATATACAAAATATATATCTCCAAGAAGCTTGTACTGTAGGGGCACATCCTGAAAAAGTAAAGAGTCAGTTATTTTGTTGTTCTTCATTATTTGCCTGTTTGTTTGTGTGTTTGACTGCTTGTTTGTGATCAGTTATAAAAATGAAAAGAAAATAAAATGAATAATCTTCTGAAAACCCTATGGCCCACAGATATAACATTCACAGATGCCTACACAGTGTGAAAATAGCAGTTCTGCGCCCCCACCACTTCCTACAGAAAAACCACCACAGACTTGCTCAGTGTCAGTAGGCTGGTGTCCAAGGAGAGTGCAGTAAAAAGATCCTGATAATGTTAAGGGCATAACTATGATATTTCACCTGTAATATCAATTAAAATCTGATTAATTTTAATTTATTTATAACGTATTATTTTCAAAGTACATTGCACATGGACATATGCCAGAATATTCCTGCAATACATTTTTTATTTTTTTGACAAATTTTACTTCTGACTATATTTTGCATCATTGGTTGCACAATGAAATTTGTGCTACTTTTCATTGAGTCATTATGTATACTGTTGTCTCTTATTAAATAATGAATATATGTGGCAGATTTATATCCCATCTATTCCACCTGTAAAGAATGTGAATATGTTACACATTTTGCATGGTGCTTTACCTGACTCTTTACTGACCTTATTGTATTACAGAACATGACTAAATGTAGCATGCCATTTCTGGACACAGGGTTAACATATGGCACCTCTTTCAAGGCCAGAACTGATACATACATAAACTGGACTGCAGTCATTTCACTATTTGTGTTTCACAGCACAGCATGAAATCAATAAATAGTAAACACTGATAATTGTAGTATCCGCAGCCTGTGTAGAATTGATTTTGATAGAGAGGCAGATTCACATTCCAACAGAGCTCAGTTGCCTTAATCTTGCAGTTGTTTACCTCTCATTCTTTATCCAAGATTTTATACTTTTGTTGTCAATACTCAATGCTAGTTGCCTGCAGTATTATATAAAAATGAAGTAAGGGCGCACTGTACAGCACTGTACTTGTGAGAGATTTTAACCAAGAACTATGAAAGTAAATCTTTCAGTTGATCACCCATTTGCAAATGGCTTATCCTAGTTGGGTTAAGTTTAGGGATTATTGGAGCCTATCACAAGCAACATAGGGTACAAGGCTGGCCATCCCCAGGCTCAGACACTCTAGTCAATTCAGAGATGCCATTTAGCCTAACTGCATGTCTTTGGACAGTGGGAGGAAGCCTGTGCAGCACTGGGTGGACATGCAAACTCTGCACCTAGAGTGGGGGTGAGGTTCAGAGCCCTGGCCCGGGGGGTTTGAGCCAGTATAGCTACCCAGTGAGACACCTTGCTACTCACCATGTAGGAACATTGTTATTTGATATAAACAACCCAGAATAGTTATAACAAAGGAATATATTTTAAGAATTTAAAGCCTGCTAGCCATGAACTGCCCACATTAAGTTACACAGTGTTTTTGCATGCAGAACTTGCGATGGTTTGTCTAAATTGAGTGATGTGAAATCCAGTTTTTTGTGTAAGTGTGACCAGACTCTGCCTTCTTATACCGAGATGTTAACACTGCAGATGTAGGGCCAGGTAAAGTCATTCTTATTATTTTTGCTAATGAGTTTAGTACAATGCCCATCTATTGTTGAGCAAATGAGGGAAAACTGAGAGTCATTGATAATAAAAATAATGTAAGAAATCTGTGTTTAAATGTAAGCTATTGTCCAATGTAAAATGAATTTAATAATGTTTAAATGGATTAGTGAGGGTAAGGATGAATGTTTCTACAAGCATGGCACGGTACTTAAAACTTTCCGTAACAGCTGAGAAGCTATTATGAATTATTACGAGCGCAAAACCTTGTTATTGTAACAGTGAGTCAGAGCCAGGCTATTAAGAAGGTATTCATTTTTTCGTCTTTTTCTCCAGTTCTCCATGCCAGCAACCTTATGTAAATTTAGACAACATTGTATTTTACAAAATAAAAGTACAACTATAGGACAAAAATAGTATTAGACTTTCTTATTTAATCACAATTGGTAGGTATTTGCAGACTTCATTGTGAGATATGCTACATAAAACACAAGGGAAAGTAGCATGTGAGCAGAACAGCATGAACAAAATGAGTAAAAATCCTCCCAAACTTTAAAAATAATGAGGCCCTTGGATGGAGGAAACTCCAGTGGGCTTAGCAGTAGTACACTCAGGATACCTGTACTTATCTGCAGCTATACTATGAGTAAGTACATTTAATTCAAGAAAGCGAAAGCATGGACATCACATCGGGTGTTCTGTTTTGAGTCAGGTACTAACTGACCTTATGACTCAAATATAAGTATTTCAGATTTACGGTCGTCCTGGGCAGTCAGTTGAATAACCAATGGATATGGACAAAGAGTCAAAGACTGTAAGAAAACATGTAAAAGTCATCACTGAACAGACCGTTGTCTGGCCCTTTATAGGTGAATAATATATACCATTAACCAAATACACACCATTAAACAAAACTGCATTCAGCTTTAACTGGGTTGATAAATACACTGGCATATTTAAACATACAGTGTGTGTACCATGCTGACCTACTTTTTGGTGGTTAGGAGACTGGTGTTTAAAGTATCCCGTTAGGTTATTGTTAGAGTAGAGAGGCCTGTTCAAAAGGATACTCTGGGAGAGACCTTATGATATTGATGTGGATTGCTTACGACAAAAAAGCTGAATAGGTTAAAGAATTTATATGAAAGGCAATGCAGAATGGATACCGTCAAACTTATACAACTAATGTACAAAGGGAAATCACTCTCTTCATTGTTGTGCAGGCTCAATTAACATGGAGATTGAGAGCACAGTGCAATCTCCCTAAATCCTCACTGTTATCTGCCCTTTGCAGGTACACTCTGCTTAGTATTCTTCCGTGAGGGATTGCCTTGTTTAGCGTTCATGATGTATGTGGAAAGGTGTGAACAAGAGGTTTTCTCGCACACTTCACCTTAGAAGTTCTGATGGGTAAAACAACTTACTTTTTGTGTCATTGGAACGATGTACACATCAAACTAGTACATTTGTTTCCTTTTCGAGATTCATGCAGACACTCCTCAACTTACGCAAATACACTCAAAATTTACATATGTCAGATTTCCCTTCATCCCCCTCCGTTGAACATAGCCCAGCCTACCGTAGCCTCACCTAGCCTAGCCTAGGCATTTGTTGCAAATACAGGCATAGAAAAATACACAAGTAATATAATTATCTAGTCAATGTCATGCATATTAAATACTGTGATAAAACATGAGCCTTGTCAATGAAATTAATTCTTTACATTTGTATAAAGCACAATTACATCTAATTATAATAGATGCGTTCATGCGACAAGACATGTGAGAATGGGGAGATGCAGCTACCTGCCTTTTCTGCCTGCACCAACTTGTGCTTAACATACTTCAGACGCTTTGCATATGCAGTATCCATAAATAATGCGTATGGAGGAAATTTTTAACGTAAGTCTGGATTTATGTAAGTCAAATTTACATAAATAGAGGTTTGTCAGTGCTTTCACTGTTATATCTCATGACTAAGATAATTTATTTTATATCATTTGCATCCTGGCCACACATCAGCACTTTTGAAGTATTGTAGAAAATGGCATCATAATTTGGTATAAAATGACTAAATCATTCAACACTGGACATTTTTTTAAACCTGATCAGGAGGAAAATATTTTAAGACCTGGATATTTGTCTCTAGCCACTGGAAATGTATTTTGACTAAATGAAAAACACAACGTGATTATTAATTACAATAAACTCTTCTCACATTTCTTTCTGCCATGTGTTAAGTTTTCCACCTTGATTTTACTGTCATGTGGAGGCGAGTTCTCAGGAAGAAAGTTCACATGCAACCATGCAAAACTTGCTTAAAATCAATGTCTGTTGTATGGATGTAATTGTAGTTGTTGATATTGTAGCTTTAATATACTTGCCAAATTACAAATAAAATATTGACATTTTGGAATCCATTTACAGAGATTATGCAAAATAATAGTGGTCATAACGATCAGAAGTCAGAAGAAATCAGAATTGTTATTCAGATATTTTATAATTTGCTTTATAAACTACTTTTTTTATAAGTTGATATAAAACTGCAGTATGTACAGAAACTTTTTAATGAAAATGTATGAGGTATATAGAGAATTTAAGGATCGCAAAAGTGATGTGAAGAGTTTGCTCAGTAATTTAAAGAAAATGGTCTAGATGGAGAGTTTTCTGTCTAATAGAAAGTGTAAGTCAGTATGTACAACAGTATAATGTTACTTTGTAGGTCCTTATGAACCCTTAATCTTAATGATGAAAGGGTGGTTGATTACACAGATGCGTGTATAGTTCTTTTGTTAGGTTTTTAAACGTTTTTCAAATACTGATATTCAAGTCAACTAAGAATTTTCACTAAAGCACATAATATTTAATATGCGCATCTGTAAGAATTTATATAAATAGATAATTGCCGCAGTATATTCTAAATATGTTATTCGGTCACCAGCTTAAGTAGGAGAAACACTTCATCAATCATATCTATACATGCAAACCAATATTGTAAGGTTATGTTGCAAAAAAAGTAATTACATCACTCAAGAATTAAAAAAAAGAAAAGTTCAGGCACCTACAACTCTTTGGTTATAATGTCGTATTGTTTTACGCTGTGTGATTCCTGATGTTATATACTGGATTGTTGGTGTTCAAGATCAGTCTTTCTTTTCCATCTATCTCCTTCTCCAGCAGACAGACGACTCCGCACAGACCGACAGCCAGCAACCGACACAGTCCTGCGAAAACACAGACAGCAAGACACAGCCAAAGCGGCTCCACGTCTCTAATATTCCATTCAGGTTTAGAGACCCTGACCTCAGGCAAATGTTTGGTGTAAGTACTGCTTTTTCTGTCCATTACGGGTGCCTGCAAGGGACAGACTTCCTGTCATACTTACTTTCTTCAACCAGTTAATCTACATGGAAATTACATGAAGAATAATTTAAAAAGCATTCAAACCTACATATCATTAATGAAGATTACTTTTATATCTGCCTTTCTTTCTTCCCAGCAATTTGGTAAAATCTTAGATGTTGAAATCATTTTTAATGAGAGAGGATCTAAGGTATGTAGTTTGCCTCTTTATCTTGTGCATGCTTTTCTATTGGTATCTTCTTCCAAATATTTATTATGAAGAAGCAAGAAAGTCTGTTTAATTTCTCATAGTAATTATCTTAAAAATGTAGCATATATTTAAACGTTTTGAAGTTTAGTTTTTTTAGTGGGTTTTAAGGTATTTTATGGTACAAGTAATTGCAAACAAATGAATCAGTTATATCTAATCAGTTTTAGCTTCTAGAATTCCATTCATCCCCATGCTCCTGACCAGCATAACAGGTTAAAAGGTGACGGGTGGATTCCCTGTAACTACAGTGATGTAAATGTGCAATAAATAATATAATAACTATAATTCTAGAGGTTGTCGACAGAGCAGGTGGTTCTTCTCTGGTATTTTGGAGTCCTCAGCTAGATCACAAAAATGCTTTTTGAACTTTATTTTAAATTTGTCATATGAAGCTGGATGACTATATATCTAAATATTGTAGATAATATATACTGGAGAAAATTTGAAAATTATACTCTGCAGCTGATCATTGGCATTGCTGTGCTGAAGGTCCAGGATCATAAGATATATATGAAAGACACGGGTGGGCTTTCCTGCTTCTTCATTACCAGATCAAACCAACAAGCGCAGATGAACATTCTGGAAATCAATCAAGCCGATGGTCGTACAGAGGGGATTTTAAAACATCACCTTAGATTTATGTGTTTGAAGTCCATGGCATTAGAACAGATATATTTGTATTTGTATTTTTTTCTGCTTGACTGACTTATTTTATATGTTCTTATGATGTTTGAAGACAAATCAGTGAGATAGTAATGTCACATTTGTTATTAGCATTGTCTCTTAGGTCTTCGGTTGATGTAATAAAACATCAGCAAATATCCAAAAGCTGACATGTATAGTGTTCTACAAGGGATCTCTTCAGTCTCTCTTTTTTTTTTTCTTTGCATGAACAACATAAAATTTGACAATTTGGGCAAACTGAACATTGACCAGTTGACCTGTGATGTGTCATGGACGCCTTGCTGAATGATCGATTTATTAATGAGTGTCTTGTTTCCCCCTTTTTCCACATGCATGCAGGGATTTGGTTTCGTAACTTTTGAAAATAGTGCTGATGCTGACAGGGCCAGGGAGAAATTACACGGCACGGTGGTAGAAGGCCGTAAAATAGAGGTGCCTGTTACCAATGTTATCATCTTATTCACTTACGTTTTGCCTCATATGTTCTGTGCCATGTCTTTGCTTTTATTTATATTTGCTTATTTTTGGTCTACTCATATGTTCCCTCCTTGTTCTCATGAATTTGTTCATATACGTTCCATTAATATGTATACATGTGCATTTGTAGATGTTCATGTAGATATAAACAGCTGCGCATTATACTTTAAAATGAAGAATCGCTTAAGTAAAAAAACAGCAACATTTGTGAGGTATACTTCCATTATTTCAGAAATTTGCCTGTTTAAAACAAAACAAATTACAAAGCTGCACAATTATCTTGATCAGCATTTACCTGAATTTAATTGAAAATCATGCCTCTATAGTTTTTTGATGCTACTTTTTATGGTTTATAATTTTTGCAAGTGGTGTGAACTACTAGGAGTATATAATGTGTAAGATCTTCATTAAACTTATGGTAATTTTATAGCAATCCATGTGGTACGTGAATGGCAAATGTCTGTCTGCCAATTTCACGTATGTGTGCTTTGCCACCTGCCTAAATCACATTTAAAACGTTTTGTAACTCTATTTTTAATTACATGAAAGGAAAAGTGTTATGTGTTTATGCACATGTCATGCACATAATAAGATGTTGGGCATGTTCTCATTATTATTATTATTATTATTATTATTTGGTAGCATCATTGCATGTATACACATATATGTATATATAATGCCTAATTGATTTGTTTGATATGGTAACTTGATGAATGAATGGTAAAATGATTGAATTTTAATTACCATTTTTACAGTTTAAAAAATTTTTACATAAAAAAAAATATACATATTTACTGTATTATTTGTTATTCAGTAATCGATGGATTAAAGGTGTTAAGCCACCTTTAAAATGTTCACTAATATATCTTCTTTATGCTTAGGTTAATAATGCAACAGCACGGGTTATGACAAATAAAAAGACAGTCAATCCTTATGCAAATGGTAAGTTATAGATACGTTTGTCCAGTCAGATACTTCGAATGACTTTATTCTCGTGATGACTTTTCAAAGAGTTCTAAATGATTGTAACACAAGTATTGCCTACCAATTTCAAACTTGGCAACACTTTTTATGAACATCCTCTGCTTAATGCATTACAAAATATTAATAAGGCATCTTTCAAATGACAGTTGGATTAGGAGCTTTAAGTCTTTAAACAAATGTTGGCCTTGATGTGTGGAAAAAGTATTCGCTCAAGCAGTTAAAATTTTATTTTGTAAACTAGTGTCCATATGCCACCTGTTCTGAAACCCTTCTGAAAACCATTTAAAAAATACATGGAATAAGCACTCATTTATATGAAACCCCCAAACAGTTACACTCTGTAATAAGGGCTCCAGATGGAATGATTCCGACATATAGAATGTATGGTCGGATATGGTTGGGAAAATTTTGAGATGCTAATTCAACTGAATGGTGTGATTGTGGAAGGAAACCACAAAGAGGTGGCACGCAAAGCAAATACGCTCTGTAGTCATGCTACTGTAGAATATTTATGAACCCTAAACTCTGGAAGCGTGAGACTACCTGTTAACCTTATGCGCTACCTCTTCTAAACCTATAAACTGTGATTAAAAGCCATAATTACTACAAAAACAGATAGGATGGAGAATGGCAACATAATTTATAAATAAATACTCCTAATAATATTCCTTTGGTTTGCTCCCAGTTTACAATGCAGTGTCTGTACTGCAAATTAGGTTACAATTTATTGCATTTCTTAGTGTTGAATCTGTAATGTTGCATAAGAATGGGTCATTTAGTACCAACATAAGCTTAAATTGGACTGCAGGTAATTTTTGTGCATTTCATGCTGTTCCTGAATTACATTTTGTAATTCGTATGGCTAAAAACGGTATAACATCCCAATGAAAAGATTTTTTTTTCTTGTGGATATTTTTGTTACTTCTATTTTTAGATAATTTGATAATTATTAGGCATCTTCAGTTTCATGTAATTACATTCTAAGGTGAAAATGTGAAAACAAATGTAATGAATTCCACTTTCACATGCATTTCTTTGAATTTTCCTGAGCAAAAAAACAACCTGGGCAATGATTAGCCATGGTACACAAATGTTTCTCGCTAGATCTCATGAATAAACAGCAGTGTGGCTTTTAAAGCCTCATTTTCTCCCATCACTATCATAAAACCAGAATCCCTGGTTATATAGGTGTTGTCATGGCAGCAGAAAAGGATTTGTAATTATTGCCTCATTAAGTTTTGTTAACTGGAGAACCAAGGTAAGGTCCTATAAAAACTGACAATCATGTAATTTTCTCCTTTGTTGTCTACACTTAATTCGTGATTACTCACCTTGATTCATTTCTAAAATTATTACAGCTGTTGCTCTTGAAATTCCCTTTTATTTGGTTATCTTCAGACTCAGAGCTCTTGCAGTATTTGTAAAATATTGAAAAAGCTTTTGGCAGCGAAACACAAAATACCTGGCGTATAAACATATGTTATGAACAGTCACAGTCTGCCATCTACATCTTCTTTCTTCTTATGGCTTAAGCTGGCAGGTAGAGTCAGTATGTTTGAAAACCTTTGAATGTAATTCGGTTTGCACACATCATTATAACAGAAGTATTACAATTGCACCACCTTTTAAATACTCACTGCTAATTAGTGCTCTTCTTTACTAAATAAAATGTACACAAGACTATAGGCGGTCCTCAGGTTAAGAACATCCGGCTTATGGACAACTTCGAACGGACCGCCTCAAAGCTTGTTATATGACAAATTTGAGTTAAATACAATGAGTTGTAATAAAAAAAGGCATGCACTACTTTGTGATACTCATGAAAACATAGATTTTGTTGGCTCAAGGTACAGTACAGTATCGTATGTAGTTCTTATTCTTATTATTATTATTATTATTGTGGTGGTTGTTATTGTTACATATATTGTTATTATGTACTGTATTATTTCCCCTTGGCAGAGTGGTGTCACCATTCTGCTCTTGAGTAAGGCCCCTAACCCCGACTGGTCCAAGGACCATGCTTTATTTTAAAAAAAAAAAGTACAGCAATTTGGATAATACTGCTAAATAAATACATGTATGTATAAATGTACATGCTCACGTTCTAGGAAAACATTTCACACTAATTAAAGCTTTTCTCAGCTACATTCATTTGTTGGACAGGTAGAAATATCCTCCCGTTGAATGATCCAAGTGTATAAGCAGTTTAACATGCTTCAGCTTTCCACTCTCTGCAACTGCCAACTCTGTAATGTGTAATGTGACCCTACAATTTATTTATTTATGCATTTATTCTTCTTGTTGACACGTTAGACAAGGAGATAAAAGCATATTCTTGTAAAGGCATGAACATCTCAGATATGGGGCTTGCTATTGCAGAGCAGCATATAGCTGTATATGGGCACTGCATTGAAATTAGAGGAAACGATTTGTCGCACAGCAAGTTGCATGTGTGCTATATTTTACAAGCATTGATGGATTAACGAAGGGTGGACAGAGAGGTAAATAATCTAACTTGTACATGATCAAAAGCTCCTCAGAGAGGTGGGTCATTTTCACTTGCCCCCGATCTGTGGTCTTGCTCTTGGGTTCCTCAGACAGCAGTGTGGCAGCCCCCCGTTACACATGATTAACCCACACAGTTATACGCTAACGCACAGCTCACAGGCCAGACAGAGTAAAGTTTAATTGCTGTTATTTCCATGATAAATGGGGGTTTGGGATTCAGCAGCGTGGAGAAAGGTAGGCGGATGTGGCCATCGGAAAAGAAGCAGAAGTAGGACTCTGGATGAAAAATGAGACAAACTTTCAGCCATGAGCATCGACCGACATCGGCTTGGATTTTTCATGGACAAATTGAGAAGCCATTAGTAGAAATTAAAGTATAAGAAGAATTTGTTTGATTCACTGGCTTCACACCCCCCCCCCCAACCCCCATTGCACACAAACTGTATTTTAGAGCTGAGGCTAGAGCTAAGTTTCAGTTATGTTATTAAATTATGTAATATGCAATTTCTGTTTGTCTTTAGGCTGGAAGTTGAATCCAGTGGTGGGTGCAGTCTACAGCCCAGAATTCTATGCAGGTATGTTAAAATATCAGTAATAGCCGAGTGTCCTCATTCTGTAGTCTTTCTTCCCCAAATTCACCCCTTTCTGAAGCATAATTCTCTTAGATGATGCCGATGTTGTAGTTTTAATCCAATATATATGGAGACTAGTCAAGTTTTATATGTGAGATAATGATACAAATGTGAGGTGCTATAGGTCAATAAAGCAACTATATGTCACCTACCTTTTTATTTGATGATTTATGAAAAATGAAATAAACAAATAAATCAAATAGCAAACATGAAATACTTTTTCAGTTACTGGTAAAGTATGCCAGATTTGGTTCTGATGGATTTGTGCCATAGCTATTATAATTGTGCTGAATTTGCAGTTTTGATGTTGATAAATTTGAGAAATATAGTTATATATGTGTATTACATTTTTATGGAAAATTAAGACACACATTTATCTTACTTCAGACATAAGATGGACAAACTACTGAAATGGCTTTAAAATGAATATTATTTCATCAGCAATTTTGCCATTATTCGTCACAGATATATGGCCAGAGATTTTCTTTACTACCAAATCATGACAGGACACTGCTCCCTTTTTACAGGTTTGGGACAAATCCTGGGGTTTAATGATCGAAATCAGAGATTTTTGTATGAAAAGTTGAAAGATTAAACGTGCTGAAGCCTAAAATAAGCCTCACACTTCCTCTCTTTTCTTTGTGATCTCTTTTAATACCCACATCCACCCAGCTGACCCCATAAAAGCCTAACAGTCAATTATTCTAATTAGGACCAGCTGGGTTTCATTAACAGGGTTACCTGTATGAGCAGGGTGGAGATAAATCACCACGGTAACATATATAAGATCACTGAAGGCCGACTTGTACCATTGTGTGCCCCCCTGCTGGCTCATACAAATTATCTGAAGATGATCTAAGCGAGAACTGCCGATTTAAAAAATCATAAATCTTAATAAAGACAGAAGCCGGATTTTAGAAAGCTGTCAGAATCTTCTGATTAATGGGAATTTCACCAGTTTTTGATTGCCAATGAAGATACTCGTAGTTCTGCTGGAGTACATTCGTACATCATGTCTGCCAGCTTTATGATGAAATAGTCGGTGAGAATAGGGTATAACCCCAGAAAGCTTTATGAAACTCAGATGATGCACCACTTGAATTTGCATAACTCACTTTCTCCCACTGTGGAATTTTTCAGAGCTTAGGAGAGTTAATGGAAATTAGAGTTCAACAAAAGTACTCTGAGGAAAAAAATAAAATCAATCAAAAAGGAATGCAATACCCCCTAGTTGAAATGTGGCTGGTCAAAACCTGGGGAATATTATTTAAATCAATTTTCTGCAAGCACCACCTGATATGCATGGTACTGAAACCGAAAACTGACTTTATTTAAGTGTTTTACATGCGATAGTTACTCCCACCTTTGTCATGTGATTAATATATTTTGCTAGCTGATGACTTTAGTTTTCTATCTTAGCTAACTCTGGAATCGTATTCTGCGTGATTCTGATTGTAATTATTTCTACCGATATTCGTAATATGATGTGAATGGCACATAAGAAAAATACCAGTCCAGTGTTAGCACTGGTAATGGAACCCACATTGACCAATAACATGTTATTGTGTGACATGAAACAGCCAAGAGAAAACAGAAAAAATAACACTTCATAATGAAGCATATAATAATTGCAAACAAAATTGGAGTTTGCTTGGGTCCTTTTCTCAGTAAACTTTTATAGAACAGTGAGCGCTTTGTATTATTCTCACGTTAAGAACAGCAAAATAAATTTACCAAATAGTATTATGCTTATCACTTTCATTATGGTTGTTTTTCTTGATAATTTTTATTTTACACAATGCCACTATAGCTTAATAAATTAATTGTGTCATTGAAAACCATTCATAGTTCAGATTATCTATTTTTAATTCTTGTAACTACATGATTCTTTGTCTAAACTGTCTATTTAGATTAACAAAATATTTTTTAATGCAGGAATATACTTATGTATGTTTAGAAAACAATTATTTAGTGTTTAGCTTAAACAGTCAGTGGTGGAATATGAAAAGTATTGACAATCAGAGGTAACCTGTGACAAACAAAAGTTACAGATCTTTCAGTAAGAGAAACTGCTATTGAAATGACAAAAATATATAGTTTATATGCTTATTAATTACCCCATATTACATATTTTTATGCATTGCATACTCCTCTGATAAAACTTCCATCAACTACTTTAATTAAAGTAATAGCTAAAATATGGTTCCAGATCACAGTTATTAATCCCGGCACTTTGAGTGTCATTAATTAACTATGGGAAAAAGCAAACACTTGGAAATAATGGCACTGCTTTTCTGAATTGGTAAGTCAATGCATTGAATGTGAGTACAGAAAAACACCCACACACTAAAGTTATTACATTTGCACAGTAGCCAGTATTTAGTACCACTTAATGTTTGTCTGTGCTTTAATTTAACAACATAAATCAACTCACTTAAATGTATGATATTAGTAGTAACATGTACAGTGACACCCCAGTTAACTATAGGTTTCCTATTTTTAGTCATATTGCGGTACTAATAAGGAAACGTCATGTAAAATATGAGCAGTATGTGAGTAGTTTCAATAATGGAAATGTAAATCGGGATGCTTCTAAAAAAAAGAAAAAAGGAGATGAATATGTAAATAAGCACAAAAAATAGCTTTGTTATTCATCATGGTGAATTGCTGGTGCAGCTATTGCAGTATTACTAATACTGTGTACAAATAATCATATTTTGTAAAACCATATGTTTTGATATATCTAGATGGCTTATTAGTACTTTCATCATAAACTGAGCATATTAAGAGTTAAATTACAAAAGTGAAAATTCATAAATCAGGTTAGTTAAAACAAAGTAAAACTGTCTGTTTTTCAGATAAAATGAAGCATGATTTATTTTAACTGTGTGGAGCATAAATAAAGTGTAATACTATCAGCTTTTCCCAATATACTGTAATTTGTAAAGTATAAGAATAACATTTTTTTGTGCATTTTGTACTCTTCAGATGGCACAACCTGGCATAATTTGCTGCAAAATGCAACAGGCATGCATATACTGGACATTACAGCAGCAACATGACCGTGAAAATAATGTCTATTGCTGGAGGGCAGGTCGGTCCTGAGAATGACATGCTTACAGTTGTACCTGGTCCAGCAAGGCATTTCTTTTATTTATATATACAGCTGCAGAAAATAATAAGAGACCACAGCAAAATGTTTTGTTTCACTCATTTCTCAAGTTATGGGTGTGTGTCTGTGAATAATAATGGCTCTTCCCAGTTTCTCATTAATAAAGGGCTTCTTCCTTGTTTTATGGGACTTCAGTCCTGCTTCTAGGAGCCTGATACCAACTGTCCTAGCAGTGCACTTCACACCTGCACTTAATGTTTCCCATTCCTTTCGAAAGTCACTTGATGTCATCCTACACTTCATGAGAAACTCACATAAGATACTGGCCATTTTGGGCATTAGAAAGTCACCTCCGCCCTTTACCGGGCTGATTTCTGGTCGTTCCCAGTGTCTCCTGCTTCACCTTATTCCTGTGTACTGCTGTCTTAGAAATTTTGAACCTGGAAGCAGCCTGCTGCTCAGTGTAGTCTCTTAATTTTTTCCATGGCTGTATATCAACATATAATAAATATATATAAGTATATATAAATATTTTTTTAGCCATTTTGGGCTAACCGTCAGCAGTTATGTCAGTCTTTTACTGTTGCTAGTAAAAAAAAAGAACTGCAAATATTGCCATATTTATTCAGAATATTTTGGAAAATATGAATGCTTTAAAATGCCAGTGATATGAAGTGGTTACTCCTGTGCCAAGTTTATATTTATTTAATGGCAAATTCCCCAGTCAGCATTTTCATTTTAAATGCAATAATCCTGAAGTGAAATCATGGCTCAGTACGCAGCATTGCAGTGTCCTGCCACATGGCCTCTGTTTCCTGGAATGAGTTCTATGATCTTTGTGACCCGGAATTGGATGAGTGGCTGTGGAAGATGGACGGCTACAGAAATTTCCGGTGGCGTTGTGGCCCCTTCCTTCAGGGCTCTGGTTTTGAAGGCTACTTTGGACAGGGCAAGTAGCCAAAAACACGATTTCCAACAGTTTTTGGACAGGCAGTCCTGTCACTTGCAGTGGTCAAACTAAGAAAAGAGCATACCTTAGACAAATATAGAGATGGAGTGGTACATGTCTTGGGTGATTTACTGCAGAAGAAAGCGACGATACTGAGTCATGGATGCTACACATAGCTGTTATTGACGGTGACACCGTGGTTCTCTGTGATAGCTGATGACATTTTACGGCCTGATGGTGAGTTTTCGATGGGCAGCAGTGCGGCCGACCTTGAGGATTATGTTCGCCTTGGACAGGTCGAGGTGCAGATGATGATCAGCCATCCAGGCAGAACTATCACTAAACAAGAACCGGTGTAAGAGGAGTCTCGTGGGGAAGGTACATGGAATTGACAAGGCGATAACTGAGCTCAGTCATCTGTTCTGTTAAGAAAACAAATGATGACCCAGCAGAAATATTCTTATAGAAACTCCAGATAAAGCAGTGAGAGAGTCTTGCCTGCTAACCTTGTGAGACACAGAAATATGGAGAAATTACCCTATAGGGTACAGTCTGTTTATTGTCAGCGTCAGACTGGAATTTATTCATAAAGAAAGTGCAGAGTGTGATGTGACAGTAGATTTGAAAAAGCTGATATTGGGCTTGACTTTTGGATTTACATTCACCACCTTGGTTCTGTCAGCACAGAGTGAATTTCGGAGCAATAGTGGAACATCATGCTGGACCTGAAGTCAAAGCACATAGTCACTGAAGGCAGGATAACTGTATTGATGGTGAAAAAACGGTGAAAAATAGCTGGGAACAAAAAGAGGGTGGGAGAGATTTGAGATTTCTGCAGAAGAGGACCAAGGGTAGAAGAAATGGGTGGAAGCAAAGCAGGGTCTGCAAAGTGAAACTGTTTTAAGTGGTGGTCATAACCATATGTGTAAGGGACTTGGGGACATCACATGATTGCAGCAAAGGGAGGAACAATGCTTTGTGAAATGTCCAGTTTGATGAGGAAGTCACCCAGGAGTATCAGTGGCATGCAGTGATCTAGGAACGTACTTCGAATTTAGCAAAGGGAACTGATGGGTTATAAAGAGCAGTAACAGAGGGATCAGTGGACGGATATACTGCTGCAATATTGGCAAGCAAAAGCTATATATCCATGATGGTGATACTGCCCGGAATATATATTGGTGCCGGGTCGGCATGACCAAAAATCTGTATCACGGTATTTTGGCAGTGTTGTGGTATATCATGGTATTTATTTATTTTTTCTTTCAAGTTCATCCTTACTGCAGCAGGAATAAAATACCCTTATGGATGTTTTTTATTAGGTGTGTTTTATTAATTATTATTATAAAACTTGTTTACATTTAGCACTATAGTATACCGAACATGTTTTAGATTATTAGATTATTAATGTATATTCAGCACAATAGTGACATGTTTTATTGATTATACCTGTGTACTTAGCTTGATAAGAATTGTTTCACTGACATGTTGTATTGATTATAACCGACATGCTTTATTGATTATAAAACCAGTATTCCAGATGAACCATCCTGAACACACACACACACACACACACACACACATGCACGCTTGCACGTACGTACGCACGCACGCACACACACACACACACACACACACACACAGGTCTGCAATTATATCTTTGTGGGGACTCTCCATTCATTTCTATGAGGAAAACTCTAATCTCAACATGACGACCAAGTCTCAACAAGTACAAGACTTTTGGCATTTTTAGTTTTTTGATTGCATTCACAGATATTTGTGGGGAACTGGAAAATGATCCCCACAACATCAAAAAAACTGGTTTTTATTACATTGTGTGGGACATTTGGTCCCCACACAGAGTCATGTGTTGCTTCAGTAGATGGTGTGGCCTACTATACAACTAGGCCATATGGTATAGTCTAAAAAAACATATGCATTATAGTAAATACATAAATCAGTAACATAATTTATCAGAAATTATGTACTGTACATAATTGTATGTGCTATACTTGTATACAACTGGCAGCACAGTAGGTTTGTTTACACCAGCATCACCGCAAACATGTGAGCATTGTGCTATGACATTACATAATGGAACCACCATCGTATATGCGGTCCGTCGTTGACCTAAATGTCGCTCTTTTGTCCTTCAGCAGAAACTATAGGCCTTCTCACTATAGGCCTTCTCTTTTCTTTTAAAGAAAGGTCTTCTGCTAAAACATGGTTTTATAAAATGTTTGTGATGGAACTGTGAGGATATGTTATAGGTGGGCTGGGTTTAACGCCAGACAGTGGCAGCTTGGTTTTGTCAATGCAGAGGTAGTGCATAAGTGCCTCCCACAGACTTGCGAGCTGCCTACAGTGAAAAATGCACAGCTTGTCCAGCTGGCACTGGCTCTTGTGCATGATGCCATGTGAATTGTAATGTGATAATAAAGAAATTGACTTGGCAGGGAGTGTATTGCAAAAGTGTACATCTTAACTTTGTAACAGCCAAACGCGGTTGTGGGACAGTGCAGACACTAATACAGAATTTGAAACATCCTCATGCAGTTTAAACCTGTGGAAACATCTAAAATTAATAATAAACTTACACTTTCTTCATTTAAACATTGATATGAATCTGCACACGTCCCATTACCAATCATACTAATATTTACATATATTGATTAGTATATGTATTGTATATACAATCTGATTATGTGAGTCATATATGGTTTAATGAAATAGACAAATGAGAGTTACAGAGAAAACTGCTCCAGAAGAGCAGGTTCATTGGTCGCAAAAACTTAAAAAAAAATAAAATAAAGTTTTATTTTAACCGTTTCAAAGCATCACAACGGCATAGGACAGAAGGCATCAACAAAGAGGAGAACTTAACAGGACAGTTAGCCTCAAAAATGACCACAGAACTGAGTGAGCATCTCTGTAAAGCCCCTTTTTAAAAAGCGTCACAAGGCTGGTGTTTATGGCAGGATTTCCATTTAGAAGCTGGATGTATCCAAGGCCAACTCATGACAATGCATGACATGGTGTAAGGGGCATGAAACCAGGACCCCAGAGCAATTGAAAAAGTAATATGCTGTGGTGAGTCATCTTTCACCATTTTTTCCTGGACAGCTTTCATTTTGAACAAGCCAAATGATACCTTCAGCCCCCAATGTCTGTTGGTATGGGCAGCTATCTTGGGCGGAGTCATTAGATCCAGTGATTGCTCTGCATTGTTTGACAGCCCAGTAATATGCCAGTGTGCAGGACCAGGTTCACCTTCTGGTGCAAATACTGTTCCCTTATGATGTCATATTCCGCGATGACATAGGCCTCAAATTCACTGCTAAAAGACTTTTCATGATCGTCAGGGTAAAGTCAGATCCGTTCGTTGGGCTCGCCAGTCACCAAATCTAAACATCATTGGACCTCTATGTGAAATTATAAAGCACAGAAATGATATAGATTTCTTTCTCTGTCATCCTCCTTCTGCTGTGTCACTCTACACATGGTGTGGGACTGAAAGAAGCTGTTCTGAAGCTGTTCTGACGGCAAGGCCCAGCTTCTTATTTGGTCTTTAACATTAATATATAATTTTTTTTTCCATTATTTTGTACATTTTTTGTCTCATCCATAATTTTCATATTAATGGTAGTAATAATAATAATTGTTGTCGTTGTTCATTCAGACCTTGACCAAGTTAAAAGGTGGACTAAGATTATTTTTATTTACAGAATTTATCGCATTATTCTGATACCTAGTATTGTTACATCCTAAATGTTAAATTCTTATGAAGTGGAACACGTAATACATTTAACACAATTTAAGCCTCAAAGCAATTATCTTATTTACCTTAAAGGGGAAGTGCAAAAGGATTCAATTACCACAAATTATGTTTAGCAGGGGACTACCTCACATAAAAAAGTTAATTAATCAGGGCTATGTCAATTTCCCTAAGCCATGCCGTTTTGCAGAGAGGTAATTAATCACAAATTTTCCAACACACAGCATGCACAGAGAACTCCAGGAATCATTTATTGGTGCTCATTTTTCAGATAGGTAGATGAGAGCTGTAGTGGTGGTACTGTGCAAGTGTATGGATTGTCAGTATATTAGTGTGAGTTTATGCATTTTTAATAAAATTAAACAGATAAACTAACTGCACTACAAGCACAACAACAACAAAACAAAGGACATCAATAATAATAATAATAATAGCTATAATAATAATAATAATTATTATTATTATTATTATTATTTAAGAGCAGTGAAATTACAAAGAAGCGAACACTAGAGCCTACAACTCTTTCTGGACTGAACGTAAAATATATACCATAGTGATACAATAAATAATTGTCTCCACTGGCCAATTAACAGACCACATCCTCTTCTTATGGTAACAGTCTACAGAGTGTTCCTGACCAGGTTGGTATTCCACAAAGCAGAATTTCCCAGTTAGCTGGATAACTTAAGCCAAATGTAAATGCTGTCCAATAGCAGGAGAAATAAGTTACATTCCGATTGGACAATCCTTACATTTGATTTAAGTTTTCTGGCTAATGAAAAAGTCCTTCTTCGTGGAATCTCCCCAGCTCAGCAAGTATCTCTTGCCAGTTTACAGTACCTGGCCAACTGAACCTCTGAATAAGTCTATCCATTGACATTTCACACATACTTTTATTCCTTGATTGTTTGTTATCAAGCAGTGGTCAGAGAGTGCATTGTCATGAAGGGTTAAGGTATGATATGCTGACATTATGTGAATACTCAACTTGTATAGATGACCAAACGGATGAAAGAAGGAAGGAAGGAAAACTGAACAATTAACCAAATGATTGATTAATCAGTTAGTAATTTAATCCAAATGTAGTTCACTATCTGACCGTAAAATCATCCAGAGAGGATTATGAAAACTATCCCATGACCCTTACCAGGAGGTCAGAAGATGGATGGATGGATGGATGATGCATCTTAGATCTTCTGAGTAGCAAGCATTTTGATTTAGTATTAAAACAGTAATGAAGTCTATAATTTATTTTAATTCATGTTAATTGTGAAAATGGTTTGCAATGTAGCCAGTTGGCCTTGGACCCCTACAGATTTCTGTAGTTATTATTATTTTTCCCACATATAACTGAATAAAAATGCATTATATTGAATAAAATTTAATGTAATAATGGCTGCAATGTAAAAATCAGTCTGAGCTTGGTTCTCAGGTCAAGACTATCATAAGCTAAATGTGTTGTTGCGTTGTTAAAATGTATTTTAAAATGTATTGTATCTTTTCACATTTTTCACTGTTATGATTTTTGGTTAATACTCACTGGAATATTAACATATTATGTGTGTTAAAGTGAACTTTTTTTGTAGCATTAAAATTCTGCTTGAATTCTTTGGTAAAGACTTTTACCACAAGGTTAACCCTGATGCCCTGGCCAAATTACAGTTCAGCCGCCATGACAAAATGGAGGCCATTTAATCATTCTTCAGTATAATATCCAGAAAAATAATGTCTTAGCTCATCACCCAAATAGGCTGATGTGTGGTGAGCTTTGACACAGAGAATGATTGCTGTGCATCATTCAGGTGGATTCTGTGTTTCATCTTTGTGGGGAAATTAAGGAGTTTCCTCCACAAAAGACACACATGTACAGTATATACATGCATATACAGGTCGGGGTCAGAGTCCAGGGTCAGGCGGTGTCCAGAGCATCTGGGGCATTTGGGGTCAAGGGTCCAATGGTGATACGATTACTCTGTTGGCCAAGGGATTCAAACCCATGACCTGCAAACAGGCAGTGATTCCTAGGCCATTGAGCGACCACTTCCAACTCTGGATGGAAAGAGTTAAGAGCTCAGCCAGTTATTCATGGTTTTTACTAACCAGGTGCTTAATTAACAACGGTAGTTAATTAACATCCAATGCTTTGATGGTGAAAATGCAGATGGGTAACATAACAGTGTTCTTCTCCCTCCTGCAGCTAACCAAATGTCTTTATTCAGGAACATAGGTGCTTGGTCTTGCTCTTTGTCACCTGTATCTCCTCCACAGTTCCAGGCTTTCCGTATCCGGCTGCAACGGCAGCAGCTGCGTACAGAGGAGCCCATTTGAGAGGCCGAGGGCGGACCGTCTACAACGCGTTTCGGGCAGCCGCCCCCCCGCCACCTATTCCTGCCTATGGAGGGTGAGTGTCCCAGCCTTTGCATTTGTTTTATACCTCAAAACTATTGCAGAATCATAGTTTCATGACATTCCTATGTACTTCATCATTTTCGTGTCCCTAAAGTCTACCAGTGAAGTTTACATCATTTCTGCACTTGTGAACTGGGCCTGTAAATAAATTCAGCATGGCTCAGACTGTGAAGAATCTGAGAATTTTTATGAATTTTAAACTCAACTGGAATAAATTACATCCAGGATTAGTAAACCAGGTCAGCTAAGTCACAGGTAAACAAATTATAGTGCATTTTCCCAGTACTCAAACGGTTCGCTATTGCTGAACAACTCTGGGAAGATGGGTTTCATTGAGTTTCCTTGTAAACATGCACTAACTTTTTTATTGTTATTATTATTTTGTGTATATTTTCAGTGTTGTGTACCAGGATGGGTTTTATGGTGCAGATATTTATGTAAGTATTCATTGATTAACATTTTATGTACTGTATCACTTTGCTTCCTTAATATGTTAGATTAATCTCATAGTTACAAGTTACGGTTCTATTATAAGAAACAATTGATTCTCAAAGTGCACGGTGCCTAAGCAGGTGGAATCACCTCTCCCCTCCATGTTTGTGGATTTGGCTTTAGCCAGAGCTATGAGTGGAGTTCATATGCTCCTGCAATATTCCTTATGTCTGCTGGAATTAATGATTTTTCAAAATAGATGGATGACTCTTGAAAGTGTAATCTTTCTCCCAGCCTAGTTACATAAATGCCAAGCAATTTTTAGAAGAATTTATTTACGTGTGCATAAATCTACAAAGAGAAATCTACAAGCACATAAATTTACAAAATTTCCTTTCATACATCAAATATGTATTAGTCAGTAGGGGAGGCTAAGACTGTAAACAAAAAAACTTTCTCACTTCACAACCGCTGGAAATTCAGTATCATTCCATTGAAGTTGTGACATTGCAACTAACATAAAACATAACTTCATAATTAGATGCATCTAACTAGCTAAATATTTAATATTGATCAACATATTTTAAGCTTTTAGCTAAAATCCCTGAGGCTAGGGCTCTGTGCCAGAAACTGGAAGGTTGCGGGTTCAAATCCCATAAATGCCCAGAGTAATTCTACTCCATTGGGCCCTTGAGCAAGGCCCTTAACCTGCAGTTGCTTCATCCTGGGTATGACGTTAATCTACATCCAGCCCTATAAGGAGGTCCTCCAACTAACAGGGAAAAGCTTGGGGGTTTGTGGGAGGATTGGCACTATAGCCACTGGAAAAAAACTCACACTGGTCCATTTGGACTAGTGTGGTGCTGAAGCATCATCTGCCACATGGCTGCACTCAGGTTCTCATCCCTGAGGTGGGTTGGCGTGTGGTGGGTGCGGCAACACACTGTAATCAGTGCATGCTCCTTACCTACCTCGCTAAAATCAACCTTCAGCAGAGATCTTCTAAGTGGGCAAAGTTACACTAAGAACAAAAGATGTAGCTTTACAAATATAGATGACAGTGTTTAATGCAAACATTGTTCTTTTTACTCTTCATGCTCAGTACTTGTGTGTTTGTGTGTGTGGTGAGGGATTATCTCCTGTGAGAGACATGTCAATTTTTCCATGTGATGCATGCTTATGTTACTACCCTGCAGTTAAATGCAGTTAGACATCCCTTTTACTTTCAGTTTTATCTGACATTTTTTTCCAGTTATGCTTTGTGATTAAAATGGATAGACAGTACAACACGAAAAGCATGAAAATTACAGGATTGTGAAAACCTGATCCACACAGTTTTCTCTTCTCAGTTATCATTAGAAGAGTGCAGTTTTGGCTGAGATTGATTGCTGCAAATTTATATGGACATTAAATATGCATTAGACAGTATTAGGAAACATATTTATTGCAAGCCATTCCGTATGGACTGTTTGAGTATATTTTATACATTTTTGATGAGAGAGAGGAAATTAAGCTGTGGAAGTGTAAAAGAGAAGAATGTACATTTAAAACCTCAAAGGCACTAGGGAAATTGTTGAACTGACAAGCAATCTCATATTTGATACCTACATATTATAGTACACTTGACTGAACAAAAGATGAATTATTATCCAGATAATGTAACTAAGACATTATAATATACTATTATTTCTATGTATCAAATGGTACTGTGGCCTCACACCTCCGGGGTTGTGGGTCTGATTTCTGGCCCAGTTCTGTGTGTGTGGATTTTGTATGCGTTTCATCTCTTTCCCTGGGATACTCCAGTTTCTTAGCGCAGTCCAAAAACATGAGGTTAAGTGGCTCTAAATCACCCTTAGTGTGTGTGTGAGTGTGAGCCTTGGGATGGACTGGCAACCCGTCTGGAGTGTCTTCCTGCTTCATGCCCTCTGCTTTCTGGGATAGGCTCCAGGCTCACCGCAACCCTGTACTGGATATGCGGTTATGGGAGGTGGATAGGGCATGCGTATTACATTGTATATGTAAATTATGTCCTGGGCGGAACCCAGGTTTCTTATGGGCCAGATAATCAACAGGTCAGAGAGGCTATTAGTCACTACTAGCTGTTGTTCTCCAGTTGCCCCAGTACATTGTTGGTTTAGCAGTAATTTAGTAATGAGCAGATGAGTACAGTAGATGAAAGGTAGGTAGAAATGCCATCAAACACCACATATTATTTTTGTAGATTTTGTTTGTGACATGAGGGACACATACAAAAGGTGAATTTTCTCCATGTATGATTTTTACCATATTTTTCGCATTAAATTAGCTTTTTTGATGTGTCTGGTGTAGGTTAAACTATCAGGCATAGTTTTAAAAAGTCCAGCTTATGCACCTCATAAAAAGGGATAATTTGGTCCAACTCTTTCAATATATTATTAGTCAGTTGATTGAAGAAGTTCGTACTGCATTTTCAATTATGAATCTCACCTTCCATACAGAGGCACATCATGCAGTAAGAAATTTCCTGTAGAGTAAGTTGTAGAATCCTGACATCTTGGGGAGTTCAAAGCTATTTCTAAGGCTTTGCTACATCATAGTCACAGCAAGAGAGAGGGTCTTTGGGGTAGGACTCTGTGGCTGTGATCGAAGGGTCGCTGTTACACATCCCACGATCGGTGGAACGATTTCAACACTGGACTCTTGAACAAGGCCCTTAGCTCCCATTGTTCCTGCCCTCTCAACTGTACGTCACTTTGGATAATAGAATCTGCTAAATAAATACAATATAAGAGATGGACTGTCAATAAATATATCCGCACAAGGAAACACTTAATGTTCGTTGTATTTTCCAGGGTGGTTATGCTGCCTACAGATATGCCCAGCCTGCCACTGCCACAGCCGTGGCCTACGGCGATAGGTAAGACATTATCACGACGTGCCATTCACCTCCAGGATCAGCCTCAAGGCTTAAGTGATACTGCTAAACACACAACTTTAACAGCTATTTACAGCCGGAGACTCATGTGGATCTTGGGTCAGTTCCCTCTTTCCATTTCCAATAAGCATCAAGCACAAAAGGCCAGGATTGTTTATTAAAATTCCATTTTCCAATTTCGACAGGCCCTATTGTGATGCACAGTGCAGTAATTGGCAAATAAGATCAATTGAGATGTCACTGTAAATGTAATTGGCAAATTAGCAGTGGTGGCTTAGTGCGCCAGCAGTAACTACCTAATTAAACAGGGCAGAATTGACAGTTTTATGAATAACCTAATTGTTCAGCAGAAGGAAAAGGCTGAAAGCATACTTTCAAAAACAATTATATGCATTATTTGCTGCTCTTATTGTCATACTTTTTGTTATTATCAATATATCTTTTTTATTAGCCAACACATTCACAATTCATGGTGCACATACATCAGCAGCAGAGCATAAAATAAGTTTTGCATAAGGGTAGCCTTTAAGTTGAACTTGTAATCATTTTTGTGTTGTTTAAATGGTGTCAATGTCATCACTTTGGAGGAGTGGTTCGAACACGCATATACACTTGTGTATGAGAGGCCAGCACTGCTGTAAGTCAAATAAGCCTTGCATGCAGGAGTTTGCAGCCAATGAAATCTTAGGGTTTGATACAATCTTGCATGAGAGTAAAGCTAGCCAATCTTGGGAGCTTTATAAACCACATTCTATATAACGCTGCAGCAGCACACATCCCGAGCTGCAGTATTGCAGTATTATCAGCTTAAATTCTCTATTAATCCATATCCATCAGATCTTGTCATTGCTAAATATGGCTAAATATTAATGTTGAAAGGGGGCGATATGACAAAATAATAACGTGATGCTATCAGGCTGGCAATACAATACATTTATTGTTTGTTTTTCCCCTAATTTATGCTGTATGGATCTATTAGTGATTTTCTCCTGCTAGCAATCTATAAAATCTATATATAAAAAAAGTCGCAGTTTGATATTTTCAGGTATTGATAGTGAATGTTAAATTGGAGCGTGAGTAAGCCTCCCTAACAGTATTTTACTCTTTTATCTCAAACCTTAACCTGTAAATGAAATCTTAAGGATAGTTTTGCTAGAAAAACCAAGGTTATCTGCCTTGGATAATGTTAATATAGCAAAGGCCCTTTGGGGCTCTGAACCTGCATCCTTTGAATTAGACATTTATGTCAATAGCCACCAAGCTACCTGCTCACCAGTGTTCAGCATCATTGTCAGCCCTACCCAGCCCTAACCTTAACTATAAGTAACCAATCAAAATATAAGACTGTTGGCATTTTTAGTATTTTGGTCACATTCACAGATTTTTATAAAAATTAATTTCCCCTTATGAGGACTGAAAAAATGTCCCCAGAAGGTCAAATAACTGGTTTTAGTCATATTGTGGGGAAATCCAGTCCACACAATGTAATATATACATGGCCACACACGTACATCCACGCACACACAGATTAGTTGTCTATATCTTTGTGGGGACCGTCCATTCATTTCTATGGGGAAAACCCTAATCCCAACAATAACAATCTTAACCCCTACCCAGCCCTAACCTTTAGCCATAAGTAAGCAAACAAAATGTAAGACTTTTGACATTTTCAGTTGTTTGATTGCAGTCACGGATTTTTAAATAATTGAGTTTCCCCTTGTGGGGCCCGAAAAAATGTTCCCACAAGGTTGAAAATCAGGTTTTTATCACATTAGGAGGACCAAATGTCCCCACAATGAACTATATACATCACCAAACACGCGCACGCACACACACACACACACACACACACACACACACTGTGTCACTGAATATAATATAGAGGAAGCTGTGGTTATTCTTACCCATCTATAGATGTAAGTAAACTTCCCCAACTTGAAGATGAATTGCACCTTGAACAAAGAAAAAAAGGTTATAAAATTAAAATGTCCTAAAACAAGACAAAAATAGATAAGTTGAATAAAAATATCTGCTTTCAAATTATTGTCATGTTGCCCAACCTATATATTTTGTATATTTCCAGTCATCATTGTTATATTTTTTATTTTGATACTTATATAACAAAAAAAAAACATTAAAATTAAGGATTTTAACTTTTAAACTTTAAATGTGGTGTCCATAAATATGCACTGTGGTTGGTCCATTTCTAACAGATTGTGGATTATGGTTCTACACATTTTTTGCGCCGTTCATAATGTGGACTACACGACCAAAAAGCCTGAAGATTGGCTTGCATGCAAGATTTAAGATGTTCTCATGTTGCATGCAAGGGTAAATGTCCTGGTGGTTGATTTAATCTTGCATGGTTAACTGCTGTTATCATATATGTATTTATACATATGTGCGTGTGTGTGTGTGTATGTATATACTGTATATGCGACATTAGGAAGACAATATGCCGCATCGCTTGGTTTTTAATTATTTTAAGTTTTATTGTTCCTTGCTTGTAAGACTGTAATAGATCCTTGGATTTCATTGGCTGTTATCTTGCATGGTGTGTAATTATCTTGCATGCAAGTTTTTCAGGAATTTTGGGAGTGTTAGTAAACATTGTATATGACCCACCCAAGAGACAATGTGGATGTGTTCTGCATCTGCCATCAGGAGGTCTTCAGTTCAAGCAAGTGCTTGATTTAAGTACTTGTCATCACCACAGTGGAGCATTTTTTTTTTTTTAGAATTCTACAGTTTAGTCTAAAACTACATGTGATCCTTGCAATAGTATATTATACAATGACTATAAATGCTATTGTGCAGCAAATTATGGATACCCTTACTCTGGTGGTCAAATACCGTAGAGGTTGTCATGTGTGAATGTGTATGTCTGTGTCTGTGTGTCTGGAAGTTTATTACACCCACTGTGCGGTTAGCCTAGTCTCAATATTGCTGTTCATATTCCTGGAAAGTTCTGGCTTTCAAAATTTTTCAGAGTAAATTCCCTATGTTCTCAATGCATTCCAGGAAACACCCAGGACTGAATCATTATCCATGATATGGATCAGTCATGTTCTTATATAATGCATAGCATAGAACCCTGATTCTACTAGAAGCAGGGATAGCACATAAGGACACAGGGATCATTTCAGTCAGCCCCTTATTTGCTGTATTAGTTGCGACATTACTTCTCTGTCACTTGTAAAAGATTACTGTAACTCCTCTGAGCTATTTTAATCTTCTGAAGCATTCCAATTTTAATTTTACTTTATTTTCTATTAGTTATGAATTTTTGTCTTTGACTTAATGTGCATTTTCTTTAAATACATGTATATTCTACATTTAATTGTTTTTTTTTGTTCTTATCTTTTTGATTAATTAAAATTTTGACTCAGATATTATTTAAATGCTGTTACTTTTTGCACAGGATCACTGTCCAGGCTCTCTAGCTGTTAAGAAGCAGTCAGGTTCACGATAGCAAAACATTTGATTAATAGAACTGACTAAGAACCACAATAATATGTATCTTATTGTGTGGACTTTGGTTTTCAGATGGGACAATTAATGTCAAAAAAACAAAACACATTTTCCGTCAATTTTCTTCAATGGATGAAACGATATGACAAGGTCCTTAAAATTCTAGTGATTATTTTAACCATAAGGTTAGTAAATTTATATTATCAGTTATTTGGACACATTCACATTTTGAGGGTGGGGGTGTCGGTCAGAGCCTGTCATAGGGTACTATTCAGTGGTGCCCCCTGGACAGGATGTCAGTCCACTGCAAGACACACACACTCACATTCACTATGGTCAACACAGAGATGCCAATTCACTGACATATAGCAATATTCCATGTCAAATTAAGTAAGGTAACAGAGAATAAGCTGTTGCTTGTATGTGTCGTCTCAAAGGAAAAAATATGAAAACATGATGATATTAAATTGGCTGAGGGAATTAAAAAAATGTAGTTGGATATGAGAAATGTGCTCACTCCAAGGAGGGAGTCTTTGTGTAATGGAGCAGCGCTGTGCCAACATTAAAAGAGTGTTTAGATTTGTGTTTAAATTCTATCCCATCAGTCATAGTTTGAGGAAGAATTACACAACAGTTCTGGCATAAATAGGGACACATTGTTGTAAGTATCCAGAATAAACAAAGCAAAGTTATACAATACACTACATCCACTTTAATTCTTCAATCTGTAGCACCTATATAAGCAAAATCCATGGATATACAATATGTATGCTTCTAATAAAGGGGATGTTTAATGTAAAGCATGGAGTGGAATCTATGATTTTATGACACAAAACATATTCAAACACATGCTGCATGAATATAATTGATAATTACATGTCATAAATTCTATATATATTTTAATGTAATTCGATATAGCTTTTCAGCCATCTTTGAGAAACAACATGCAGTATTATTTTAGGCAAAGAAAAAGAGAAGGCAGGCTCCATCAGTATTTCAAATGAGAGCAGCATTCTAATTGAGCATCTCACAGTAAACCTATGGTCCGCCACATTTTATTTTTGAAAGCTGTTGAAATCAGCATGGACTCTCTATGATGCATGGATTTTTATGCACACAACATCTTAATAGTCTGTGCTTAAAGATGCATGCTTGCATTAAGCAGCCTTTTGAAATGTTCTATAGACGTGTATTGATAGAGTCCTGTGATGTCAATATGAAGAATGTACAGCAGACCCACAAACTGCAGTTATAAATAACCCTCGAGACATAGAAATAATGGCGTGTACTATGCATACATATTTGTGTTTCTTATTTTATTCCTTTAGTTTTTCTTGTGTTTTTTTTTCTCCACCATATAACCAAACCCAGCATGCCTGTGCTCCATAACTCCTTGTGGCCTCCTAACGTACGGGGCAGCACTCCAACCCCGCTTGCTTGTGAGCTGAAATCCATTTACTGCCGGCACTCTCGCCCTCCCCATCTCCAGACATCAGCTCAGCTCGACAGACAGCACACTGCCCACTCAGCAAGCGGTATTGTGAATTTTATCTTCTCTTGCAGAAATCAATTCGTCTTCGTTGCAGCAGATGAAATTTCTTGTAACACCTCCTCAGGTAAAATATAAATAAATAAATCACTGACACTTTCTTGATGCATCCGGCAGGGACCCAAAATATCTATTTTTTTTATTTTTTTGCTTAATGCACCTGACAGCAAAGGCTTTTTAAGGCCTGTCTGTAGACAGCCGTGTTATAATTTATGGCCCTTAGCAAGTAAACTTTGTTTTATTCTTTCTTTCTGCATTTTTTTATAAACCAAACAAGGTTGTTTGACACTTGCATGGAGAGACCTGGCAGGTAGTGAACCTACCGACTTGTGTTTTCTTTAATCCACTGTGTGGTTTCAGTGGGGCATGCAATGTCTGACAAGGAGATGTGCAAGGAAAAAATAGCCAGGCAAGAGCTTGAAAGTTTAATTCATGTTAGTTTCGTTTAATCTTTTTATGCCTTGTTTTTATGGTTTTGTCTAATTTCCTTTGCTAATGCCTTTAGAAGCAATTCGTTTTAACTGAGGATTTTTCTTTTTTTTTTTGAAAGCTCCTTATTTAAGGTTACATTCAGATTATGCAGTAACTGCTTCAGTTTCAGAGTGTCGGCTTCAGGGAATAACAGCAAACAACCAGACCCCTTGCATTCATTCATTTCTCATACTCAGTTCATTAAAAATGGGATAACTGCATTGCAGTTGTGCTCACATTAATTGTACATTAATCCTGAAAGCATGAACCCAAATTTTTTGTATTTTTGTTTATCGAAGTAAACAAAGTTGTCCAGACAATAACCTTAACAAATGATTTATGTAGTTTATCCTTGAAATGTATGAAGGGGCATTACTGGTAATCGACACATGTGTGAATGCATAGCCAGTATTTGCACAGTAGCATCAACAGCATTTTTCATCTTTTTTTTCCAGATATTTTTCTTTAAAACTGGGGCTCTTTTCTTTTCATGAGTGTTTTTTATTGGCAAAGGTTGAAAAGCTAAATTTGTGTTGGACAAATGAGGTCAATGTTATTAAATTATTATTTGTGCTACTGCAGTTATTACTATTCTTATCTGTATGATTCTGAGTTCGGAAATATTCTTCTTATTATTATATTGTTGTTGTTGAACTGGTTGTCCGCTTTCATCTTTGAATCCCGTATTATCAAGAGAGCTATACTGAAAATATTAATTTGAGCCATTTTAGTGACAAATTAGTTTTGCATACTGTCACTTGAATTGCAATCACTTGAGTTAAATTTTTTAAAATAAATTTCATTAAACATTTTTATTGATCTATTTGATTAAAGTTAATCACGGATCAGTTTTTACTTGCTCTATAGATATTTTCACATGGTACACTACTTATTCCATGAGAAATATTCTTACGACAGGTGTATTTTGATACTAAATATTAGCAACAATTTAAGAACATAAGAAATTTACAAACGAGAGGAGGCCATTCGGCCCATCGAGCTCGTTTGGGGAGAACCTAACTAATA
>JAODKC010000095.1:26025991-26063954 GCA_026777985.1 Mormyrops attenuatus | reverse complement strand
CACACAATCACACCCACCACCACCCAAAACCACCTTCTTCTCAACTTAATTCCTCACAGAAAGACCATAAAAGGCTCAGATAATTATTCAAAGAAACCAGGAAAGAATCAAGAAATTATTCCTGCCTATTTTCATATAATGGACCGCGATTCTGGGTGTGTGGCTTTCTGGGGGGGCCATGCAGCCCGGATGCAAACGGACACCCTCTGTGGCATTGCCAGAGCCTTCGGCATCAGCAATCCACATCAGTGTGGATTGACAAGAATCAGATAACACCACCACAAAAATATCACTCCAGAGCAACCAAAAACTCATTATGGTCACCATTACCTCCAGCCTAAAACCTTAGACCGTAATACAGAGCCACTGATTCCCCAGAAAAGTCTTTGGAAATCAAGACAGCCACACAAGCACAGGGAGAACAAACCCTGAGAGGCGAGCCGGTACTTAAACCAAGAGCTGGCGAGTGTAAGCCAAAGCGACGAGACAAGCTTTCTGTGGACCAGGGAACTTCTCTGTGATGATACTTGTTATTACAAGCTTAAAGCAGAAGTGGACTGCAGCTGAAATCCCTGCGTGGTGTAGCACCATAAACCGACAGCTGGGAGAATTCACACAACTTCCATCGTATTAACCAGTCTCAGGCTTAACACATCACACTGTTCATTAGATCTGCCAGTTGGTGAGCTGGCACGGCATCTTAAACTGCACTCCGCTGGTAAATGCAACTTCTTTGGACATTTAGTTTATAAATCAAAAATTAATACATGTTTTTTTTTTTTTAAAGAAGTGACGATATTCAAGATGTTAAGAAAGGGAAAGTTCAGATGAGAAGACGGCGCGCTTTGAAATTTGGACGTCCTCTAAGGCGCCGCATCAATGATTTCATTCATAATGAGCGACCTATATTGATGTAATCCGTCTCTGATGTAATCCCTTAATGAGCGTCTGACAAACGAAAACCACACGCATTCAGTAACATTTTACAGTAGAAACACTGACATGATTCAGAGGACGTGTTGGAAACCGGACATATGATATATTACCCCACTTTGGAGTTTTTAGCATAACCGGCGCATGTCATAAATGGACGATGACAAATGGGCGACTGTTAAAAATCAGTCGACGAGTAAATGTCAGGCTACATGCATTGATAAACTACACCACTTAAAAAAAAAAACGCTTTCTGTGTGTCTGGAAAACTTTTACATATTTTTGGCACAGAGTAGAAATAATAAGGATCGAACACTTTAGTTATAGTTTATCAGTAACTTAAATATAACTTTAAAATTGGTAAGTAAACGTGTTTGCCATCGAAACTGAAGCAACGGGACGGCAAGTGTAACTGCAGATGGCTGGAAGTGAACGGTTAAAGCGGAACAAACACTGCGGTGTATTAGCGCCACCTTGCGGCAGTTCATTAGATGTCACGCATAATGGCTGCTCAGCCCTGCGGTCCGGGGGCAGCGTCTGCCTACCCGTGTGCTTCCTTCCAGGGGGGCAGGAATCGCTCCTTCTGTGACGCGATGGTTCACATGGGGCTCGCATCCCACGCTGGGCGTTTTCCACGGCTGCTGGCTGTGTGGAGCCGGATCTGCACTTTGCGAAGTCGTGCGCTCAAAAGTTTAAAAAATAAAAGAAAAACAGCAATAAATAAAAGAAAAAGATACCGCTTTAGGCTAAGCGGCGTCTCGAAATGGCCGAAGTGTGTGTGTAACGTGACAGACTGACGGGCCTTTTGCTGGTCCTGCCTGTAATGGGCTCCGGGCCCCCGGGCCCCCGCTCCGGATAAGCGGTCGTGCAGATGACTGTGTCTCTCGGATATTCTTCTGTATCATCTACTCAATCTTTAAAGAATAAAGCCCGAGACCAACCCCAAACGCCCATGTGGTAATAACGGCGTATATGGCCAAGTCCCCGACTTCAAACGGAGAAGCAGACATGTCGTTTATGAAACACGTTACGATTAGGTGAAAGGGGAAAACACAAATTGATTAAAAACAACATGCACGGTGTGTCGCAAGCGATGTTTTTCGTATGTAGGGGGGGCTTATGTCTCAGAGAACAAGGTGCCGAAAGAGAGACAAACGGGTGTTTCAATTACCGGCGGAATTTGTGGCGCTTCCCGATACATATGCGACTGATCAAGCCAACACGAGAGAAATAAAATCCCTGCACTAAAACTGATTGCATCGTTAATAGATCTTGTTGAATAAATAATGCCTAACCGTTTTTAATGAAAGGGGGTGTTATAAACATGTTTATATAGGTGGATACAAGACTGCTTTCCCAGTAACTACACCGCTATGTCCCCCGAACTAGCGCAGCGTTAACGGCGGTTTGCGCCCTCTGGCGGACGGAGAAGTCAAGCGAAACCCGGGGGCGCTCGCCTAGGCCAATGCCTTGGTCACGCTTCACTTTTCCGCGTGACTTACAGCCCGCGCGCGGACTCCTGTGCACATACTGTACAATATCTGTGGCGGTCGGCGGATTCGTGCAACAATATTGTTCCATCAGACCAGCTAAGTGCAGAGGTATAGCGACAAACAGGGCCTACAAGCGGTGTAATGAAACCGGTAAACTTTTATAGACGCTTTTCAAGGTGTTACTAGGCTTCTATGCCACTTTGTCACTGTAAATAGATTCTCGACACTGCCCGAAGTTTGTTATAACTGCGACTTGAAATATCTAGATGTTTTTCAAATAAATAATGTGGTGGGTTACTTGATTTCCTGAAATGACTAATCGATTATCAAATCGATTACCGACAGCCATACTGTTTACAAATATGCAATTACAACTTTAGTTTAGTAAAGTATTTAGTAAAGAAAAACATTTATTCCACAAAGAACTCTGAAATAAATAGAAGATAAATGATGCTGATATCAGTACTGCATGGGTCAGAAAAAGCACTTTGTCTGCTAACAGACTCTTTTTCTCAGTTTATGGCGCTAGGTCAGCCCTGATGGAGTCCAACACACACTGGGAATGAGTCTGACTTACTGCTGGCAGTGCGAACCAAACTCTCGCTCTGGTTATACAGGGACCTGATGGCCCGTGACATATGTACCCCACACTCCTCACACACCCCTACAGGACTCCCCGAGGGACATGGTCATATGCCTTTTCCAAGTCAAAACACACGTTCAATATACCAGTCGGGCAAACTGCCATGAACCCTCCAGTATCCTTGTGAGGGTGAAGAACCGGTCCAGTCTTCTGCAACCAGGACAGAAAACGCATTGTCCCTCCTGGATCCAAGGTTCTTGAAACGGAGGGAGCCGCCTCTTCTCCAGTACCCCGGCATAGACCTTCCCAGGAAGGCTGAGGAGCGTTATCCCCCTGGAGGTGGAACACATCCAGTCCCCTTTTTAAAGATGGTGACCACCACCCCGAGACATTGGGCCTGCCTGCCCAGAGACATTCAATAACCTGTGACTCTTCTGGTTTACCGGCTTGTTTTATGGTGTGATCGCGTAGGAGATGTCTGTGGCCTGACACCTTCAACGGATTTCAGTCACAGACTAGATACAACTACTGTGAAGGTGAAGACGGCTCTAAGCTCACTTCTAAAATGTGAATTTATGTATTTGTGTGACCTATTCTTAACTCTGTCCAAATATCCAAAATAACAGGTTGTACTGAAGTCTCTGATCCTCCAGTGGCTTGTCATGTGACAGTCTCTGAATGACTTGGAGAGCTCAGAGGTTAACCCATTATCAGTAATATTTGACAATGCCTGGTCCAGGCCGCACAGGTCGGGGCGTCCCCGGACGGGACGCACATATTAACATTACTAACAAGATACAGAGGCGTTGATCTATAGCTCAACCAATGAAGTGAGAATGAATGAATAAATGAAGCAAGAAGCAACAACCAGGCATTTAAATGTGAATCATGAAAAAGTCGTGAAATGATCAATGAAATGAAAAATATTTAGTAATGAATAAACGTTATTTTTGAATATTGCCTGGTCATTAAAAAGTAGTAAAGGTTAACATCATCCGTGTGCCTGAATATGCATGATCCGTTTGTTATTCGTGCAAATTTAAATATCAAATATAAAAATAGTTTCAAAATATTTAACTAACATTTAGAGGCAGAATGAGCTAAATAACCATGACTGTGTCATTTTCGCATTCAAAGCGATGGGTATACCCCCCCCCCCAATTCCACAGGAGTTCATGGAGGATATACAGGTGCAGAGGGTGACATTCCGTCATTGTCGTTTGGTCTTTGGAGTAAACCCTTCCCCAAGGAGGGTCCCAGTAGCATCTCCGTGCTCAGGCCCTACCCTCTTTATCCTGGGCCACCATGCTCTTTCTACGCAGTGGAGACGTTCCAACATCATTTTTTTTTGCTCTCTTCAGTGCAGTTATTTGGGATTCTGTCCTTGTCCTCCTGCTCTTGTCTTTGAATAGGCTGCACACTGTTCCAGGGCTAATCTGTTTAGCGTCCCGTGTCTTTTGGTAGACTGTGCCAGTTTGCCCTGTGTGCGGCCGATCGGTGGGAGACGCTTGCAGTTGTGATTCGGATTCGGCCATAAGCAGTGATCGAATGGGATGATGACTGGAAAGGCCTCTTTCCGTTTTCATACAGGCAGATGAGAGTTACTTTGTCCCAACGCAGCCATTTTCTGTGGGCGGCTCATTAAATGTGACAATGCTACCCGGACGCTCCTCTTGGAACAGGCTTCGTTCTCTGTTTGAGTAGCTGCAGTCCCTCCTCTATACCTTCTACCCAGCACTGGGTTTCCCAATCACAGTTTCGTCCTAAATCTGTACCAAACATACACTGTTAAATCATTAAAATTTATAACCCCTCATGGACCATTAAATTGTGGTTATTACTTTTCTTGAGAAACTGGGAAGCTGCGGCGCATCAGTAAATAGAAGTTAATAGGCCATGTATGTTTGATCATCTCCTGTTACACTGCAAGATTCTAAATAACATTCTTTTCATTGAATGAGAGCAGAGTCGTTTTCTAATAAATAAAAAAATGCAGTTGCCGGTAACTGCTCACTTACTAACCCTCTCATGTCTTGACTGTGTTTAAAGTTGTTCTTCAATCTACCCTGAATTCCGGCAATTTAAACCACAAGAGTGAAAGACAGGCATGGAACCACATCGATAAATGACAGGTTTGTACTCCCCAGAAATTTATTTGCTATCAGACACATAGCCGGGTAGCAAACTTATGAGTTAAAATCCCCCTCTAGCCGGACACCCTCTGACATTCATTTCTGGCTATGGGCCTAGTGAAAAGGATTTTAAAAATATAAGCCCATGGACGGTAATAACCAAGAGCAGGCCAAGTTAAAGTCTGCGTGTGACCACCTGCGTCCTGCTGGACTGGGACCATCTGAACCAAGAGGCTGCGGGACAGGGGAGTCCGCCTCTGAGCCAGAGAGACTACATGGTGATTCACCACTACAGTATCATGATAACAGGCCCCTCGTGATAAACCCCTCCCACATTGCCCCTCCCACTCAACATTCGGCTCCTGACTTGCTCACTTGACTTCCTCTGCCGCCCCCTGGAGAATGGGCTCCCCCTTTGGGTCTGGTTAGGGCTGGGGCTTCCTCTGCCGCCCCCTAGAGGACGGGCTCCGCCTTTGGGTCTGGTTAGGGTTAGGGCTTCCTCTGCTGCTCCATGGAGGTTGGGCTCCCCCTTTGGGTCTGGTTAGGGCTTCCTCTGCTGGCCCCTGGAGGATGGGCTCCCCCTTTGAGTCTAGGTTCCTCCCAAGGTTTCTTCCTTCTACGGAGTTTTTCCTTACCACTGTGACCTCAGGCTTCCTCGCTGCCAACTTTAGGCACAGATATCGTGAAGTGCTTTGAGTGCTTTGAATGTAATGTTGTGAATACGCACTATACAAATTAAACTGAACTGAAATAGAATTTTAGCGACATGCCTCTCAGAGACTCCACCTCTGAGCCAAAGCGCCTACATGGTGATTCGCCATTAGGGTGTGATATGCAGTCAGCCCGCTTCCTGGGTTATAGACGACGACTTTCAGCCTTCTAATCTATACCCCGCAGGTGTTGGAGGTTCCAGTCTTTGAAAGGAGTTTGCCGTTAGACCCTTGAATCACTTTTCCCTTGCCCTACAGAAAAACATGGAGTTGTATAAAAAATTTATATCACTTATTAATAAAAGCAAAAATCAGGTGTGGGGGGGCTCATGGCCAGGTACCTGATCCTCGTGTCACCACAGGGACAAGTCGTCGGGACAGACTTCCATCACTTTCAGTGTGAAAAATGTCTTCTTACCTTCCGAGTTTCTTAATTTTTCAGTTCCGCAAACTCCAGGAGGCCGTGGAAGAAAATGTTCCTTTATTTTCCATTTTAAGAGAATAGCCCTGTCCAGCAATTAAAAACGCTTCCCCCGTTTGAGATGTCTTCATCCATTATATACACAGCAGGATGTACCACCGGCCTCTTACACAGGAGGTGGGGAGGGGGGTTGGTGGTGGATACAAACAGGACAGGCAGTTGAGGTGCAGTAAAACAAACGCAAATCACACTGCAGTACATCTGATCGGAGTGACTATTTTTTAGATTTGGATAAGGATTGCAGAGACACGTTCAAAAGTTTAGTTTAATATTAGGGTTACATCTGTACCAAAATCATATTCCAACAAGTATTTATAGAATTTTTCTCCTGCTGTAAAACATTCACAGGATGCCCTTCCACAGATACAGACACAAGGCTAGTCAACCTGATTTAACTCAGACTCATTTTCATAAACTTAAATCTCACTAAATCATTAAATAGGTCTATACACATAAAATTAATCCAGTAGCAAGTATATAAAGTTTTATATGAGAAAAGATTTCAATTTTTAAAAACAAACCATGAACTACCTAGGGAACAAGAGGGTCCCAGTCAGTGTGTGTGGAGGATTCCAGAGGATTCCGCGCTGAGGGGATCCCCGCCCACTGCCTAGATCTTGTCCAGCTCCTTGAGCAGTTCCCCGAAGCTGGTGACGTACCACGAGCATCGCTCTTTCACCTGCGGTCTGACCACATTTCCTCCGAATCCAATGAAAGCATTCTGCAGCCAAGGTGACAGACACACAGAGTACCCGTCAAAAGTTTGGACACGCCTACACATCGTAACGTTTATTTGTACTATTCTTTACATTTTTTTATAAAAACAAGAGCACTATTAAAAATATAGGGTATTTATTAAAATATACAGTATTTAGAGAGAAAAATAGTAGTATTTGTTTCTGGGATGGGGAGAGCTCTGTGGGCTGGGACTCAGAAGGTTCTCAGTTCAAATTCTGCGATCAGCAGCCTTTGATTAACCCGAATGGCTCCAGGGACTGGTGGACCCTACTGTCCCCTCTATGCCAACGAGTCCCTATAAGTGAGGTGGCCTCCTGTGATGCTTATCCAGCTGGCTGAAGGAGGTCCCACAAATATGCTGAGCTCTCATTGGCCGCTTTTCCTTCACTGTCTGATCAAACTCCTCCAGAACCGTCACTCCTGTGCTTAGGGCAGGTGACCAGGTCATGTGATACGACACCATTGCTCTGCTTTGTAAATCCTTTTATAGGGACTGAGGCCAAACTGAATGAATTTCCACTGAACTACCAAGCAAATGCTTTTGTCCCAGCAGTCACTGGAATAGGCGAGAGTTTGGTTTGGGGTGGGGGAACACAACTTAATAGGGCAGCATGTGGCTCACTGGGCTAAGCCTTTATGCCTGAATCGGAAGGTTGCCAGTTCAAGCCCAGCCTCAGCGCACCTGCAGGTGCATGAGCACGACCCTGAACCCCCAGCTCCCTGGGCGCCGCTATGGGTGGCTGCCCTTCGCGACCGGCTGGCTCTCACTGACAGAAGCAAGTTGGGGGAGGTGTGAAGAGAACTTCCATGGCGGTCAATAAAGAAAAAAATTAAGGTACACTTCCCCCTGGTTCCTGCGGCCCAGTAGACTTTTATCCACTTCAGCAGTGCTGCACTTTAAGAGTACAGATTATGGACCACATCAGATCCGTTCTGCAACCGTCGAGTTACAGGGTCGCTATACTCCACGGTTACGTCAGCGGCAGGCTTCAAGGGCACCTGGTGGAGATGCTACACGTCATGTGATTTCATGAAGGAAAACTAATCTCTGTGTGTAGACTGAAATACCGCCAAGTACCACAAGTGAAGAAGGTCCCGCCTGGTACCGACTCTTAGGGCTGTGAAAGAACAATGAGTTAATGTGTTTATGACTCTCTCTTACCGTGTGTAAAATGAATGATATTCTGATACCCAAGTGGGACAATAGAATGAGCAAATCCCAGAATTCAGAGCTAAAACCAAAACATTCAGCTGATGGCAGGGATAGACGGGCAAACACGGGAACTGGCTTAGTTTCATTAGAAAAGAAAAAAAAATAAAAAATGCATGCGCACACACACACACACACACACACGACAGTGTGAAAGGAATAAATCCCACCCCCGCACACACACCAAATTTAACAAACATGTTAAGAAAAATAAAAGTATTCCCTGCTGTTATTGGAGGAGCTCGGCATGTACTCGGCCAATCGATGATCTTGCTGTTAGACTCACTCACACCATGCCGCATGTTCGTAATGCGAGTGTCCTCACACAAGAGGCTTTCACTCTTTGCTGGGACCCTCGTCTGCTGTTCTCCATTTTCCGTTCTGCCACATTGCAGAGTAACTGAAACAGCAAAATTTTAAACAGAGCACCACCAGGCGACACCCCCCAAACGGTCTACTTACTGCAGGGGGGCAGGCCTCCATGTCTGTGGCCCCATCTCCAATCATCACCACCTTCTGGAAGCCGTACTTCTCCTTCAACATGCTGATCACTTTCCCTTTGCCGCCAGACTCCGCCGTGGGCTGCGTCTCGTCGAAACCCGCATACTCGCCTGCACAAAATCCGCTTCGTGAGAATGAGATCAGCCCGGCAAGCCACCAAGCAGACCGGCGGGTTGTCGCTCACCGTTGAAGTAGAATTTGAGCCGGTTGGCATAGACGTGATGCGGGGGGATCCCGAGCTGCGAGGCGACGTGCTCCACGATACAGCGGAACCCTCCGGAAATGAGGAAGACCTTCACACCGCCATGTTGCAGGCGTGCAACCAGCTCCCTGCACAAGTACATGCACACGTCAGTGTCACGCAGCCCGAGCCCTTGCATGGGGGGGGTCTTGCTTTGGGTGTGAAGCCATTCCATCACATTATTTTAATTTATTCATGATTATTGCATCGTGTAGCAACAAAATTACCGACATACACCATTTACACAGATACATTTTCCCGTGTGCGATTTAGAGTGTCCCCATAACAAGCAAACATTAGATTCAGTTCTAAGCGCCCATTACCCATGTTACTGCCTTAATGGTCCAAGCCGAGATTTAACCCTGACACTGCTGAAGGCCAGGCCACAGCCCCAAAACCCCAGGCAGACTGCGCACAGAAACAGACCAGATGCTTCACAAGTTAACTGAAACCCACTTTCACTTACTTAATACCTGGAGTCAGTTGGGGTGGGTGGTCGGTAATCAGCTTGTTCACTTGTTCCCGAGAGCATCTTATGATGCACAGCCGTTCGGTCAACGCCGTTTTAAATGACATCGACCCCCCCATAGCCTTGCGCGTCCTGAAATTCAGATCACATCTGTATGTACAATAGCCTAAATATTTATAAGGTTACATAATGTTGGGGGGGGTTTCACAAAGCAGGATTTTCCAGTTAGCCAGAAAACTTAAGCCAAACGTGGAGAAGTAGTGACACTCTTACTGGACACTCTTTACATCTGCTAAAAGTCATCTGACGCTGGGTTAGAGTTTAACGCGGATCACGTACATCTCGGTGACGGCGTCCCCCACGCCGCAGAACTTGGCCAGCTGGTCGATGCCCTCCTCCCGGATCACGGTACTGTCCACGTCCAAGCAGACTGCGTCCGCGCTCCTGAAGATCTCCTTCGTCTGGGCTAAAGTTGTCATGGCGCTGTGCAACCCCCCCCCCGAAAATCAGATCACGCACATTACCCACACAATGGGTAAAACAGTAACATGATTTATGATGGCAACGCCTTAGAATAAAAAGCAACAACAAAATTCACAGTGGATTCCGAGGGAGACTTTTCTGGTTAGGGGGTGCTGCATTACATTTGACACTAGTTAGAGAGCGTTTATCTAGTTTAAGCAGGTCACGAGATGAGCACGCCCCCGACCAGTGCGCGCACCCATCCTCAGGCTGCGCGCCCGCATCTAGGTACCGGCTGAACTGAAGATTGTCTGTTCGACCGAGATCCACCCACGCACGACGCAACTTCAGAAATTAAACTATTTGAGAAACGTCACGTCCAGTTTGCATGAAGTGTTTTTATTGCATTAAAAACATCTTTCAACATGGTCTATTACGCTCGATTTTGTTTTTTCTCCCAATCAAGTTACCTTTAAAGAGCAATCCATTCATAATGAGGAGGTTTTGTCTTAGCTATTCGCCCAGCTGAAGATATTGCATCACCCGTCACGAAAAAGACACTTCCTGTAGGTGGCATTAGGCGCTGATGCCGGAAAGTAAACTTCGGCAGCAGTTAGTGTAATAAGGAGTTACTTTTACCAATAAGACAACGCACACACAGACTGGAGCTAGAAATTAATTTAGTGTCGTTTTTACGCAGTGGGAGAAAAAAAAATAAAAAAAATCTGTCAATGACAGCCCTGAAATTAGTACCGTGATTACCTCTTCCGTAAAATCGTACTCCTTGGCATGAAACGTTGATCTTCCCAAACAAATCCCGACCGTACGCTTCACTAAAAAGGGTTGCCGATTTTCCTTACGCTATGAAACGCAAGGAGAGTTTTAAACGATCCTGTAACAGTTCGGCGACTCCCAAGCGTCTATAAGCGACTGGATGCCCTCAGTGCATTGGTCGGTACTCGGGAAAAACGAGCAGCCGAGCAAATCAAAAGACAGGCACTTTTGGAAGACCGCCCTCCTCCGAAGTTCACGGCAGGGGATCAGAGGGTTACCCTCCAATTCACAGGTCTTGGGACGGTTGCGGCTTCCCCAAATGACCTGCCGAGGGTCCCATCATGGTTAAGCAAATCCGATCTTGGATCAGCACCTAGACAGCAGCGGGGAGAAATTCGTAAAATTAAGTCATGCAACAATACAGTTAATCTGTGGCATTACGCCTAAAAAGCACGACTAACGACCTAACAATGAAACTAAGGCAATAAGTTGTCAACGATTGCCGGATGACTGCTTTCCCTGATGCACCATCCGTAATCCCTAAATCAAGCGCTGCGCAAAAAAAAAAAAAAAAAAAAGCACCGCGAGCCGCTTGCAGATAGAAGTAAAGCTAATAAGCTGACGCCAACTTCAGCCAGCAGATGGAGCTTAAGAAGCAGCAGTGAGCGACGTGGCGCGCAACCAATCACTGATGGGGGCTGGAAGTCCGTGCCGAGGAGCTGACCAATCATTGATGGGGGCTGGAAGTCCGTGCCGAGGAGCTGACCAATCAGAATCTAGGAGAGAGGAAATGACAGAAGGCAGCGCATGTGCCACAGAAGAGTGTTCTAGAAACCGGCGAGGGCCTGCGATCCGCTACCCGCTCGATTCATTGTAGCGTCGGCTCTCGGCTGCCTTGTACCAGGATGACTGCTGTGAAAGCGCTGAACCCGAAGGCCGAGGTAGCCCGGGCCCAGGCGGCCCTTGCCGTGAACATCAGCGCTGCTCGCGGGCTTCAGGACGTGCTGAGAAGCAATCTGGGCCCGAAGGGAACCATGAAGATGTGAGTGCGTCGGACCCTTTGTTAGCATCCCGAGCGGCTAGCGGAGCCGGCGCGGCTAATGGCCGAGGCAAAACCTGTTCGCACAAACTGGAACCTCCCGTGTTCGGTTAGGGCCATCAGGGAACCGCCGCCCCCGGTTTAACGAAAGGCGCTTTGATTGAGTTTTAAGCGCTAAGCCGCGGCACGGGGCCTCCGCGCGCTACCTATAGCGCAGCCATGGCCGATGCACGCTTAGCATGGATTAGCATTACGGCTAAATTGGCCAAAGTACGGCCGTATGAACTTTAATTTTACGCGAAGCAGCTAGACGCTGCCCGTTTCCCGCATTTTCATTAGGCTTAAATAGTAATTGCTAAGATTGATTAGTGATGGCTGGCTGCGGCGCGGCCTGGATGGGTGGGGTGAATTAGCATTATACACACGTGGTTGGTGTCGATTTTGCTTAATCATAAGCCGACTGAGCAGCATTTCAGTTCAGTGCATTACAAAAACTGCCCAACCGCCCTCTGCACTGTATCGATGGATGTGAAAGATGGAGTTTAGGCTCTGCCTGTGCAATCAAACGCCCTGATCGTGCTGCCGGGCTCCGGTCGTCTGCTTATCCCGTTGCGTGTCCCCCATAGGCTTGTGTCTGGCGCCGGCGACATAAAGCTGACCAAAGATGGCAATGTCCTGTTGCATGAGATGGTAAGAGATGCGAAGCAGTTTCCCTAAGCGCTCGAAATTGTATAATGGTGAATTATGGTATTGTGTTTGTCTGCACAGGGAACACCCATGTGTGCTTCGTAGCTCCCTTGGTCATTAGCCTGTGCTAAAGTAAAAGTCTGGCCTGTACCTCTGCATTAGAAGAGCTATCGTTCCTTCTACATGTATTCATCAGACCAGCACATTCACTGTAAATTCGTGGATTGATTTTCCATATAATTAAAATGCCTGAATTATAATCCATCCCCTTCTGTACTTTTCGTCCAGTAAATATGCGAAAGATTACCATTAGCATGTGTATGAATTACTTTTTCAGTTATTATGCTTAGTTTATGAGAGAATAGATTATTTGTTTTAAAGTACAGTATTATCATGTTTAAGCTTTATTATTGGTGGCATTTACTAGCTAAATGGACTTTGATTCTTTGTTTCCAGCAAATTCAGCATCCGACTGCCTCTTTGATAGCTAAGGTGGCGACTGCCCAGGATGACATCACTGGGGATGGAACAACCTCCAACGTGCTTATAATTGGGGAGCTTCTGAAGCAAGCAGACCTCTATGTGTCGGAGGTAGACAGTCCTGAAGGACACCTGCATATTTAGATGGTCATGATTAACCCTCTGAGCGCCCAGATGTACTGAGTCTGTGCTTTTTGTCCCTATTTTATCTGCAGGGTCTCCATCCTCGGATTATTGTTGAAGGATTTGAAGCGGCGAAGGAGAGAGCTTTGGAGGTGCTGGAACAGGTGAAGGTGACCAAGGAGATGGATCGAGAGACGCTCATCAACGTGGCTCGGACTTCCTTAAGAACCAAAGTTCACGCTGAGTTGGCAGACCTCCTGACAGAGGTGAGATTCTTTGGTGACCATGACCATCAGACACTTGGATGCTTCATGAGTTCTTGTTTGTGGGTGGAATACACTGTAGAGAAGTTAAGGGATGCTTAGCTGTACACACTGTTTGTGGGCCTCTGCCAACTACCATCAAAGAGTAAATGCTCCTTCCATTGAGGCCAAGACTTTCTGTAGGGGTAGGTAGTGTTTATAACTGTTTGTTTTTTTTTTTTTTTATTGAAGAGCGTCAACCTGGTAGGTCTAATCTGCTAATGAATGTGTGCTGAAATAGAAGCCTTCATACATGCAAATATGAGAGACTAAGTGACCGTGGCGTAGACCACACGTCCCACACGTGTGGGATCTGAACATGATCAGTCACCACCATCTTTCAGGAGGTCATGTATTATCATGGAGTGAGAGAGTGAATGCTGAGTCTTGTCCAACAGTGGCTTTGCACAATCGCAAGCCGCTTGTGCGGCGAGAGGCAGCCTGCTGGTCCGATCAGTGTGCGTAGTGGGATTGTCTTCAGCAAACGCCCTTCCTTCTCGTGTTAGGCTGTGGTTGATGCCGTGCTTGCTATCCGGAAACCAGACGAACCCATCGACCTGTACATGGTGGAGATTATGGAAATGAAACACAAAACGGAGACCGACACAACGTGAGTTGTAGTGCTCCCCTTTCAGAATGGGCTACGGCAGGGGTGAGCAATCTTATCTGCAAAGGGCCGGTCTGTATGCAGGTTTTCGCTGCAACTGCCTAATTAGGTCACAAATTAGAGGACTGATTGGATGAAGAGTCCTCACACCTGGGTTTGAACAGCTGACCTAAAGGTTACCCCAAAAACCTGCACACACACCGGCCCTTTGTGGATAAGATTGCCCACCCCTGGGCTACGGTGTCTCCACATTTCAATCTTGTCCAAATGAATCTTCATTATTAAGTGTTAACTGCTCGGTTGGTGCCACAGGCTGATCAGAGGCTTGGTGTTGGACCATGGGGCTCGTCATCCTGACATGAAGAAGCGTGTAGAAGATGCCTATGTGCTGACCTGCAATGTCTCCTTGGAGTATGAAAAGACGTGGGTATCTCTGTCCTGAAAAAAGCCTGAGGTATCACTGTTAGGCCCTTCAACAAGGCCCTTAGTCCCGACTCCTCTATGGGCACGTGAAGCTGGCTGATCCTACATTCCAACTCCAAAACTTGTTCATCTGTATATCCATGTGTTGATGTCCCTCAGGAAGAGTACGATACGCGACAACTACCCAGTTTCCCCACAGGGATGAATGAAGTAGCTCTTTGCTTAGAGTGGCAGTAATTGTGTTTTAGCAGAACCTGTTGGTTGAAGCCCAGGTGACGTCTGTGTGCTTCTCTGTTCTTGGTTTCAGCGAGGTCAACTCTGGCTTCTTCTACAAGAGTGCCGACGAGAGAGACAAGCTGGTCAAGGCTGAGAGGAAGTTCATTGAGGAGCGAGTGAACAAGATCATTGACCTGAAGAGAAAAGTTTGTGGGGACGGACAGAAGGGATTTGTTGTGATTAACCAGAAGGTACAGGGCCTCGGGTTTCCGACCAAAATGAACGACTAATGTTCATATTTGCCATCAGTTTTATATGTGATTTGCTGAAAAGGTGGCAATGGTGGTGAGAGAATGCTGAACACCCCTCAAATTTGTATAATGGTGAACTGAAGTATTATACTTGTCTGGCATGTTTGTCTGCACAGGGAACACCCATGTGTGCTTCGTAGCTCCCTTGGTCATTAGCCTGTGCTATAGCGAAGGCCTGGTCTGTACCTCTGCATTAGAAGAGCTGTTGTTCCTTCTATATGTATTCAACGGATCAGTACAGTGAAGCTAAACTGTTGGTCTACAGCAGGGGTGGCCAATCTTGCCACAGAGGTCGAGTGTGTGTGTGTGCAGGTTTTGGGGTAACCTTTAGCTGTTCAAGCTCAGGTGTGAGGACTTCTGCCAATCAGTCCTCCTAATTAGTAATTAGTATCTAATTACAGAGTTGCAGCACAAACCCACACACACGATGGCCTTTTCTGGAGAAGTCTGGCCACCCTTGGTCTACCTTTTTAAATGATGTGGTCGCTCACTGAATTAATTGGCATCTCCCTGCGGACAGGGCATCGACCCGTTCTCCCTGGATGCCTTGGCGAAGGAGGGCATCGTGGCTCTGCGCAGGGCCAAGAGGAGGAACATGGAAAGGTGCAGCTTGACCCTATTTCAGCAGCTTCAGGGGCTGCATCCTTCTAAGGCTGCGTTCGACAAGGTTCCCATTTCGAAAGCTCTTCCAAATGCAGTCTAGAAACGCATCCTTTTGCCGAGGTCATGAAGGATCCACTTGATGGATGTTACACAGCCCAATGATATCCCATGATTCATTGTGCAGAGATAGTGGGTGTGTCCCGCTTATGCTATAAGAGCAGCACTTCGTGATAAGGATAAGGGTGTGAACAGCTGGTGATGGTAATATAAAAAAAACTTTAGGGTAGACCGTCCCATTTGACACCGCTTTCTGTTCGACCTTTGAAGAATGCAGCCTACAAAGGCTACACCTTCCAGGGATGCAGTGCCTGAATTGATTGACTCCCTTGAGTGTCGTGAGATCCTGCATTTTGAGTGTCCCTTTGCCCCTTCTGTGGTAGTTATGTGGATGACCCAGAACTGTAGGACTGTCACCCACATCCCCAGTGGTGGCTGTCTGGCATGGCTGAATTCTGCATTACTCTGTCAGTGGTTTGTGCAGTCAGACACCATGCGAGAGCAACGTCGTTCACTTGCTGTTTAGTGCAGTGGTGGCCTTCTCCCATTTAGGCCACTGCACAGGGGTGAATACAGTGCATATACAGCAGGAAGGCCAGTGAGGACGTGCCGTTCCACTCCGGGTGACCACTGCCTTTCTGTCTGTAGGCTCACTTTGGCCTGCGGTGGCATCGCGATGAATTCCGTCGATGACCTCACACCAGAGTGCTTGGGCCACGCTGGGCTGGTGTACGAGCACACGCTGGTAAGTCATTTCCATGGTGTATCACCTGGAGGGGGTGCTGGAGAGCGGAGGGTTGGAAGCTGCCAGTGCCTGCTAGTGTTCCTGATTGGTCTGGCTACCCCTGTTGTGCAGGGAGAGGAGAAATACACATTCATCGAGAAGTGCGGTAACCCACGCTCGGTGACGCTGCTGGTGAAGGGGCCCAACAAGCACACGCTGACCCAGATCAAAGATGCCGTGAGGGACGGACTGCGTGCTGTCAAGAATGCCATTGAAGACGGTTGGTTTCCCTGCTGCTGCCGCCGACTTGACCAGTGGCTGTTAAATTAGCATCTAGTATGGCTAGCTAATTAGCATCGCTCAGCGGCTACACAAGACGATGGGGTTCTGGAGACCCGTGTGAGCTCACTGGGCCTGTGCTGGTGCCTCCCCTGCAGGGTGTGTCGTGTCAGGGGCTGGCGCCTTCGAGGTGGCCGTGGCCGACGCTCTGGTGAAGCATAAACCCAACGTGAAGGGGCGGGCCCAGCTGGGAGTGCAGGCCTTTGCAGACGCCCTACTCATCATTCCCAAGGTACTTAAGTTCTTCTGAAGCTGAAACTTAAAGCCAAATGTTTTTGTTCAGTTTTAATTGTCGTTTTTCTGTCTTAGGTTCTGGCACAAAATTCGGGATACGACCCACAGGAGACCTTGGTGAAGCTTCAGACTGAGCATAAAGAATCGGGACAGCTCGTAGGTGTGGACCTCAACACAGGTAGCGGCATTTCTCGATTTGAAGTTGTGTGTCTGACATTGGCAGGGGACACTTAAGTAGGCCAATAGGATGCTACAGTGATAAAAATTGGTGGTAAAGATGCTAAGGCAGGGTGATGTGACCATGTAGAGTTGAATATGTCCTCGTCTTCAAAAGGGGAACCGATGATTGCTGGGGAAGCTGGTATCTGGGACAACTACAGTGTGAAGAAACAGCTTCTACATTCGTGGTAAGATGTGGGGTCGCTGAAGAATCTCCACTTTGTGCACTGCATGGTTAATGTCACCCTAAGTCAAAACTTTCTGTCTCTCAACAGCACAGTCATCGCAAACAACATCCTGTTAGTTGATGAGATCATGAGAGCTGGCATGTCGTCCCTTAAGGGTTCAGCCTGACCTGGCCTTCCGCCTTAGTGTCCGTGGATAGATCTCCATTCCGAGCACTATGGAAGTCTTTGGTGTAAAGAGGGTTTTGTTGATCAGTCAAGGCTACCGGTCCTCCCTACATCGTTTTTCCCTCCTTGTGGAATCATTTTGTCCAGGAACATCTTAGTCGGATTTATGGCACTGAACTGTACAGTTAACCCCTTTATAACCAATAAAATGTTTTGCCCTGGAAGTTTTCTGTTTGAATGGCTCTTGATTTGAAGCTTCTCACTGACTGTCAAACAAGTGACCGATGTAGTGGGTTTAGTTCAGGGGTCGGCAACCTTTTTAAAGCAAAGAGCCACTTTTCCTAAATGTCTGATCCACTATTTACAAAGAGCCGCTGGGGTTTGAGATTTTAATTTTTAAATGCGATATGGGTGTATATATGCATTTAACACAAGTTTAAGTACTTTGCGTGTAGTAGTGCAGAAGTGACTAATATTACAACATATTTCAGTTCTGTAGCGATAGTCTTCACCCTCAGCCCTCCTCTCGTTCGGCTCTGCTGTCATCTGCCTTTCACTCTCCACATCCCTACTGTGACTATACTTACCGAACAAGTGCAAATGTAGTCATCACTCTGAACTCGGCTGGCTGCAATATGTAAATCAGAGAAAATATTTTTTTACGAAGACCTGGGAAAGCGTGGTAACGATTTACTACAAAAAGTATATGGAAGGGTTAGGAATCCCAAAAATCTTTGAAGCGTACATCCAGTATCGGGTACTGAAGAAAACTGAAAGCACACTATTTGACCGGAGACGTACTCTGGTCATAGAGCATGACTTTGAGGAAGATGTAAATTATGCAGTTAAGTGGCTGTGGGCAGTGGTGGCACTTGTAATTGAAAGATTGCAGGTTTGAATCCCCGACCACCAAGGCACCACTGAGGTAGAGCAAGGTACCGCCCCCAGGCACTGCTCCCCGGGCACTGAATTAGCTGCCCCCTGCTATGTCACATATGGGTTAAATGCAGAGGACACATTTCGTTGTTGTGTGCTGTGTGCTGTGGTGTGTCAACAATGACAATTAATCACTAAATTCTAATTAAGACATCACAGAAGCGCGCGAAGGACCACCTTGTTCACATATAGCTAAAGAAATATCTAAATGAAAAATAATATTAACCCATAAATAAATCATTTATATTTACGAAAGCATTATCATAATATGTTAAGACATGAAAATGTGAATGAGCCTATCGTTCTGAGAAGGGCTGCAGTCACGTGGTCAAAGAGCCGCATGTGGCTCGTGAGTCGCAGGTTTCCGACCCCTGGTTTAGTTGATGTGCTGTTCCTGCATACATCTGCTTGTTAGCATGACATGAAGGATGTTCAGTGAGGAACCCATGTGGAAACATTTGGCAGATGGTGAGGCTGTGATGACTAGTTCAATAATTAATGATATATTTCCTAACCTACGCTGTCCAGGCAGCTTCAGTTCATTGCAGGGCTCATATACGATATGCTACGGACAGTTCAGGCACCAGTGAACTAATCATCAGCTCTGAATTGTGGGAGGAGTCCCACGTGACAAAAGGAGAACATGCTAACTGCAGACAGGGTTCCCCCAATTCTGCCAGAATAAATTTTCATGACTTTTCCAAAGCTTTTCCAGTCCCATAAGAAAATTTTCCAAAAGCTACAACTTTGCTTTGATGTGATGATCATGCAGTTTCAGATAGTAATACAACAATTTTCGGTACGATAATAGCCAATCTGCTTACCAAATAAACACAGACGGTAGACAACTTTCGCCAGTGTGCAAATAGCGTTCAATTATTAAGAAAATTAATCCCAATATTAAAATAATTATACATACCATATGATTGGTAGAGGCAAATGGAGTCAAAAACAGGAAACTGTGATCAATAAAATTCAAAAAAGTAAAAAGGTAAAGGTAAAAGTGCCAGAAACGGATGTTTACCAAGGTAGTTAACTATTGACTTCTGCTCGTACACTTCCGTTAGCGCGTTGCGGAACACAGCGGGAAAGAAAAATGAACAAGGCTAGTTTCCAAAACTTTTCTCCTCTATCCAAGAATTCCAAAACTAATCCAGGGCCTGGAAAAATTATTTCAAAATTCCAGAACTTTTCCAGGTTCTCCATGACCGCGGGTACCCCCGTCCCCTGCTGTGTGGTTGTGGCAAAAGTGTCCATCTCTCCGCCCCCCCCTTCCCGATCATGCCACTACTGATGTGCCTTTTCACTGAGCTGGGTGGTGGACAGGTCACTCATCTTCAGACAAGTTCCGGCTGGGTATTAACAATTGTTCTTTAATTGATAGCTATTCCACCAGAGTAGTAAAATATTAAGGTACTATTGATACAATAGCATTTTAAATGTGTACTAAGACCATAAACAAACACACTCAAACCTCAGCGCATAATAAATAATGCATTTTACATTGCAGTACATGCAGTTTCAAGTATGCATGTTAAATGCATCAAGTTTAAACAAGCAAATTAAAACAAAGACATGCATTCACAAACTAAAGTACAGTAAAACCAAAAAGGTTAAACGACTAGTAACGCTGTTCATCTCCCATTCATAAATTTTCAGAGGTTTGTCGTTCTCCCGTCACTGAGGATCTCCCCCCCTTGGAGCCACAGCATCACGCTACCACATGCTGAGCATCACATCCTCCCCCGCGAGCGAGAGCAGGATGGCCTTGGGGCTGTTCTCGAACAGGGCCGCCCGGTTCTGCGTCTGCCCTTTCTTCACCCAGTGGCCGTAGATCTTGAAGGCGCAGGCATCGATCAGCTTTCGGATGGGCTTCACGGCGTATGGGTCGCTCTTGATCACCTCCTTGGTGACGGGCTTGGCGCGTCGGTAGTTGCAGTAAATACGCATGCAGGCGAGCACGGTTAAGCAGATTACCTAGAACAACCACAGGGGCAGGGAGTTAAAAGATGCCCGAAAACACAAACGTCCTCATCGGTCTGCTCTGACATGTGCCGCACCTTAAACTTCCTGTAGGGACTGAAGTGACGCACTTCCTCCACTGTGTACTGCTGGAAGAAGGGGTGGTTCAGGGCTTCGGAGGCTATGTAACGTTTCTCGGGGTTCACCACCAGCAGCCGGGAGATCTGGCAGGGGACAGACAGCTTAAACCATGTCCATCGGCCCTAGGACAGTCACGCTGCAGGACCGCGGCGGCCCCTCGTACCAGGTCTTTGACCGTATCCGAGCGGTCGTCCCACTCTGGGGAGGTGAACTGGTAGTTCCCGGCCAGAATCATCCGGAGCATCAACATCTGTTTGCGGTGCCAGAACGGAGGGGAACCGGCCAGGAGAGTGTACATAATGACTCCACAGCTCCACCTAACAGGGAACAAGAGGAATCTTTTATCGAGAATTCTCAGAGTTTGATAAACCTCAAGAATGGTGGTCGACGATCTAGATCGTCATCTTCTGGTCTGTTGTCTGTCCCGAGATTTAAAACTTTCCACCACAGGCCATCTGGCATTTAAGGTCACAGCCCCCCAGCTGTGGAATTCCCTCCCCCAGAACCTTCAAGAAAGTATTTCTCTCCCTATATTCAAATCTCACCCTTCTCTGCTACCCATCCTTTCCTGATCACTGACTGTCACTCTATCCATTTGCCGTCGCTACAGTCTGAGTTAGTTTGTGGTCTCGGTCATATTTGCGATTGTGTTTCATCTCTTCCATCTTTTATTTGTAATTACATTAAAGTTATTTCCTCTTTGTAGCATCCTTGGGTTGTTGAAAGGCGCTACATAAATCATAACTGTTGTAGTTGTTATACCCATTTATACTGGTCCACTGTTTAAGGCAGTGCACGTCTGAGATGGTGATCTGTCCCACACACACGCAGACACACTGTAACAGCAATTTAGAGTCACCCGGTCACATGACCTGCTTTTCTCTGGACGGTCAGGAAACTGAGACCCCAACCCCAACCCCCCTGAGGAGCAGAGCGGAGGCAACTTCAAACCCACAACCCCGGAGGTGTGACCGTACTGGTGCGTCCCTGAACTCCCCAGCCTGTGCCAGTGTAAGAGTGACTGGGAGCTGTGGTTCAGGTGCTACTGGTACTCACAAGTCGACGGCGGTCCCGTATCCAGGGTGGTTAGGGTCCATAGAGCACTCGATTATTTCAGGTGCCAAATACCCGGGTGTCCCACAGACCTCTGTTCCAGTGAGAGAGACCATAGTGAAAATCAAGCACTTTATACAAGACAAATTATTCTCATATTTAGCATAAAGGTATTACTGTTTGGCCACAGCTACTTGTTTTTTAAAAGTGCCCTTTTTAAATTCAAATGCTTTTCAACTAAACAAAGCAGTGGAATGGAGGGAAACTGTGTTTAACATTCAAAATCTTCTGCAAGTGCTGGATAACTGTGACTTTCTACCCTACCATGCCCTCTAGTGGTCTTTGTTAAAATTATGCACAGACATGCAATCCACCCACATTGGAGCAAACATGGTGCAGAACATAACAAGGCAAAGAGCAGGCAAACTGCCCAGGCCTGAAGACAAGGACCCCACCGTTGAGCTTCTGCCCCTGCTCAATCTGCACGGAGAAGCCAAAGTCCGTCAGCTTGATGTTCATGTGGTCGTCCAGCAGGATGTTTTCGGGCTTCAGGTCTCTGTGGACGATGTTTATGGAGTGGAGGAACTGGACCACCTCCAGCAGGGCACGCATAATCTTCCTGGGGGGGAGGAGGGATGGATACAGGTTAGCAGAGCTATACTGTCAATCTGCCCCCAGCAAGATGATGGAAAAAAACTCAAAGATTTCTGTGTACTTTAATAAATAAATGTATAAATGCATTAAGGAATTTTAAATGCAAACTGATCTGCTACCTGGTCTCCTTCTCGCTCAGTGTAACTTTCTCTGTGAGGTAGTCAAACAGTTCTCCTCTTCTCATCCTGAGGCAAAGAGAGTCGCAGATTCACGATGTGTCCGTGCCCACCTTAGCGCCGAGGCACAGCCGGCACCGCGCAGTAAGCCAGACCCAGCTGCCATTACGCTTCCCCCGAGATTGAATCTCATCTCTGTGAGCCTAAGCACTGGTGCCAGGGTGGGTGTGTGACTCACACAGCCTTGCTGCTCCGGAGCCCCCCCAGGGTGGATGTGTGTTCCACACGGGAGCCCCCAGCTCATATTTCCCTCTGTGTCTCAGACCGGGACGTTCCCAGCACATGATGTATAAATAGTGTGAGCGGTTACTCATGTGGGCCGTCCCGGGAAGGCGAAACCTGACACGCCATGCTGCCCTTTGCTGGGGCATTTTGGGAAGTGTGGGCGACCCCTCCGACACCCAGGCTTGGGGGGAGTAAGGGCAGGCGGGTGCCACACAAAAGGTACCAGCTGACCATCTGACACAGAACAGGACGATGAATATGCCGACTGAGCACAGGGTCGCCTGTACATTTACACATTTACACTTTGACTTTGGTGCTTGAGGGCACAGATGGGGGGGGGGGGTGTACTTACAAGTCAAACACCAGGAAGAAGAAGGCCTTGGTCTCATAGCAGTCCTTCAACTGTACTGCAGAAAGAGTGAGTGCGAATTAGCAGGGAAACACTGAGCAGAGACATGAGAGGGCCACCTGGCACCCAGGGCATGATGGGAAATTGTCAGTGGGGCAAGGGGATCAACAGACGGATCGGTGCAGCATCGGTAGTAATGCAGACGCTGTACTGTTCTGTCATGGAAGGCAAAGCTATCGATTTACCAGTCAGTCTATATTCCTACCCTCATCTATGGTCATGAGCTCTGGGTAGTGACCGAAAGAATGAGATCGCGGGTACAAGCAGCCGAAATGAGCTTCCTCTGCAGGGTGTCTGGGTTGAGTCTTGGATACAGGGGGAGGATCATGGACATTCGGGGGGGGGGGGCTCAAAGCAGAGCCGCTGCTCCTCTGCATCAAAAGGAGCCAGTTAAGGTGGTTCGGGCATCTATCTAGGATGCCTCCTGGGGAGGTGTTTGGGGCATGTCCAACCGGGAGGAGGCCCCGGGGCAAACCCAGGACACGCTGAAGAGATTATATCTCTCGGCTGGCCTGGGAATGCCATGGTATTCCCCCAGAGGAACTGGAGGAGGTGGCTGGGGAGAAGGAGGTCTGGGCATCCCTGCTTAGACTGCTGCCCCCACAACCTGACCCCAGATGAGTGGCAGATAATGCATGGATGGATGGATGGATGGATGGATGGATGGGTGGATGAGATAGAGTACCAATATCAAAGTTAGGGATTTAGGTCTCAGAAATGTTATATTTCAGGAATACATACACTCTATGGCCAAAAGTATGTGGACACCAACTTATCCAACATCTCATTCTAAACCTCTTCTGGGAAGGTTTTCCATTAGATGTGGCTTAATTATACACCTGTGTCAGCCATGGGTGTGGCAATTAATTAGGCAATTCCTCTAATTAGCAGAGGTGTTCACATACATTTGGACATATAGTGCATACACACTCCTTTTCATGATGTCCTTTAAAGTTGAGACACAACCAGAGGGTAAATCACAAAAGCTTAGAATGAGATACACTACATCTCATCTGACTCACAAAAACAGCTCAGGACTCGGATAGGACAGAAAGGATCAGCATGACAAAAATCACAATCTTGCAGTGAGACTAGTCAGCTTACTGATGTTCTCCTTGCCATAGACCTTCCTCAGAATGTCGATCTCCTTTACGGTGGCCTCCCGGATCTCCTCGATCTCCTGTGGAGTCATTTTGTCAGATGGGGTGATGTCTATGATCTTGACAGCATACTCCTGGCCGGTCCGCTTGTCCACACAGCGCCGTACTACGCTGCTGACGCCTCTGAGACGAGGACATTCCAGTTACCATGACAATCAACATTCCTTTGACCTGTGAACCCCGGCTCCGGTATAAAAGCGGCCTGGCCACTTAAGTATTGTGACTTGACTGTTTACTATATTTGATGCTGAGAAATTAAAGTAATTAATTAACACAGAACACTTATGGTGGGATGTAGCGGGATGACATCTGACATCTGATTTTGATCAACAAACTCTATTGGATCAGGTGTAAAAACACAGTACCAAGCCACCAAACTGCAAGTTAACATGTCTGAGTGCTTTAATAATAATAATAATAATAATAATAATAATAATAAAAAAACATCCCCCCACCCAGCTTTCTCTCTGCATGTGAGAGCAAACCGGCCACGAAGGGAAGCCACCCGTGGCGGCACCCAGGGAGCTGGGGGTTAAGGGCCTCGCTCAAGGACCCACAGATATGCTGAGGCTGGGCTCGAACCGGTGACCTTCAGATCACAGGCACAGAGGCTTCGCCCGCTGAGACACACACTGGCCCGGAGGTTATTTTGGAGGATGTGGGCATCGATCCCACTACCTCTGGCATGCTAAGCGAGCGTGCGGCCATGTGAGCTAATCCCCCACCCCCCTGCCCATGTTTTGTAACTGCGAATTTCCAGGAATTAGACTGTTATCCTTTCAGAACAGGAACAAAATGTTTCTTTACCTGAGAGTAGGGCTGATGGGGGGGGTCACCAAATTACCTAACCGAGTTTCACAGTCAGTTGTCCACTATGTGTGTCTGTATGTGTTCTATATATAAATCAGAATCAGAATCAGAATCATTTTTATTAGCCAAGTATGTTTCCATACAAGGAATTTGCCTTGGTGGTGCTTCTAGAAGACGTTACAAAAACATACAACATATATAAACACACACACACACACACACACACACACACAAATACAAACATCATACACACACATGTATACATATAAATAATATATATATATGTACATATTTACAAACATTTATATAGATGTGTGTGTGTGTGTGTGTGTAGACACATACACACCTTTCTTTAAAAAAAATCGTCAGAAATTGCTAACATTATACTTATAACTTATACCTTTATCCTACACTTACTGCTTATTGCACTCCTGGTTAGACCTAAACTGCATTTCGTTGCCTTGTACTTGTACATGTGTAATGACAATAAAGTTGAATCTAATCTAATCTAATTACCATGCAACACAACTGAAACACAGTCATGGTTCTTGTAACTGCCCAAGAAACAAACCAATAACATCTGAAATACTCCTGCAAAACTCAAAATCAATATAATAATCTGATATGAAGAGATGCAGCCATTCCCTCTGCTTCACAAAGGTCACGTATGACCCTGGTGTGGCTGCCAGGCATGATCCAGTGAACGACACGTGTACGACCCTTTTAGCTGCAGAACACGAATCCGCACTGAAACCTTTGCACTAACTGCCAATACAAAACCTGCGTCTGCATAATGAGGAAAAATGTAAGGAAAGAAAAGCAGCACCGAGAGTGATGGAATATTTCAAAACAGGGTAAAATGGGGCAAAGCAGCAATACCTTCCAAGGATCTCCTTAGGTTCATACTTCTCATAGAACTCCTGGGCCCCCACCCAATCAGGGATCTCATCTTCTCTGGTCATTCTGGGGTCAAAGGTTATCCGAGGATATCAAGCTATGGAATACAAACTGTAGTAACAGGAGTAAAAGTAGAAACACAAGTCGTCATTTAATTCTGACCTTTTTTTGGTTCAGACTAAGAGACCTAAACACCCCAGTCTAATCGATAAAAAACACATTAAGTTCAAGGCACTCCATTTGTGAATTTCAAGCATAAATCCAATCTGAAATTAAGCTGCGGTCTCTGACACCCACAGAGCGCCCTTTCACCACGGCCCCTCAGCTGCCTGTGGGGAGAGCAAGACACCGGATCGTCCCTGAAATGCCAGTTATGAAATTGTGTAGCGTTAAAGATAGGCTGGGTGGCATCTCAAAGGGGTGAATGGTTCACTCAGAACGGTACATGTTTAAGGATATAACAAAACTGAACTAAAACTGCAAATATGATACCAAATTTCAATGATGATTATACTGTTATTCAAATCCAATCTTAATTCTTTGGACATCTTCACCAACAAACATGAATACAAATGTGTAAGGTTTTATTGTAATAAATGGTTTGACAGTGAACATTATATTTCAGAAAAACTTATTGAATATGGATATATTATCTACTGGTTAATTTCAATTTTACACACGTATAATGTAAGTAGTATTTTCGAGCAGCAGTAACACGAATCTGTAACTAATTGACAAACTCAAACTATGCAACTTGACAAAATCATTGACCTTCTCCCAACTCTTAAGGCTAATAATTCTCCATTGACGTATACTCACCTGCAAAACACTGGCCTACTCCATTTGTAACACACAATACATCGTTTTATTAACATATAAAGCCAAATGCATGCAATAACCAGATCCGCGCGCGCCTGGGAATACCTAAGAGTTCAACGAGAAATGCACCGAAACTGCTTTTCCTAAAGCGAAGATGCGTCTTCCGCCAGTCCACTGTGGAGTATGGGGACTGGGGAGGCCGATACCAAAAATAAACAGAGCCGTAGGAAGCAGAGCAGCCCTTACGGACATGAACACAACACCACTTCTAATATATTTAGTGACATTTCACAGGTTGTACCCAGTGCGGTGGGTGTCGGCGTGGAGCGACATGCAGAGAGCCAATCAGAGACATGCATTCCGTCCTATCAAAATAAAAGTCCATTTGGGGCGACAGACAAAGAGTTTGGGGCATTTCCCCGTTACACCGTGAACACTGAGGTCACTTTACTCCGAATATTACTGGAATTGCATTTTCAAGCGTTTCCTCATGCCTTCGCATATACAAAAAGCCCAGGCCACGCAGGGCTCTTGGGCAATGTCAAAATTCAAACAAACTCCTAGGCGTCGTGAATTTGCATTCTCAAGATTATACTCAGCATAATATTCAATACAAGAAGTGTAAGGTATGCATACCTGTTACACGCACGACACGTCCCATACAGTGCTCACGGCGTGCCTAAAACAAATGAATATTTGAACGTTAGGCTTTGCGGTGCCAAGCGACGGCCTGTATCTAAAACTACCGTGTGTATCTATCAATGCAAAGAAATCACACCCAACGACGAAACAATCCGTCACAGCTGTCGGTGGAAACAATGCAGGTCTAACTAGCCATCTTCTTGTCCTTAGGGATAACAGTGGTTATACCGAATGAGAAAAGCGATAAGGTACTAAAGAGAAAGCCGGAGCGGAGAATCTGCCCTTCGGCTGAAGCTCGGGTGCTCATGCCGCTTCCGCGTTTAGTCACGTGATTTGGACTCAGCCGACAACATGGCTTCCCCGGGAATCACCAGCGATCAGAACGGGCGCATGAAAGCCCACGGCAGGTTTTTGGTGCTAAAACGTACTAAAAGCTGGATTTAATAGCACGGCTTAATGTCATATTATGCTGTTGTCATGTTGAACGTAGTTAGTGTCTACGGTGTAATTATTTTCTGTAGCCTACAAGTTACGAGCCTGTATTTTAATCCGCAGGTAAGAATTTCACCGCAGTGACAAAACTTTGAATATTTGTGGTGTCAATAGACGCAATTGTGAATGCATTCGCTCAACATTAATGGATATTCTTGAGCCCACTAACGTACCGTGTGCTGGTCGCTGTTCAGCGACTAAACCCTGCGTGAAATCCATTTTCTGGTGTTTGCTAACTTTGGTATTTGTTAACCTAATGTGCTAACTTTTGAGAATTTAAGAGATGTGATATTATAAAATAAATACAGGATTATGTAAAAGTGAAAACGAAAGTTGTCAAAGAATGAATGCAAAATAAATCCAAATAACGTCCTATCCTTTCTGAATGTAGTCTTGGCGAGGACTTCCTGGAAGAAGAGATATTGTATCTCAATGGAACCTTCCTGGTAAAATAAATTATAAATAAAATACATAAATATCCAGCACTTTACATTTTATTTGTATTACATCCCCTTTCCAAATTACAATAAATATATTAAGTCCAATTTAAGAGCATTATGCTTGTCTGGGTGACTTTAAAGTGTTGATCATAATTATCCAAACTCCAGAAAATAATCATCATTAAATAGCATTCAAATTGTCACACAGGGCAAAAAACACATATCAGAATTTGGGAGGAAGTGACATGGATAATTTATTTTCAATCAGTATACTGAAAGCCCGCGTATCCACTACATTAAGACACACATTTTAATATCTGATTCTACAATCAGCAGCCTTTCACTTACAAGGAGACCTTTATGCCCTAATTACATTATGACTTAAACCTGATGGCAAAGTGAGGTCAGCAATTGTAAAAGTACATCTATATCACACAAAGCTGGATTCACGTCTTCATTCAAAACTGCATTTCCCATGTCTTAGGATAACCCTGTAGAAGAAAAGAAAAATTTGTAAAATTTAGTCTTGAGCATAATAATTTGACACACAGACTAAGTCACATGTATAAACCATACCTTCCCAGGAATTTTCTCTCTCATTTGGCTTCACTACATTTCACCGCAGAAGTGTGGCCAAATGAGATTGAATCCCATAACACTAAACCCAATCTTGAGTTGCTAAATCAAAATAAACGAAATGATTATACTTTATTGACCCTGGTGGGGAAATTCTCTTTTCGCCTGCCTCATTTTACTCTCCATAACACACCAACACATATATAGGTGAGAGGAGGCTTGGCTGTGGGGGGGGGTGCAGGCCGGCAGGGATGCAGGAGCTCCACGGCGGGCAGAGCACACTTACCGCTGGAGAACTTGCACTGTTTGAGCACCTCGCTGAAGCCCTCGCACAGCTTGAGGTCGCTCTGGCTCTGGGCACACTCGAGGAACTGCCTTAGCTCATACGCACAGGGGCCTTGCTGGGGAGCCTGTTGGTACATGGGCTGGGTCTGGTAGGGCTCCTAAGGAAGGGGATACAGGAAGTTAGTATGCTACAGGCCAGTGACAGTTTCTTCAAGTACTGACAGGCAGCAAAACAGTTACCTGGTAGGTGACGTCAGGCCTAGCCGCCTCGGAGCTCCCGCCGCCCCCCCCGAAGCCCCCAGTCATAGCGTGTCCGATGGTATGTCCCACTGCGGAGCCCACAGCGACACCCGCCGCCGTAGACGCCATTTGTGCAAACATTCCTGGCTGCCTGGGTGCAGCAGCCGGAGCTGCCATGGCAGATGGAGGTGGATGGGCAGGAACTGAGGAGGGAGGTGGAGCCCTGGCCATGGGAGGAGGCGAAGGCGGTGCCCGGCTGTTATGACAACATAAAAGCATGACTGTAAGTCAGCAGCCAGCCCAGAACAGTGGCCTGTATTACGAAGCGGGGTTACTGGCTTATCGGGGAAACTTGTCGGATTTAAGGTACCACAGTTTAAATGGACTTCATATTCGTTCACTTACATTTTACCCAGACTACCTTAAATCTTACACGTTACCCCGATTAGCCAGTAACCCCGCTTCGTAGTACAGGCCACAGGAATTGCCCAGCTATCTGGATTTCAAAAAGCTAGAAAAATCTGAATTTACCTCTTAAAGTATTTCATGGGCTGACAGTGCAATTATGCAGTAGTGAAAAGCATGATATTTATAATTGATAAGGCTGACTCTTTTCACCTCAGTCACATATTTAGTTCCCAATCTAATTAACCCTATTGATTAATTCTTTTTCAGAGTGGGGTCGATTCTCCCATGCATTTACGACAAGAAAGCACATAGCGGCAAGCTTTTTTCACTTAAGCATTGACTTAAGTCTGGAGTTTACACACACTTAAGCTCGTTACACATTTTATGCAGAGAAACACCAAAATATGTACATGTTGCATGTAAATGACCCTTATGTACATTCTGCCTCTGACATGAGTGCTTTTAATTGCATTTTTCACTACGCGCTCTAGAGGGCCGTTTTAAGTCAAGCGGCTCTGCATGGCCCAACACAGTATTGCAGTGCTCAAGAAGCCAAACATGTAGCAGAATGAAACTTTACACATATTTTTTACATATATATTTAAAAGTAAATGTTTTATATACAGACACAAATATAAAATAAAATACATTTATATTACCATTAGGCAGGATTCAAGTGACATCTGCTTTGTCGACACACCAAATAGGCATATCAGGTGAGGTTATTCAATTAAACTGACTAAAAAATCAGTTCCAAGGAAGTGGCATGTCCTCGCAATACTAGCCGCAGTGCATATACTTGGGCTCCTGTGCGAGTGCCACAGATACGCCCTCTTCTTGATGTACTTCAACCCAATCCACTCCCGCAGAAGCTTGTCATATTTTTACCCGCTCCTGACCACATCTTCCATCTCTCGTCCCACTTCCCCCACAAAACAAAAATATGATTTATTTGGTTATGCTTATTTTCAGGTTAAGACAAAAGACAAACCTGCAGCCTTAGCAAAATAGTTACATTCAATGTTTTACAATTAAAACAGGTTACGTTGTTCACGTAATAGTAGGTTAGTCATGCACTAGGCATATTTTGCCTGCAACATTTGCAATAACAGGTCATAAATCTGCACGAACAAAATTTACACATTTTTGTGTTGTTTCACTTTTTTAGTGCAGTCATTTTTGATTTGCCTGCACTTGCAGTGAATGTCAGTATAGTCTGCCCCTTCATAACTGAACATACATAGTGTTCTAGCCCTGTGATGCCAGACTTGTGCCCAGTGTATTTGTGACAATAGACAAAAGGCAAGTGGTTCCCATTGTGATCGTTTACAATGGAATAGGGCTGCCAAATATCTGATTTCCCTTACACACTTTGACAGTTTTATATTCACCTTTCCTTAATTAAGCAGGCACTTGCATCCTTAGGCGTTAAAGATTTTCATGCTGGCTCTGCAATCATTAGCCAGGCGCTCACAAGAGAGACAAGGGACTTTCAAAATGCTAATGTCCTTCCAAAAGTTCCAGGATAGGCTGGCTGTGTAAAAACCAAATTAGGCATAGTAACCTATTTTTCTTTAATTCTGTGAAATTTTTGACGTAACTTTCTGTTCACTCGCGAACATTAATAACGGTTTGATAAAATAACGAAAACACATTTGAGTAATATTTGTTTTAATTATTTTTGTGGGATCCCGCAGGTCTCATTTCTGCTCTTCCGCTCCCACAGCCATATCAGTCACTTTCCACCCACTCCTGCATTCAAAAATGAAAATTTTGCAATTTTGTATGTTTCCAAGTGGATCATGAAACGCTCCATTTTTAACATGATTTACACATACATACACTTCATGCATACATGCATACACTATATACATTAGTTAAGGAGTGCCCAACAAAACTACCTGACCAGGACACTCACCTAATTGGTAGGCCTAACCATTCTATGCTTAAATGGGTAGATGTGTGGGTTTTTAGTGGAAGTGACTAACATTTGGTTTGGAATAATACATCGCCGTATCTATTGGTTAGGCATATTTTCTTGTTTACATAATTGTTCTGAATGAAGAGGGAAAAATATATGGATTAATTTTTAAACACAATATGGGTCATTCTCACAAGCTCATCACCGTAACATATCAGTGTTCTGTTATATTTAAAATTAGTTTGACGACAGATTCAAATTATATCACTGTCTAAAATGTCGATTTTGCCTCTGGGGTAGTTAATTAGTTGTAAAGTAAAACAATTGACAATACGAAACAATTGATTGAAATCAACGTACATCTTATTATACTAATTGATTTTCAATTGTTTGCCAAACCTGAAGAAGCTCAGCGTGTCCTTCCTGGCAGGGATTATCTGGTCACCTTTTCTTAAGCGCCTGATGCAAGAACAGACCCCACTATCATTGTCATTTTTGTTATACGGTGCTACAAATTCACCAGTTCTTCACAGGTGCCTTCTGTTGTTCTCTTGCATTAGTGCCTCTGGAGATGAAATTTTAATGGCCTTTCATAATAGCTACTATGTGAACTAGGCAGTCACATATGAAAATCCTTTACATCAGGTATGGTCAACAACAAAGAAATTTCAAAATCCATTTTCAAGATTTTAGTCACACTGCAAAAAAATAAGGTGATTCCTTCCTATTCATATATTGTCGTTTTTCATATAAACAAATCAAATGTCCAAGGCAAAAATGGAGTATTGTGCTCCAGGCCGTGACCAAATGGACTATGTAAGTGTATGACTATGGCACCAACTGACATGGTGGCTACACTACATGTAATTTAGTGTTCCCTCTAGTAATGGGATACTGGATCTTGTAAATAATGCACATTATTCAAAATATATTTGTTTACATAAGGAACTTTAAAAAAACTTACTATTTATACTAACTGCTATTGTATTTTCTGCTGTTTTTGGTTCTCCTTTGCTGCCCAAATGTTGTCAGTGATGCTTATTATGCTTACTGAAAATATATATACAGATTGCAGAAAGAAACTTCTCCACTCATTTTACATTGATTGATTTTAACAAACCAAGCGCTTGCTCAATCACATTATGGAAAAAGTGAGTTATCTCTGTTTAGGTAACACAGTTTCCCATCAATTATTGGGTAGCTGCCTATTATGAAGGCAGTAAGAATGATGCTATGCTACTGCAAAGTTGCAGGATTGAACTTTGCATATATTCATGCCAATGATAGATGGAAGTGCTGATTGATGACTTATAAACATAACATGGTTGGAAATCTAGCGTCCAGAAATGGTTGTCTGCTTGGTTGATATTAAGAAGGATGTTATTTATAGATTAACTTGTTGGAATATAAATGCCATGTCCCTTTGTGAAATAGCGCCTGGTTCCGTGTCTCATGCCACATGGAGGACACCCTGGATGGGATGTCAGTCCATCGCAGGAATGTATTCTTTGTTTTCTGCTTCATAAAAAAATCTTTGTTTATTGCCATCTTTTCCTACTAAAAAGATTGTTACTCCATCCCAAGATATTGGCTCTATGACACTCATACAGGCACATGCTCTACACACAGTTTAGAAACACCAGTTAGCTTAACTGCATATCTTTGGAATGTGGGAGAAAATCCAAACAGATTGATGGTGCAAACTTCAAACACACACACACACATACACATAGTAGATTTAGGATGCAAACCCCCAACTCTGCAGGGTGAGGCTGCAGTGTAACTCACTGAGCCACCCTGCCACTCCTAATTATGACATGTATGTGTCACATTGTGTTTATTACCTTTATTGAAGTATAAGTGTCAGGTGGTAAACTTGAGGCACTATCGATCATGACTGTTACTTCCTTTGGGATGCAGTGAGCTAAATTATATGTTTTTTGCTAATGTTCACCCAGCCCCTTCCGAAAGTAAATTAGTTAATAGTTTAACATTTGAATGCATTGATATGTGTACAAATTTTTCCACCCATAAAGAACTTTTATACCTCAACCTCTTAACCATATAAAGTACCAGTCAAAAGTCTGGACATACCTGCTTTGAATGTATTTGTCTCTATTTTAGCTGTTATCCACCTTATAGTAAAAGGCCTCAAGGCAATGAAATAATACATAACAAATACTCCAACAACCAAGAAAAGTGTTCAGCATCTCAAAATTTTCTTGAATTTTAGACCCTTCAAAATAGTTCCTTTTTGCTTCAATGACAGCGCTGTAGACTCTCGGCACTCGTTCAACCAAGCTGGGTACCTGGAATGCTTCTCCAACAGTCCTGCAGGAGTTTCCACAAGTTCAGGGCACATCTTGGCTACCTTTCTCTTATTCTTCGATGCAACTCATGTCAAACCAGTTCTATAGGCTTTATGTCAGGAGATTGTGTGGGCCAGGTCATCTATTGCAGCATTCCATCTCCTTCCATGTTAAGAAGATAATACTTACTACTCAACCTTGAGGTATCTGTAATGTGCTACAGCGTTGTTTGTTTCTGGCTAAAATGACGACTCAAAGTTTCAATCTTAAATTTCACTTTACCAATCAACCATTTTTTTGACAGTTTTACAGGCAGAAAATCAATAGCGATAAACATTCAGCATTACACTCTAAAACTGTCTGTTATGTCTGTTTATTCAGTGGATCATAAACTAAGCAATGCTTTTGTATTTCAATTTCTTTCACATGTCATGTAATAATAACTAAATATATATAAAACCATGCATTGCTGTTTATCAGATAATCATGTATTCCTTCATAATGCTAAGCCATAGAAAGGTCCCCAATAAAACCCCTGCATTTCTGCATCATAGAGAGTCTAATCTCAACATCCATTAAGCCATCTTCTGAAACCACTTGACCTATTCAAGGAACAACCCAGGAGGGGGTGCCAATCCATCACCGGGCACACACACATGCCATGCCATGCACACACATATGGGCAATTTGGCAACTCCAATTAGCCTCACCATGTTTTTGGACTGCGGGGGGGGAAACCAGAATACCTAGAGGAAACCCCACGATGACACAGGGAGAACATGCAAACCCCACACACACCCTGGCAGAGACTTGAACCCAGATCCTAGAGGTGTAAGGCAACAGTGCAAACCACTGCACCACTATGCCACCTCCAGTGTCAGCGTTTATAAGATAGTACTTGTAGTGCCTGCAAATTATTTTATTAGATGAGACTAAAAATTGAGAAATTTCAATAGGTGCTGGAGTTTTTCTTCATAAGAAGGGTGATATCTGGACTGTGTCAGCATTTAAACATCAATTTAGGACATATCTGACTAGCCCCGAATGTCCTGAAAACAAAACCATAAAGCATATGTGGCTAACTCATGTGCATACCATGTAATAAGCCTAAAATCAAAGGGATAGAAAAATGCTCAAAACTGGATAGGGTTCAAAGGGTTAATACTGTGCTGTGTACTGTGATTGGGTGTAAAACATCCTGCTTCAAAATTCAAATGCAACCAATAAGGTCCGTCTTATTTGAAAAAACTTTTGTACAGAAGCATTTGTATTGAAATGGTAAGACAAAAATGTCCGTGGTTCAAATTATACTGTGACACAAATTTTAGGGCAGTGGTTCTCAAGGTTTTTTGCACAGCGACGCAATTTTTACAATGCCAGCTCAGTCGCAACCCTACATTAAGTACAGGTCTAAATTAACACTATGATCAAGTGTGCAGTGCACTCTGCGATTTACGCCAGTCAATGCCTATCACACAGATCTGATGGGATATGCCTGTGACTTTTAAATTGAGGATCTGTGGTTTGACTTTTTGGATTAGTTGAGCGTTCACTAGTTTTGCACTAAGCATTTGCAGACCCAAGACCCATTTATATAGGTTAATTCTATAATTGGGCTGGGAAATCTGATCATGGATCAGCATAGGAACTTACTGGTTTTAAAATGCTTACATTTCCAACTGCCTCGCAACCCTTTCAGACCTTGACCCATGGGTTGAGAATTATTGTTTTAGGCCGTACTGCCTACCCCCAAGATGATCCCTACAGTATGTTTCACATTTTACAGTGTGTTGTGTTATGCAGTCTGTTTCTGATCTTGACTTTGACTAGCCCTGCCTTGGTCTTGTCTCAGTCTCGCCCTACCTTGGTCTTGGTCTTGTCTCAGTCTCGCCCTACCTTGGTCTTTGTCTTGTCTCAGTCTCGCCCTGCCTCAGTCTTGGTCTTGTCTCGGTCTCGATTGTCTCGATACACTCTGGTCTTGGTAAATGACTGGTCTCGGTTTAGGTGGTCTTGACTACATCACTAGCTTAGGGTCATTATCTTGTTGTACAAAAAAATTGAATTTCAGCAGGTCTCTCCAATTTTTTGACAGGTACTGTAAATATTTCAATCAACATATTTTGACATTTAAACAGGTTACACAAAGACATAGGAGTATTCCCCGAAGCAGTATTTCTGTGTTAGCTGGGTTAACAAGCTAGAAGACGGGATTGTCCAGTAGGAATACTCCTTACTGAAATTCGTATTGGACAGTCATGACTTCAAGCTTAAGTTAACCTAGGTAATTGAGAAATCCTGCTTCGTGGAAGACCCCCCTGGAGAAATACATGCACCGCTTTGAGTATTTTATCCGAGTAAACTCTTTATCTAATACTCAAATTTGGGCTAGGATCTGTTATTTGTTTAACAAAACTTTTTTGTTGGCAGTTTACAGGTGTCTCCAGGTTAAATGCCAGAATTGTAGTGCATTTTGTAAATGCAGCTGGAGAGTTTATAAATGCTGGTATAAATGCTGCTTCAGTTTAGTGGATATTTTACTTATTCTTTTGTGAAACAAATGTCACCCAATGACAGTTGTAGTGTTGGTTTTCTGCCAGTCTGTCTGCTTACATTGATCTGTCAAAAATCTTAAGACTTTGTAAGGGTCCTTCTGAAGTTAAAAAAGTGCAAGTTATTTCAGGAAATTGGTGACCCTGAGTTGCCCTTAGTGAGTGAGTGTGTATTTCAATGTGACTGAATGTGCTTCCATGAATCTGGCACTGCATTTGGGGAGTATCTTGTGACCAACCAAAATCCTATTTTAACAAGCAGCTATTGAAAATGGGTGGATGGTTAATATCCCCAAAAATATTTCAAGTGCATAACTGTAATGGCTAGATTCTGCTTCTACTGTTTATGAAGCTTCTATTGTAATATTTGCTATATCTGTCCATCCATCCTACCATCAATCCATCCATCACCCAAATGCTTGTCCATTCATTATCTATGCGTATATGAACAATATAGGTGTGTGTGTGTTGTGTGTCGTTGCAAATTTATTATATATTTAAATTGTTGTCAGTTACAGTAGATTAGCATGACAAGCATCGATTGATAAGTATGATCAAATGTACTGTTCTTGTTTGACAATTAATATACTAGACAAATGATTTGAGGATTAATTGAAAAAATAAAAATGTATGATTATTGTGGACTTAACCACTGATGCAAATGACACAAATGTAAACATAACTTGACTGAAGCCTTTGTGCATGTACTGTCTATTACTGGCATGTTTTGGATAAATTATGAATGAAAGATAATGCAGAAAGGGCCTGAAAGTTAAAGGGATATACCTGATATTCAGTTATTCACGAGAGTCATGAGAATTGGTTCTGAATACACTCAAAATTAATTTCATATCTATTAACTTGGTAGGTTTTTAGCACCGTGACTGCTGTATATAGAATTACTTCTACATCTTTTACCTGGATTAATAATAATATTCATGTGAAAAATATACAATATATAGCAAATAAAGTATGCATAATGATAATAATCATTAAAGTAGGATGTGCCGCCAAGGTTACAAAAGGGGGTTTGTTCAGTATTTTGATTTTTTTGAGTGATACATCTGCTCAGGGTATAATACACCGTAAGTTAAAAATTAGTTGTTCAGTATAAGAGCTAAGGCTCCTTACATTGTGGTGTGCCATAATAATGAAATTATTGCTTAGTTGTGGTAATAATTAAATCTCTTATTTGGTGTACAGTTAGAACATTATATTTAATTACATGTACGGTGGTCATTAGAAAGATTTCTTTGTGTCAGTTGCTGGTAGGAAGATTAAGTTTGTATCGCTTAATGATTTTTTTTTTTATTAAATACATATTTTTGTCAATCAGGTGGCCTTTCACAGTTTTCTCTCACTATGACTGGGCTGCAGCATCTCCTGATGTTTAACACTTTTCATGTAACAGAAAC